>JACYFF010031958.1:17244054-17285282 GCA_017589665.1 Selenicereus undatus | reverse complement strand
AGATATTAAGATCCCTCCTTGGTTTGAGGCCATAGAGGTGCATCAGTGAGCTAGCGTGTGCACTCCCTGGTGACCTATATAAATATCAACCTCGGGTGATTTTCACTAGGAAGGCCTATTTGATGCTCAAGTTAGTCTTAGAGTGAATTAGAATAGTAGAAAGGGAGCTAAGAGTAGAGAGAAAAAGAATGAGAGAGAGTTTATTAGCTTTAGGAGAGTGTTTAGTGAGATAGTCAAGTCATGAATAGTAAAAGTCTCCTAAAAAGGAGAAGTCTTGGGGTATTCATAGCCTTGGGGTTGGCACTCTAAGGGTAGGATGGTAATTTCCTTCCTTTAGTGGGTCAAATTACTATTATACCCCACCAACACCTCTCTTCCTTTCTCATGGTCAACTTTGACCCCAAGTTGACTTGGTTAGCATCACATGCCGCCTTCCTACTAGACAGGTCACTAAATATCCCAATCATTTAGCACCTCACATCTTAACGGACCGCCTCCTGAGGTGTTCCTGTGAGATGTGGATTTACTTGGTTTGCCTTTTCGAAGCATTATAAATATGTCCACTGCCACCATTTGATGCTTAGTTTAATTCACCATGTCCAGGCACAGATTTTTGTTTCTGGGAAGCAAGGAGGATGCTGAGCTCATCCTTTCATGATTCAATTTGTGGGAACTTCATGCAAAGCGCCTAATTCCTCTACCTAGACCTCTCCCACATCACTGGCCATTGCTCTGCCCTCGTTTTGCGAAGACCAAGATGGAGCGCTATGCATATGACGTTGGGATTCTTGAGATAGTGCAACTGATCTTCTATGCATCTGTTCTGTGAGAGGCGGTTCGTTTTAAGATCATCTCGCCCCTCTTATCACAAGACTTGATAGAGGCTTTGGATAAGTTCTATTGGGAGAGTTTTGAGTTTTGGTTGGATGTTAATGGTGAGTGACTGATTTGGTGTTAATAGTAGGAGACGTGTGTTAATGCCCTTGCTGGTTATGAGGGCGTAGAGAATTCAAACTCATCGACATCTCCCCCTCCCCTTCCCAGAGCATCCCCTAGAAGGAGCGAAAGAGGTCAATTTCTAAAGGGAAAAATATGCATCTCCCTATGGAGAGGGAAAGCAGCCCCTTACAGGAAGAATCGAGCGTCGCTCCGGATCGGAGACAACTCCTTGCCAAAGAAAAATGATGAGGTTGCTCCCTGGGTGGAGACATGCTCCTCATCTATTGACTAGAAAAGGTTCCTTCCCAAGGAGAAGAAAGGTCTTCCTTTGTCCACAAAGGAGTTTGGCTCAGCCTCGTGGTCTTGATGCTGTGTTGCCAATGGTTGTCCATTAATCGTTGATGAGTTGAAGCACCTTAGCATCTTTAGCTATTTTCTGCTTGTTTGTAACATACATCTTTGCCCCCTTTTGGTGCATACCCGGGCTGTGAAATTGTTATTCTTGTCATTATTTATTTATTTTTATCATATACTTGAAGTTTCCATATCAATGAATTGTTCGACATTGCTAATTTAACTTTGTAATAATCTTTAATGCATCATAATTAAGGGCCCTCCATGCTTTCACTTTTCTTTGTTTATTCCCATGGATTTCTTTGCATAATCCAGCTCATGGGAGTCATGTGAATATGTCCTCATGTTACCCATTTTCGTTTGTGTGATAGCTAAGTTAGGAAAAAGTTCTCCCTTTTTCTCTTGGACCGGGCTGAAGAGGTTGAGCTGAATAGGAGGAAGAGGCCCTCCTTTCTGTATTCTGTTGGAGAAAATGGATGAGGTGGCTCCTCCTTTTATTTAGTTGGACCGAATGGAGAAGAAAGCCCCTCTTTTCATTCAGTTGAACCGAATAGAAGGACGAGGACCTTCCTCCCATTTGCTTGGACCGAATAGGGGAGGAGGCCCCTCTTCTCCATTCAATTGAACCGAATAGAAGGAGGGGGACCCTCCTTCCATTTGGTTTAGCCAAATTAGAGGAGGGAGATCCTTCTTTTCATTTAGCTTGGCAAATAGGAGGGGGACTCCCCTCATTCCAGAAGGGGGAAGCTCCCACCCTCTATTCGGCCAGGCTGAATGGAAGGAAGCGAATTATCTCTTCCATTTGGCCGGGCTCCACTCCGGCGTGCAACATTTTCTTCCTCTTTTTTATTTTCTTTTTTTCCCATCTTGGATTTTGATACTTGGCATTTCATTTGATATGGACCGTCAGATTTTGACAAATATCTTGAGGCAACTCCAATGCATATATACATGCCTTGTCTACAACTCATTTTTCATTCTTATTACGTGCCTTCCCCAAAATTCTAGAGAGAGAAGGTTAGAGAGAGAAAGAAAAAGAGATTTTTCTTGCCTTCTAATTGGTAAGGTATCAATCCCCTCCTTCTTCCTTTACCATTCTTATATCATTGCTATGCCTTCGTTCCTTTGTTCTGTAAAATCATTTTGGAGAGGACAAGTTTAGTAATGAATTTACCTATCTATGCCCAACCTCACCCCTTGAGGAAGGTGTTGGTTCCCTAGATGATTACTAAAATAACTTTAAGTTGGGGACTAGGCATCCTCAGAGTCTGCCTGCAGCGACTCCATTACGGGATTTCCTTCGGACCAACCAAAATTTCCTCAAGGTGAGCTCCAGTAACTCGCTATATTTAAACTCCTACTCTTCAGGTAGGCTTGTATCATATCTATAGGAGATCTCCATAGCCAACTTGCTTCCTGGCATTTTGTTAGCGTAGGCATGCTGTGAATAAACATAGTCGAGGAGTCGAAGCAGGATCTGACCCCTTCTAGTGGCCCTGCCAGATCCGACCCAGAGGATGGGTCAGACTCTCATTATATTAACCCATCCTTCCATGATGAGCTTTAGAAGGTCATCGATTTTGAGGTGAAGTTTTCTTTTTAACGCAACTATAGGGTGATAGTTCCCTCAGTTACAGATACCACGGATAACTCTCCTCTGGGATGTATAGCATATACCTAGAAGCCTTAGAGAATGACCTTCGGTTTTACGTTCCTAACATTATCCTGGACTCCAAATATACGACATTGCGGTTGCTCAACCTGTCCCCAATGTATGGGCATCCATTCTATTATTTATCGGAACATACAAGCTCAAGCTTCTTAAGTGCACGACCCTTACCTTTACATACGTGCACATAATTCAACGTAACATTAAAATGTGTAGGGAGAAGGGTTAGTATCAAATGATTAGCTGACTCGGCTTCATGTCTGCCCTATACAAGCCCTTATATGTTTACAGATGGAAGTACCAGTTTGTATATGTAAAGAAACTAAACAAGGAATGGATCATCCCCATTTGGAACAAGCGAGGCTCGAACAAGATGTAGAATAAGCTTCACACCACTCCGGGTGAAAGGGAGATGGCTACCATAAACTACTTCTGACTTGTCGACTCTGTTCATCCCCGATCTGGAAGACCATAAAGGTTATGGCCAATTGCCTCTATCGACGAGTGCTATTTAGTTATGGATGTTTCCTTTGAGCCATCGAGCTTAGTTTGGCTATCCATTCTGGTTACTTAATTGTCGATTTGTTGATTTGATATGCGTTTTTCTTTGCTAACCTTACTCATTGGCACTTTGTATTTTACAGAGGAAGTGATCGATGTATGGCTCAAAATGAAGGGTAAGCTGACAAAGAAAGAGATGAGACACCTTGATGATGCAAAGCGAGAGAACCAGGTTAGGGAGCATATTGGTCTAGGACCTTCCTCCAGTATATTCTTCTTCTCAATCACGCAAGCCCAGCCTCACCAGTTGTGCCCCCCTGAAGTGTGTTTCTACCTCATGTAACATGATTATCGCATTGGAATCGCAGACCAAGAGTCAATTGCTAGAACACATAAAGACTCTGATGCGCCCAAAGCGAGTTGAAGGGGCGTCTTCTATGCCCATCGATATTCCTACCCATGGGGGATTGAGTAGCGGCCCCTCGAGTCTTTCTCCCACTAAAAAGAGAAGGCCACCTCTGCAAGTCCCCAGCCCTCCTGGCTCGACCATCGCTCCTCTAAGGGTTAGAGCTCATTCCTTTCAATCGACTATGAGGGGAAGGTAGCACTACTCCTACAGCTTGCCTCAACTTCGAGCTTGGAACACGTTCTTAGCACTTTGGAGGCCGCCCAGCTATACTTCCTAGAGCTATGAGTCTTTATTGGTCAAAGCTTATTTTTATTTCACGTTTCATTGTACCTTTCTCACTTCTTGGTTTGAGGTACGGTTCGTGCTTTCTCGGGCCTTCGTTTAGTTTTCTCTTAGTGCGTTGCTGAGGCCGAGCTCAACTTTCACTTAGGGAACAGACGAAGCGTGATAAGAAGGGGATAGAATCCCTTAAGGAGAAGATTCGAGTTGAAGGGTACAAGAACCGGGAGGTCAAGCACAAGTTGAAGGAGCTAGAGCGCAAGTTTAAGGCCGATAAGCCTTTGATGGAGATGTAAGCCTACCAAGTTTAGCTTGACGCGGCTAACATCTCCTACAAGAAAGTGCAAGAGGCTATGAGGGACCTGATGACTTGGTCTGCCTGAGAGTATGATGGAGGCAAAGTGGTGTTCATGCCCAACTGGGAGATTCTCTTGAAATGGGTCGACGTGATCAAGATAAATGATGCTAATGCCCATGCCCATAGGAAGGAGGAGGCTCACCTAGAGATCGCTCCCTCTCATTCAGGTACAGTATCCACAGCCCATCCATCCTCCCCTGAGGATGCTCCGAAGGATTCATCCGAGGTAGGGGTAGCAATTTATCGGGTTTCGATAGAGTGAACCATCATCAACATCCATCACCTGCTTTCATCCACCTTATCCAATCAATCCATCATCTGTAAAAATCCAATACAATCCATCCATCTATCATCCGCAGGTGAAAACGAGTGGATCGGGGTGTACACGGGAGATGAAAAATTATATGTAATATGTTAGTAAATTTATAAGAAAAATAAGCTACGAAAAGTTTAAAAAAAGATATTTTAGGTAGAAGAAATGAATAACTATCATATTCATCATGTTAATTTGACAAAACTCACAAATTAACAATATAATCATTTTAAAAGGGGGTAAAATTTAAAGGAGAAAAATAAAAATTAAACTAATTGCAAATAGGGGATAAATCAGTCGATGACAAAGCAGGTGATGGATCAGGTGGCGGGTTGGATGGAGCATTACCTGGATCCAACCCAATCTGTTAAATGATCATCCATCGTCCATCTATCATCCATTTATTTTGGGTTTCCACCCACTTGTTCACGTGGGGTGGAACGAATACCCATCGGGTAGTAGGTGAAATTGCCACCCCTAATATGAGGATAATGCTTAGGCAACCCATGCTAGTAGCGAGGCCGTGGGAGATGCTGATGATGATGATGCGCAAGCCTGAGTCCCCATTCCCTCTTTCCCTCTTTTCTAGGCCACTTGGATTTACTTCTGTAAGCAACTAGTTTTCTCCTCGGGCCTTTGAGTCGGGGTTGTATAAACATCTTTACTTCCTTGCTTTATTTATTCGGAACTTATGTTGGCGCACAATGACGTTTTATCTAGTTTGTGTGTATGACATTTCTTCGGGTAGCTTTGTTTCTCCATATATCTTTGCATTGCTTGCCATTGCTAAGTGTTGATATCATGTATTGAACGGTTTGCGGTGTTTATCAATTTAAAGTTACCCACCCTTCAAGGGGCTAAAGGGACTTTGACCCAGTCCCTGCAGAGGGGGACGGTTAGCTAAGCATGGCTTTACCGTACACATACTCCTTAGTCCTTAGGGGCTAAAGGTATTCATATGAGGAGTTTGGTTGTAAGATCGACGCTCTATCACTTACTGCCACGACGGCGTTCATGAGCTAAGTTCGAACACCAGCCGAACGAGCTGATCCTTGCATCAATGTAGTGTTTAACCAAACTACCTTGCTTGATTAGATCCCTTCCATGAGGGGTGTAGGACGAGTTCGGTTGCAAGACCGACGTCCTATCGTTCCTATTTCCTACCATGACATTCATGGGTTAAGTTTGGATACCAATCGAACGAGGTGATTCTTGTATCAACATATCATTTAACTAAACTGTCCCACTTGGTTAGACTCCTTCCTTAAGGGGGTAGGACGAATTCGGTTGAAAGACCAATATCCTATCATTCCTATAACCTACCACGGTATTCCTGGGCTAAGTTCACACACCAGTCGAATGAGCTGATCCTTGTGTCAGCATACCTCACCATTTGGATTTATCGTTAAGTTTTTATGGTTTCATTAGACCTATTGTCTCAACCTAAGCCCTTATGCCCCCCAAACTTGATGGCAATCAACTAAAATTAAATCTGAGCGAACGATCATGCATTTAAACTGATAAGTTATAAAATCAGGGGTCAATCAAACATATGGCCGACATGCTAAAATGAAACAAACCTTTATGTTATGCTAACAACACAACACCTCCTTCCAACATCATATGTAGTACCTCCTAAAGAATTCCATGTTCTTGGTATCCTTTCTCCTTAAGGGTTAAGAGTTGAAACGTATAGGGTTGTACTTTCTCAATGACTATGCACAGTCCTTCCCAATTGGATATGAGATTCCCTTGGATTGTCCCCTTTCTGGTAGTGTCCATCTTTCTTAGGACCAAGTGTCCCTTCCTTAGGGTCTCTCTTTTACTTTACAATTGTAGAATCGAGCCATCCTCATTTTTGTGATCTCTTCCTTGAGATAGGTGTCTCCCATTACTATGGGCAATATCTCACGTACTTCCCTTAGGGCCTTCTTGCTAAGGTCCTCTTAGAAGGTACTGATTTGATGCAACCTCTACTAGTAGCACGTTCGGAGCCATAAACAAGCAAGAAGGGGTTCTCTCTAGTAGCGCTCTTCTCATTTATCCAAATGGACCATAGCATGGTCAGGAGCTTATCAACCCATGGTCCCGTTTCATCATCCAATCTCTTCTTGAGCCCATTCAAAATCTGCTTATTAGTGGATTCAGCTTACCTATTCATTTGGGGCCTAGCATTGGCTATGAACTTTGTTTGGATGTTATACTTGGCTCAATAGTCTCGCACCTTATCAATGTCAAATTGTCAGCCATTGTCAAATATTATTGCTCATGGGACCCCAAACCTTGTTATAATATTCTTTCATATGAACTTGCGAACCACCCTCTCGGTAATGGATGCCACCACCTTTGCTTCTACCCACTTGTGAAATAGTCCACCACAACAAATAGAAACTTGCGTGTATCTCAGCCCCGTTAACCTTGGGAAAAGACTTAGAATGTCAATGCCCTGCTGTGTGAAAGGCAATGGGAAATGTATTGTCGTCAAAGGGCTGGATGGCTGGTGGTGTAGGGGGCAAATGACACTTGTCATTGAAGTATAGGCCAGTAGTAACCCCTTCTTAATGCCTCTGTGGCCAACCCTCACCCCAATATGTGATCCATAATCCCTCTTGTGTATCTCAGCCAAGATCCTTTTGCCTTCTTCTGGTATGGTGCATCTTAGGAGGGGATGAGAAAAAGCTTTTTTGTAGAGGAGCCCTTCATGTAACAAGAACCATTCAAACCTCTTTTTCATGTGATAAGCCTCTTTCTTATCTCACTATTGGGTTTTGTCATGCAAACAACTCATGAGGGGCTCTATCCATGTCTCACTTCTATTGATGCAAACCAACTCCTTGGCATCAATCATCGTTTTGATAAGATCTCCCAATGAATGCTCTTGGGATGTCGATCCTGGGAGTAACTAGCGAGCTTTGACAAGGCATCAGCTTGTCGATTCTTCGATCTAGGTACGTGCTTAATCTTAGATGTCTTGAACATAGAGGACTTCTCCTTTAGTTTAGCCAAGTAGGTGACTACGGTTGGATCATGAGCTTTGTAGTCGCCCATTACTTGGCTCACTGCTAGTTGGGAGTCGGAAAAAGCCTTTAGGCACTCTGCCCCCAGTGCATTGTAAATTTCCATCCCAGCCAGTAGGGCCTCGAGCTCAGCCTCATTATTAGACGTCTTAAACACGAACTTCAGTGTATGCTCATGCGAGTGCCCTTCGGATAATACCATGATTAGTCTGGCTCCACTCCCTACATTTGTTACTAATCCATCGATATATAGCATCTATAACTTGCTGTCCATCTCTTGAGGTTTATTTGGGATTAAGCATTAGACAATGAAGTCAGCAACTTTGGTTATTCTTCTTGATTGATAGCTGATGTCGTAGGGTGCTAACTGAACAACCTACTTGAACATTCTTCCAGAACTTCCATATCGTTCCAGAGTGTTTTACAAGGGCAGGTCAGTTAAAGCAACAATGCGATGAGATTCGAAATACGGACGCAACCTCCGACTTACGATCAGTAGGGCATAGGTAAATTTCTCAATAAGCGGGTAACATTGGTCGGCCCTTGCTAGAACTTGGCTCACATTGTAAACTAGGAACTGCTATTCGTCTCTTTCCACTAGCAGTACTGTGCTCACCGCATGATCAGAATCGACAAGGTATGCCAACAATGGTTCTCCTATAGTGGGACTTACCATCCGCAAAATTCTCCCTAAGTACTCCTTGAGGCTTTGGAAGGCTTGTTCAGTCTCTTCATCCTATCCAAAGCATGTCTTTTTCTTCAGGAGTTTGTAGAAAGGAATACACTTATCAGCTAATCTTTTCACAAACCTCCCCAGTGTGACTATGCAATCGGTAAGCTTTTGCACCTCCTTGATATTTGTTGTAGACTTAATGTCTAACACTACCTTGACTTTGTTGGGGTTTGCCTCAACGCCTCTCTGATTGATCATGTACCCCAAAAAATTTCCCGATTTGACTCTGAAAGTGCACTTTTTGGGGTTGAGCTTCATTCCATAATGCCTTAGTGTCTTGAAAGTCTCCTCCATGTTACTTACATGATCAATTTCTTTGACACTCTTAGTGATCATATCATCAACGATCATATCATCAACATATACCTTCGTTGTTTTCCCTATGAGTGCCGCAAAAACTTTATTGACAAGCCATTGGTAAGTGGCTCCGGCATTCTTTAACCCAAATGACATCACATTGTAGCAGTATGAACAAGTGTTAACAATGAAAGTCCTCTTTTCTAGGTCTTCTTTGGCCAAAGGAATTTGGTGATAGCCTAAGAACGTATCCATGAAGTTGAGGACTTCGTGGCTAGCCATATAATCGACTAACTTATTTATCTTTGGCAATAGATAGGGATCCGTGGGGCTTATTTTATTTAAATAAGTGAAGTCAATGCACATTCTCCATGTTCAGTTAAGCTTTTTAACTAAGACGACATTCGATACCCACTCAAGGTACCAGCATTCCCTTATAAATCGTGTTTCCAAGAGTTTCTGTATCTTAGCTATCGTGGCCGCACTCCTTGCTATCCCCAAGTGCCTTCATTTCTGAATGACTGGCTTGTGTTTTGAATCCACACATAATTTGTATTCCATTATATGGGGATCTCACTTGTGGGGGAGCTCTTTCTTCTACCCTAAGGACTTTATACTTACATAATAGCATCTCGTGCCATCTTTTTCTCCCTATGTAGTTTCCCTAACTTACCATCATCTAGCTCAAATTGACTGAGTAGGAGGTAAGGCGCCACCATGGCTTTAATGACATTAAGGGTTGGTCGTCCTAGGATGACATTGTATGTCATGGGGATGTCCACAACTAGAAAGTTCATCTCTACAGTTCTTGAGTTGTCCTTATCTCCCACTCAGACGGGTAATCTCTTAGTTCTGAGGGGGTATGTGGCTCGTCTCCAAAATCCCATAATAGGAGTCTCAACTACTTCCAAGTCCTTTTCACTGTATTGCAGCTTTTCAAGGCATTCAAGAGTGATGATCGATGTCAACAAAACTCCCTATGTCCACGAGTATTCGATGAACCATAGCAGTCTCTGTCTTAAGTTGTATCACTAAGGCATCATTGTGAGGGGTTTGCAAGGGATACATGTCCTCCAAACCAAATGTCATAATTGGTCCAACAAGTGATTTCATTTATCTGGCAACCATGACATGGCTAAGCTTTCAGATATGAGCTTTCCAATATCTTATATTCAATTCCTTATCATCGATCCCTCCAACCATGGTCGCTATTATCTCTGTGTTGCAGTTAGCATCATGGTCTTTCTTTTCTTCTAAGTTGCGACGGTTGTGATCATCACATCTTCCCCTTCTCAAGAAGCGATTGAGCTGCCCCTGGTTGGCTAGCTCGTGGAGGGATTTCTTGAGTTCATGACACTCAGAGGCGGTGTGCCCATAATCTTCATGGTATTCATAATACTTGTTCTTATTCCTGAATTTTGCCGAAGTCTCAATGCGCTTTGGTTGCCTTAGCATGGGGTTGCTCTTGATTTCCTTTGTGGGGTGGTAGGGAACCGTCCAACTATTTCCTTATCCTTTCTAGGCGCTTCTTCGTCTGAGGAACTTATCCTCCCCTTCTCTTTTTCAATTGTCTTACCGAAAAAAGTCATCCCGTCGCACATCTTTGTGGATTGTATGAAATCCTGAGCCCTTCTTAGGGCTCCTACCAACATCGTCACTTACTCTCAGCAACAAAAAATTTGAACCTTCCTGGAACTAATCTGTTGAGGAAATCCATGGAAGCCAACCCATCCTATAAGGGGATTAAGATAGCTTCGCGGTTGAACCTGATCACATACTCCTTCAAATCTTCCCCTTTGGCTTGCCGGATCTTGGTAAGATGAATGCTGGTTTTCCGTTCTCTTTTGCTTGCTATGAAGTAAGCGCTAAACAACTCAGTAACTTAAGGAAGAAGGTAATGCGCCCATTGGAAACATCATAAACCACTGCTGTGTGATCCCCTTTGATGTGGCGGGGAAGTAACGACAGTAAGTTGCCTCGTTGACTCCCTGTACATATATATCTACCATATAAACATCTAGCTAATTGGCCGAGTCAGTAGTTCTGTTAAAGAGATCGATAGTTGGCATCTTGACCTTCTTGGGATGTGGGCCGCCATGATTGCTCTATTGAAAGGTGTTGAGAAGGAAGACAATGACTCCTTCTTCTAGGAGCCGCCATTCTAAAGCACAGGAGGCCTAGGATGGTCGAGCTCAATCAATGAAGGTAATCCACAATGCCAAGATGTTACCCTTTCTTTTGTCCCCTTCTTGGTGTTGGCTGTTCAGAGGATGATGAATGTTGCAGGGTGCTTGAGTTCCTGTTGGGGTCCTTCCTATGGACCTGGCCAGTGAAGGAATTCTTTCTCCGAAGCTTCCCAATTATGAGCAATGAGGGCGAGAGGACTCCTCTTGTTCCTCGTACCATCCCGCGCTCCGACTCTTGGAGACCATGAGGGAACGATGCTATTGTGGACTTTCTAGGGAGCTTGCTTAGCTTCGATGATTGCCCTAGCATCCCTGTCTTGCAAAGCGCTCACATCCCTTTAAGGACGTCGGCTCCAAGCTATTGGTATGGAGGGGTATATCCAGGCGGTGGGTTGTATTTGAACCCTCATATGGGATCCGGCTGACTCTCAGTCACCTTCATCTTTTCACACATCTGTCAAATCATTAGTTCATAAACTTATTTAAGCAGCTCCCTCACTTGTTATGGTGTAACAAATTGCTGAGCAGCGGGGCTATCCACCAAATTCTCTCTGGAACTTTGAGTCGGAGAGTCGCCATTCCCCCTTAGGGGATCCTCGGTCACCCCACGCTTAAGCACTTTAGATCGTGTGTCAACCATTTTGCTAATGCTTCCCACAAACGACGCTAATCTGTTATAGAAGAAACTAAGATAAGTTGGTGGTGAAGCCAGGACTTACACTTGGCTGACATGTCAATCAATCATATGAGCTAGTGTGTCCATTCCCTAGTGACCTGCACCAAGGTCAGCCCCAGGTGTTTTTTCCCCAAGGAAGACCCCTTTGATGCTCAAGTCAATGTTAGAGTGAATTGGAGTTATAGAAAGAGACAAAAGAGTAGGGGGGAGAGAGATAGAGAGAGAGAGAGAGTTTTTACTATTATTGAGAGTGTTTAGTGACCTAGTCAAGTTATGAACAGTAAAAGTCTCCCAAAAAAGGAAGTCTTGAGGGTATTTATAGCTTTGGGATTGGCATCTAAGGGTAGGATTGTAATTTTTCTCTTTGGGGATCAAATTACCATGATACCCCTCCAGCACCTTTCTTCCTTTCTTATGGTCAACTCTGACCCCAAGTTGACTTGGTCAGCACCACTTGTCACTTTCTTACTGGATGGGTAACTAAATATCCCAATCATTTCTCATTATAGATCAACCTCAAAGCTTCAAATCTCATAGTCCCATGCTTTTGTCAACCCCTCATTTAACTGTTACAAGTATGGCCAACAATTTACCCTTGCTAGGCAGCACTATCTTAATACCAAGGTACCATTTCATGGATAACAATAGTTCCTTAAACATCCTACTTTCATGAATTCGTGAACCACCAAATTCAACTTGAATCTTGAAAATTCTGGTGGCTTTTAAGCCATTATAAAACTATTCATTAAATAATTTGGTTTATCTTGCAAATTTCAAAATTTCACTAATGTTCAAGAACCATTTCGACCAAAAGCTTAAGTTGATTGTTGAAAGTTCAGCAATAAGTTCATACTCTAACACGCTCCCTCATACGAATGCCCTTTGGGCTTAAAGCGTGACTGCTGCAAATGCTGGTCCATACCCTGCACAATAAATCAATATGGGGGTTGTTGAGATTCAAACTTAAGACATCTCCTTCAAAAAGGTCCTGATACCATGTTTAAGAACTATCTCAACCAAAAGCTTAAGCTAATGGTTGAAAGCCGAGGAATAAATTTATATTCTAACAATTAGCATTTTTGAGGCCAATAAAAATTGTCCTCCAAAGGAATTAGATTTGGTGTTGAGGCATACCTTGTTAAATACAAATTAGCTTCTGTTATTTTGTGAGAAGCTTGAAGGCCAAAGATCATGTTGATTAATATTAGTAGATGTACGCTCAAATTCAGATTAGAGAAGTAGGCCATTTATTCTTGCTCATGATATGGGAAGAATTTTGTGCATGTGGCCGATGCACACGAGATATTGGCCTAGCCCATTCACACCAACTGAGCCACTAGATCATTGACATTCTTTTTACAATCATTGTTAAGAAGCACATCTATCTAGTCATAATTTCAATTTTACGTTTAAGAAACGTGTCTAAATCATTTTATTGTAAAATTGTAACAACATAAAATTTTCTAATGTGAACAATCACCTCAAAATTTGAGAGATAGATCCAAATCCAGATCTAAATTCACTTAAAAAATCCCGCCACCAGGCGGAGTGTGAGGGTCTAATGTAGCAACTGTACCCCTAAATTGCAAAATTATAGAGAGAATGGTTCTAATTGACCCTAGATTTTAAAATTATAAAATGCCTACAACCACACATAAATGGAGTAAAGAAAGTTTAGAGAGACATTTTTCTTTAGTCCGTACAATCTAAGCTAAAAAAAAATAAAATAAAATCCAAACTTACCTTTTTCAACTATATAGATTTCAAATGTGTGTGTGTGTGTGTGTGTGTGTGTGTGTACTTGTATTTCTATACCCGAATAATTCACAGAAAATCTAATAAATTTTCAATTGTAGTAATTGTTCATAAAAATTATAATAAGTCATTTAACAATAATGTTATGCACAAACTTTTTAGATTTTTTGTAAAATACTTAGTAACTTTTTGCCAAATAGTTATTAAGGGATGCAAGTCATAAGAATCTGTTAGATAAAAAATTCTAATGTATTAAAATATACAATAATTAAATAAGTAAATGTTTCTAGTAGCAATTGTAATATTGTACTTCTATAATAATTTACAAAGTATGGTAGTTCAAAAGTTATCTAAATTTGATTTGAAAAACTAACATATTTAACTTGTAATATTTAATTTTTTTTATGAAAAAATAATTAGAAAATATTTAATAAATACAAAAGAAATGGTGACATTATTTTCATAATGGGCATAAATGTGTTCTTAATTAAATAACAACAGTTATGGTTAAAATAATTAGACATAGAATTAGGCTAGAAGTTTGTCATGTATGTTACATTGGGGATATTCACTTGAACTCTTATATTCTAAAAACTGAAAGATATTTTGTGCATTTTTGTAATAATTCATTGTGGTGTTATAAGTTCCGTAGTTACGATTCTATTGTATCTATAAATCTAATATTCAATATTTATATTTATATTTATTTTTGGGAGTAAAATATTATTATGTTTATATTCATGTTCAACGAGATAGGAAAAATAATAGTACTGAATATCAAATACCTTTTATTATTTTTTTCAATAATAATAATAATTGTGTCTTTAAAGTAAGTAACATATAAATATATGTAAGTGACTATGTGCCTTTATGATACTGCACGTTGGTTGTCAAATTTTTTGGGTAAAAATTAGAACCCAAACACGCACAATAAATTATCTATAATGGTATATATTTTATTATAATATAATACATTACTTTTGGTAATATTGGGAGTGGCGTTATTGACATAATATAGTGCATTATCATAATTAAACATTATCTCCTTTTCTGGAAAGAAAATCTTCCAAATTGGAATCAACTTTGTAAAATCCTTTTTTGGCGAAAAGAAAATCTACCATGCCTAATTGATTAACTTGTATTTTTTTAAAAAAATATGAGTTTATCGTAAAATTTTATGGAAGTCACATATGTCAAAAATTTAGAGAGTTTATTTTGTTTATTTAATATGTATGTGTGTTTGTGTGTGTGTGTGTGTGTGTATATATATATATACATATACATATACATATATATATATATATATATATATATATATATATATATATATATATATCTGTGTGTGTGTGTGTGTGTGTGTGTCTGCATAGGTATGTATACACAGATTACGAAGATTCTACCATGGTTAATTTTTTTTGTCAAATATCATAGTTAAAACTGATAAGAACCGTTATCTATGTGTGTGTGTGTGTATATGTGTGTGTGTGTGTACATATGTATGTATATATAGATTGCGAAGATTCTACCATGGTTAATTTTTTTTTCCAAATAACATAGTTAAAACTAATAAGAGCCGTAGATTTTTTCTACAAAATCTTAACCGTTGAATTATTTAAAGGGAACCGGTTATATGGTAAAGAAAGTAACCCCCAGCTTTTAAATACCCACTATCCTTCCTATCTCTCTATCTCTATCTCTATCTATGGCACACAAACGCTTCTATCTCTCCTTCTACCTCTGGCCTCACCGATTCCTGGCCGGCTCTCTCCTTTCGCATATCTTCTCATTGATTTCTCGTCTCTCGTGTGGCGCTATAGTAGAGAACATCAAGGTACTTTGAAATGTCTTTCTCGACCCAAGTGTTTCATTACTGTTGTGTTCAAACGCTTGAGTCGCGCCTTCCGTCCGATTGTGCATCATAAATTCTTCAAATTAAGATTAGTTTCTAACGAAGCCCATAATTATGCTTGAATGCGATTTGCATCAGGTTGTGTAACTTGTCATTAATTAAGTTGAATTTACTATGGATGAAATTGGTGCCCTTGCGATATTGGCAAGTTTTCCACTGCTGTCCCCCTACTAGAAGAGTTGTGATTCCGGTAAATAATAGTAGAATTAACAGTACACTAAGCCTAGGATAATTTGAATACCTTGAACTTCATATAGGGCTGTCGAATAACCAAGCAGTGAGCTGAGCCTTGGTTTGCAACTAAAACCTGCTTCTTGCCTAACATCAATTTTATTGAGAATTGTAACTTTGTTGTGCTTTCCATAATTTTGCTTCAATTTAGTACATGTTTTCCACTAATGTCATCTAATATCAGTTAAATGTGAAGCATCTGTCAACTTTGGAGTAAGTGAGCTGTGTTTTATGGAGAATTTAGTTATACAACATCTTCGTTTTGTATGTAGGATGGCATCTTGCTTGTGGAAATTTGTTTATAAGATGACTTAGTGTTGTGGTTGTGACTGGTTAGTAATTGCCTATGTTTTCATCCGATTAGGGGTAGTTTGATTGCAACTAGTGGTGGGGGGTCTTGTGTGATGAGAATGGGGAGAGATTGCTTGCTACTACCAACTGCTGGACCGCCAATAAAGCAGTGAGCAGGGTTGAGGAGGAAGTAGGCAGGCAGAGGATCATATAGAGGAAGTAGGTTAGAGAATTGGGGATAATTAAAGGTGATCAATTTATGTGACAGATTGACATTTCAATTCACAAGCTGAAGTGCAGCTCAAAAGGGAAGTGTTTTTCAGTTGGGGTTAGAGTGTTTTGGTTGGTTTGCTGGGTTAGAATTTTGGATTTGCTTGGGAGTTAGAGAGAATTGCTACTCATTTGCAGCAATTACTTTGAAGCTTATGTTAGGATAGTGAATGGAATTATGCAGTTTTCTAGAAGCTTTAACATCGTCCTCGAATGTAAGTTGCCCCCGATAAACCGTTCATGATAAGTTCACTTTCCATGCTTGGTTTGTCTTTTTAGTGTTGATGCTATAGGATTCATACTTAACACAATTTCATTATACTTCGCCAAAAAACTTCTTGTGATTTTCCGCAAGCGTACGGTTTATCGTTGTACGAATTACAGGTATCGTCCTCAGGGATGGTTGTAAAATTAGGTTGCCAAATTTCTAAACTAATTTAAAACTAATGCTAACTAACTAACTCCAAAGTCAAATTATTCCTCAGATAATAAACGTGCACAATGCACAGTTTAATTGTCATTGTTAAACATAATCTAGCCACAATAAGCGGCTCCAAATTGCAAGCGACTTGAACTCACTAACACTTAGCTGTAACTGGTTCATGAAATTATGCTTTCGAATCCAAACCAACAAGTGGAGCAAATGAATAAACAAAGCAAATGAACTCAAGGCATTGATTTGCCAAATTCAACTGTAATTCCCAATCAAACCAACAACCCAACTTCCTAAACCAGCCAGAAATAGATAAACGAACAGGAAAGGAGAATTCGAACCATGGACAACCCAAAAATGGAGAATTCGAAATAAGGGAGAGAGGAAACAGGGGTATTAGCAAATAGGGCATAACAGGGGATACATAATTTGACCCAAAAAGCAGAAGTTTTGACTCAAGCGAACTAACTCCAACTAGAAATTTGAAGGATTCGAACCAATGCAAATGAAATTCCCAAATTCAAAATCAGATCTACAAATAGAAAATAGAGAAATTCGAAACTGAACTAAACCCTAAAGCTGAAATTCTAATGAAATCTGGAAACAAAAATCAACCCTTACTCTAGAATTGCCCCCCCGATTCTCTGTTGCTCGACCTCCATTTGAAGCTTCCAAAAACGCCCCCTTGCTTGTCCGTCGAAATGGCCTTGAGGTGATGGGTAAGGGGCGCCATGAATGATGCATTGAATGAGGAGAAAAAAAAACCAACGCTGTGTGGAGTGGAAAAGAAGAAGGGTTATGGTTGTTTGAGGAGGAGATGAAGAAGCAAAGTGGGGGGGTTAAGGGTATGGGAATTGGGCATAGAAGACTCGAGAGGAGAGAGAAAGAAATGGGGGGAGGGAACGTGCCGGGCTCATGTGCATTGCACGTGATGCTGGGCAGGTGTTTTGTTTTGTTTTGTTTTGTTTTTTCTTTAGTTGTTGTTGTTTGGTTCGAGTTTGAATCTAATTGGCCCAAATCTTCAACTTTCAACATTCCTTCATCTTTTCCTGCCATTATTCCCGAATTAGTCAATATCTGTAAAATAAAATAAAATAAAATAAAAATCTAAAAATAATAATTATTTCGAGCATATATTAGGCAGAAAGATACTATAAAAATCACACATTTTTGGTACGAACAGTATGTTACTTTTAGAAAACAAGATAGCTATAAGCAGGCAGTGTGAATGTAACATTAGTAGATTTGATGTACTTCGCAAAGAGTCAAAAGTTATAGCCTGGCAGAAAGGAATTTTGTTCCTGTTTTGGATTTTGGGCAAGGGGTAGAGTGTTCATCTTTTAGTTTTTTTACTTCATTGTGGATCTTTCCTGCCATTTTGATTTGGGGGAGAAGAATGCATATACAGCTATACTTATTAGTTATCTTCCCTAGTGAACCTATACCCATTACTGCATTTTGCACCTCATGTGTAGCTTGTAGATTTTTGCTTATCTAAACCATTATAAGGTATTATGAGTTCTCATTTCAAAATATCCATAGTAATGTTAACTTTGATAAGGCATCTCCTTTCTGTTTGGGATATGTGAAAACCTTCTTACAAGTCATGCCTCATTCTTTTCCAATCCCCAATATATGAGCACCCTTACCCTGAAAGGGGAAAAAAGGGAATGTTGCATGTTTGGGAAACATATATGGGATGGACACTATTGCTTGGTGTTATTATTCATGTACATTGGCCCTAGAGCCTAGATTGTATCTGAAAATGCTAAAAGTTGTCTATGCACTAAGCCTTTTGTATGCAACTTAATTCAGAGTACTGTTCTCACCAAGAGATTGATATATATAACCCAGTGGTAAGTAATGGAAATTTTCGTACTCTGCTTTACCCTTGACCATGTGTTGATGTTTGGTCTCTTTATAAATGCTTTAGGATTCGCAATCTGTGTATGGTACTCAATATTCATGAGTGGGTTTGTCACAAGTACTCCTTTTTGTTTTGGAATGTGGTACATTTCTTAGCAACTGTAAATGGTTGCATACCACAGGGTTAATACTTACTGATATGAGAAGAGCTGAGGTATTAATATTGCTAAGGATTTGATTCTAAAAGACCATTAAAATAGTGCCCCTACCCCCTACAAGCCAGATGCAACCATTTGGTTCTTGAGAGGTTGAACTCACTTTTGTGCAGTGTCAATTTGTTTCTATATGTGTGATGAGTGTAGTTGTTGGCTTTTCATGCTAAGCGCCTTGTTCAATTGCAATTAGGCATACATCACTGGGCAAGATGGCAATGGATGGTTTGAATATATCCATTGGCTTATCATCCTGCGATGCTTGGGAACTATGATTCATAAGCTAAAACGAAGAAATGGTGGAAATGACGTAGTTGTCTAGATCAATTGATCGGACAATAACTTTTCTTGGATCGATAGAGGGCATAAATTGGTAATTGATTATCTTCTTCTTTGTTTGGCACATAATGCAATTGTTACAAGTCATAGAATAGCGTAATAATTTTATTTTGTTTTTCGGTTTCAGTTGGCTGCAATAGTCATAGGTTAATCGGTATATGCATTTCTTAGCCCTGTGTCTGAAATGAAGCGAATGCGATGATATTTCAATAAGTGGGTGTGCATTGTATTTTCTTGACATGAATTGTATTTGTCATATTGGGTTTATGTTATGATGTCTCCCTCCTTTGTTGTTTTTCTTCATCATCATCAATGGCAGGGTGTAGTGGATATGCTAATATGCTACTGATGGAGTTTGTTTTTTTTTGTGGTTGGCATTTTTTGTTTATTTCGAACCAATTTTGGTATGCCGATTGTAGTACGCCATTCATAACCACGGTAACCTAGCTAGCTTTCTATCGTGATGTATTTCCTCTCAATGGTACTTGGCCACCATGGTTGTGCTGACACTCAGACTAAAGTCTAGAATGCTACAAATTGTAGGTTATGAACTTCCTGTTAGTCCCTCACATAATTGAAGCTTTATCATCTAATGTACCTCTTCCCCTTTGCCTCACTGGTTAAAGAAGCTACGAGAGAAAGAAAATTCTAGAACTAGTGCAGAAGAAATATATGTAAAAACAGCTGTGATAATATTTGGTGTAACTACAAGTACATGTCCCTATAAACCCAATTTGTTTGGATATAAGCCATTATTTCCTATCACTGTTTTCACCATATTTGTCTCCCTTGTCCCTTGTCTTTATTTTTCGTACACTATATATTTGTAAACAAGGTGAGCATGTGAGTTTGGTTTTACTTATTAATCTATTTTATTTTTGTGCGACTTTTTTAAAGGGGGAGTTGGGGTTACAATTGTTTTCATACTTAGATCATACACATTGGTTTCGGGAACAACATTGGGTGATGCTCTTCCTAATGGAAGCTTCTATTGGTTTGAACACTATCTAAAATGGTTGTGAAGATGCAATGTAATATCCTTGGTTTGTTACTTCAGAATTGCAATGTTTCTAACATTCAATTATGTGTAGGTTATGGAATGAGTTGATCCAATAGGAATTGTCGATAAAACTCAATGTGTGAAATATATTATCGATGACCTAGTTAGTGAGGAAAAGCAAAATGAAGGAACTAGATCGAATTTCATAGAGAAAAGGCTAGATGACTTTGATGAAAACGATGTGAAGAAGTAGATGTTTAAACCACCAGTTGAGTGTGAAGTGTTCTATTTTACTTATGCTAAAGCTGTTGGATTTGGGGTTAAAAGAGAGACACTGTGAATTAATTGTCATGGTATAGTAACATGATGCGGAGCAAACCATGAGGCCTAACCTCCTTATCAACATCAAGACTTGGATTTAACTTGGGCCCTTAATCACCTATGAGGGTGGCACCCAAGTACTTGGCTCTCCAAAGTCCTTGTTGGTTTGGGAGCCTTAAGGGGCCCCAAAGTAAGCTTAGGCAAGGTGGCATGACACTTAGTAGCCTAAATAAGGAGCCTGGCTATTTTATCTCCAAGTCACCCTATTTTATTTTACTTCCTTCTTGTGGGCAAAACGTAAAGCCTGACTTTTAGCTCATTTTTGGCTGGGTAAATGGGATCCGTTTTGAGTGCATTTTACATGGATGGATAGCCCCATATGTCTATTTTCCAACAAGCCCAAAATCATCATCAAATTCTAAGAAATTGAGTAAGTTATGGGGTCCTAACCGAGACATGGTCAGTGCACGTTTGGAGGTGCACGTTTTTGCTCAAGGAATTATTTGGGTCATCAAATAGAAGCATTAAGGGTCCAAACTCTGTGCGTAATTGATAGACTCTTCTAGAAGGCTCCCATTAAAATCCCCACCTTAATCTCCTCCATTTGTATAGGTGAATAATATCACCAATGGGTAGGAATGTGCAACCAAATTCTAGCACACCATTATCCCCTAGTGGTGCCCCTTTAATTGTACAATTAGCTTGTATTTCATTGGACAAAATCCTCATAATACTATTGGCTAGTACTAAGGTTAGGGGAGGGCATATCTTGCTATTTAATTCCTCATCTCTTGTATTACATTCAGCTTTTGATGATTATGTATCATTGAAAAGGCTAGAAGCCATTGTCTCTGTCAAAATCTCTTAATCTTTATCTCTTATTAGAGTGGTGATTTAGAGTCATCCCTTTATATTAATCCTTGGTGCTTAGACTTTAGGGGTTAATTGGTCGGTTGTTTATCTTGGTGTTCTTGTAAGAATCAAAGAGTTTTCCTCTTTATTTGGGATCTCTTCCATTTGGATGTTCTTGAGGTGTTCATCTTATTGGGTCTTTACTTGGATGAATATGCCTTTATTTGACCAAAGGAATTTCTAATTTAGATCCGCTTCAATTGGTATCACAGCACAAGGATCCTTCAAGGGTAAGCATCAAATCCTCACATTTTGTGATTAGAATTTGTTGTTTGAGTTCTTGCTTTGTTATTTTGAGATTTGGGTGCTCTCTACTCCACCTTATTCTCTTATTCTCCTCAAAGAGCCCAAGCACTCTTCCATGTTTTCTTTTCAATCAAAAACCCTAAAAACCCACATTTAATTTCTCCACAAAACTCCTCTTTTAGTCTATAAAGAACCCCCAAAATAGCCCAAACCAATCCCCAACCAAAACACAACCTAAAAACTCCACAAAAAAGCCAAAACACTCACCCGTGCCAAACCAGAATTTTGGCACGGTCTGACCGTGTCCCCAGGCACGAACATGGCCCTTTTTGCCTAAATTTTTTCTCTAGTTTTTAGGCACGGTTACCCCTTGCTGCAAGGCATGACCGTGCCCCCCCATTTTGGCCCCATGCTTCACCTGGCACGACTGCGCCACCCTTTTCCTGAACCCTTAATCTTCTTCCTTCTTTTGTCTACCTTCAACCATGTGAAATGATGCGGAATCTTCTCAACCTAGAGGCATCTCTCTAGAGTTAGCCCGTGAAGTGAGGAGAGACAAGGCCATAATCGACCTTTAAGAACAGGTAAGAAAACTGACCATGGAGCTAGAGCTAGTTAAGAGATTTGAACGACGAGTTCCCCAACCTAGGGAGCTTGATGTCAACTCCATTGACATTGTCTGTTCTTCTTCTCATGAGGACCACGAACATAGAGGTAAGTAGGGTAGAGGTCATCTTGGAGATGATCTTCGTGACCTCAAGATTGAGGCACCGGAGTTTGATGGCAACCTCAAACTGGAAAACTACATTGATTGGGTGCAAGCTATTGAGAGGATCATTGAACTTAAGGAGTACAATGATAAAAAGGCCTTCAAGTTAAAGGAGTATGCCTCCTTATGGTATGAGACCTTGAAAAAGAATAAAGCAAGAGAAACTAAGTCTAGCATCAAGACTTGGTCTAAGCTCAAGAAACACATAGAGAGGAGGTTCTTACCTCCCTTATACAAGCAAGAGCTCTATCTCAAGATTGCCAGCCTTAGCTAAGAGAATCTCCAGGTGTAGGAATACATTCGAGAATTCGAGCAATTTCAAATGAGAGTTGGCTTGAATGAAGACAATGAGCTTACTATTGCGAGGTTCATGATAAATGCTTTATATGTACATCTTTTTAGGGCTATTTTGCCTCGTTTTTAGGAGAATTTTGTACTTAATGATGTTATTTACTCTTCTATTCTCGATTTATGCTTGGGTGTAGTTGTTTTATGCGTTTTACAAGATTTTTAGTCTTTTTACCCAGCATTTGCCCTTTAATGGTTGTATTTTGACCTCCCCCACAGCCATTCATGTTATGCCATGATAGTAGAGCAAAGAAAGCGTAAAATTCTAGAGCCAGCGCAGACCACGGTCAGCCTGTGGTGAACCCCATGGACCGTGGCATGCCTGTAACTATTGTCTCTTCATTTTTCCTCGGCTATGTGGCTGAGATCAACTGAAGTTTCCTATAAATAGGGACGTTCAACAGCAAAGGAAGAGAACTCCAAGCACTCAAGAGCATTGCAAGCAAGTAGAATAGTTTAGATTAGATTAGTTTGTTTTCTCTCAAATTTTGTTCTTTGTTTAGTTTTGAGTGAGTTTTGAGTGTGAGAGTTTTGATCCTGAGGCGGTTCCGAAGCCCTTGGTGAAGGCCATCTCAGTTGAGTCCCTTCCGCTCAAGATTTCATTGATCTTTTTGGTTAGTTTATCTTTTATCATGTGTGAGTAGTTTTCTTAGTCTAGGAATTTAGTAGTTTTTGTAATTTTTATTGGATCATGTTTTGATTTCTATAGAATTGTGCTTATTTTCATGATTGGTTTGACTTTGTTCTATCAAGTGTTTGATATGTTGTGAGTTGATTTTTGGCCAAAATTTACTTGCACACTTGAAACAATCGAGTGAACATTCGAAAGACGACATTTGATTGTTGGACTGCTTGAATAAACATAGCATAACTTCATCTTGAAAGAGAGATTTATATGTTAGGGGGGCTAGTAAGTAATCGAATATATTAAAATTGGATTAAGTCAAATTAGTTTGAAAGAACGACGTTTGCTTAGTTTAGGTAAATTTGAATGATTTCGAAAGAATAGATAAAGTTTCTTGACAAGATTACAATTCCTCGGAATTAATCAATTAGAGAATAGCACATGTTTATTAATTTTGATCCAATTCTCTTCCATAACTGCAAAAATTCCTAGATGCTTTTCTCTTATCGATTTAGACAAGTTTATTTGTTTGTAGTAGTTAATCCAATCCATTTGAAATTGAGTTTTGCTTGGCATTTTCTGACAAGACTAGACTCGATAGATTACTTTGGTCCCTGAGGAACGATATCTTTATCTACACTACGAACACCCGTGCGTTTGCGGCAGTGTGTTGATCACGTTTTTGGCTCCGTTGCAGAGGATTGAACTCAGTTCACCCGCGTGACAGGCGGGAATACTCACCACTATACTACAATGACGTTACAGGCAGCAGTGTGTTGGTTAAAATTTTTGGTGTCGTTGACGGGGACTAAATTGCTAACTATTGAGTATTGTCTTAAGAACGTGACTAAGCATTTTATTATTTTGTTTTGTCTTGTTTTCTTGTTATTTTTCTTTTTCCTGTTTAATTGTGCTGGTAGTGTTGGTGAAAGTGCTTGCAGGAATTTTTCCTAGTTTATGCGAAGTCTAGTTTTATATGAGCCTAATCCAGAGATTGAGAGGACTTTTCGCTTAAGGAGGAAAAAGCAAAGGATCGAAGAACAAAGGCACGAGGCAAGAAGGAATTTAAGCATGGCGGGTGAAGAAAGAAGGACCTTTGTGATTTTGTTACTCCCGGAGTCCAAGGGATTGCCTCAAGCATAGCTCAGCCTGTTGTAGATGCCAACAACTTCGAACTCATGCTAGCACTTATTCCCATGGTGCAGCAGTCTTAGTTCGACGGAACTCCTTTAGAAGACACTAATCTACACCTCTTAGTATTTTTAGAGGTGTGCGATACACTAAAGTTAAACAGAGTCTTCAGTGATGTTATTCGCCTTCGCTTATTCCCTTTCTTATTGAGGGATAAAGCAAGGGCTTGGTTGCACTCTTTGCCGTCTGGTTGCATAACTACTTGGGACGAGTTGACAAGATCTTTCCTCGCCAAATTCTTCCCTCTAAGCAAGATAGTGAGCTTGATAAATCAAATCACCAACTTTTTGCAAAAAAAGGACGAGACGCTCTATGAAGCCTGGGAGCCTTTTAAAGATTTATTACGTTTGTGCCCCCATCATGGTCTTCAACGCTGGATGATTATCCAGGCCTTTTATAACGGTGTGACCTAAGCTATGAGGTCCACTATTGATGCGGCAGTAGGAGACGCTTTAATGCCGAGGATGAAGCTTATAACCTTATTAAGGACATGACGCTTAATAACTTTCAATGGTCAACTGAAAGAGCCCAACCTAAGCGGGTTGGAGGTAAGCTTGAAGTTGATGCTTTTACTTTACTTTCTGTTAAAGTAGATGCTATGACTAAAAGACTGGACCAACTAGATGTTAATGCTGTAAACTCTAGGGCCCATTCCCCTTGTGAGATTTGTGGTTCAATTGAGCATATATCTTTGCACTGTCAAGTTGGTGGGAGTCCTTTTTTTCAGAACCCTAATGAAGTTAATTATGTTCAAATTTCAACCCGAGACCAACCAATGACCCTTACTCTAATACTTATAAACCAGGTTGGAATAATCACCTGAATCTCTCTTATAGGTCTAATCCAAACCCTGTAAATATGCCCCTTATGAATGTTAGAGTACCCCCTGGTTTTCAAAGACCCCCATTCCCTTCTCAGATGCCCCAAAAGTCAAATTTAGATCTAATGATGGAAAACATACTTATGGCACAACAGAAATAAGATGAGTACATTAAGCAATTAGCTTCAAAGGTTGATATACTTACAACTCATAATAGGATGTTAGAGACACAAATTGCCCAGAAAGTTGCTTTTTCATGTGTATCCCCAGATAAACTTCCTAGTAAGCCTGAACCCAACACTCGTGAGCATTGTAACTGTGTCACCATGAAAGAGGATGAAGAGGACCTAACTGACTCTGAGGAAGTACTAAAGGAAGAGGGTAGAGAGATAACTATGGCTGGTAGTAAGGAGAGCAACTATGGTGGCAAGATTGCCACATTTATAGAGAACGACTCTATTCAAATCCACACCATTTCCCCCCCTAAGCTTCTTGACCCAGGTAGTTTTTCTATCCCATGCGTTTTAGGAAAGGTAGAAATTGAAAGAGGGCTATGTGATTTAGGTGCGAGTGTCAGCATAATGCCTTACTCTTTGTTTCATAAGCTACAACAAGGACCGTTACTAGCCGCCCTCTTTTCACTATAGTTGGCTGATGGTTCTGTAACATAGCCCATAGGCAGGTTGGAAGATGTGCCAGTCAATATAGGAGACATTTGGGTGTTAGAAGACTTCATTGTAGTCGATATGTCTAAAACTGATGATGCCCAAATTATCCTAGGTAGACCTATGTTAGCGACATCTGGTTGCCATATTGATGTGAGAGAGGGTCGTATTTCTTTTGAGGTTGAGGGAGGTTTGTTGTGTTTAGTCATAGAAAGGAGGATGCAGTTTCTCCTCATTCTTCTATATTAGATGCATTACCCCTTTCCCCTAAGTATGATATGGAGGATGTCTTGTATGATGAAGATCCTCTTGATTCTGAATGGAGGACCCTAACCAAGGGTATATTAGGGTGGAGTTTTTTGCTCCTATGCCACCTAGCAGACCCGAGGTTGAGGCCCCTGTTTTTAATGATTCTTCGATAAGTGAGTATTGCAGGTTTGCACGAATTGTTCACTCTATGCCCCCTTTGGAAGGTTTTGATGCCGATTTTGATGTAGGGGTTGAGCAAGTAGATGTTAGCTTGTCTAATGGGCCAAGAGAGCAATTTGTCTTGTACGCAGACAGTGCATTATGAGACCAAGTTATGAATATGAAGGACTTACAGCCAGAACTTCTACGGTTGTACCTTCAACTAAAAAAGTTTGATTTTGTGGTATGAGACATAGCCAATGTCCATAGACCATCTGATCCGGACCAAGCCTAGAACAAGGGTCAAGCTGTTGACCTTAAAAGAGCGCTTCTTAGGAGGCACCCAAGCTTTCTTTCTCTTTCCTTTTTATAGTTTTGATTTTTGAAATTTCATTTTTTAGTTTTTATAGAAAAAAAGAAGAAAAAAATATACATATATCAATAAAATGTTGGCACCCTGGCTAGGAGCACCAGACTACGACCGTGGGTGCCAACCCTAAAAAAATAGAAAAAATGAGTAGCAGCAGACACTACAGACGGTCCGTGGTGGGCTGCTACGGGTCGCGGTCTAGGTTTTTGATCGTTGTGTCATTGCCTCTCCCCCCACTTCATCTTCTCCACTCGACACTTTCTCTCTCTTTAAAAGCTCCATAACCAACACCTTCTATCTCCCTAAAATCTTCATTTTTCTTCATTTTCACACCAAATTCTGTCCTCATTCTTAATCCCCCTGTTTCATCCACAAAATCTCATCTCTTTTCGTCTTCTTCTTCTTCCAAATTCATCTCACCCTCATTCATCCACCATACCCATCCTTTTCTCTCTCTAATTCTTCACATTTTTACTTATTTTCTTCAATTTTCTAGGTTTTAGTTCTTATTTTTTGTTTTAGTTTTTTTTTTGGTTAGGTTTTGTAACCATGACACCAAACAAAAGGCAAAGAAGCACTAAGGAGGTTGGTTCATCAAGTTAAGCACCACCCCAACCTTAAAGGAATTCCAGAACATCAACCAATGTGCGTGCTAGAGGTAACATTCTTCACCCTCTTGGTTTGACTCATCCTGATCATGTTACTCACAACTAGATACTATGATGAGGATTTCTTAGCCCGATTGGGAATGTTGGATGATATTCATTGGTTGTTTGCTAGAACTGGTATGAGCCACTTTTAAGAACCCAAAGTGCATACATATAGGGGCCTGACCTTAGAATTTCTAAGTAAACTCCATGTCGAGGTCACTAAAGGGCCTCAATGTCAAGCTGGATATATGTTGTTTTATTTGCGGGGTCAGTTGTATGAACTGAACTTAGGTACCTTCAAGAACATTTTTGGATTTTCCCTAGCATGGACTTATCGCACCGTCAATTCCCCCATGAATTCAACCCGAATGCATTTTGGGGTGAACTTTCGGGGAGTGTTAGGTACAGTACCAGTTCATCAAAATGTACGTATATTAGGAACCCTTGCATTAGAGTAGCTCAGCGTATCCTTACTTGTTCTCTATTTGTTCGGGACGATAGTCTGAATGCCCCGAGACTTTCTGAGTTGTACTTTCTGCCTTGTATGCTAAATGGTGTCCAACTTGACCCAGGTTCATTCTTAGCTAGGCAATTGCATAGTGCTGCTATTAGCACTAAAGGTAGGATAGTCATTGGTGGAGTAACAACTACTATCGCTAGATTATAGGGTTTCAAGCCCAATTGTGAGGATAGAGTTTTTGGGTCTTAGTGGCTAGATCAAGATGCTTTCGAGATTATGAACTTGTGCAAAGTTAAGGCTAGCCGTTTGAGTTGGATTTGCCCTAGGCACCGGCTTTTGTCGCTTCCCAATGTTGATTCGTACTACTTTGCTTCACCAAGGTAACCTTTACTGGGTGCGTGGTGATGACGAGTTTGTTCGACCCGTACCCCATCAACCCTCCCCTCACTCTAGTCAAGTAGGAGCTAGTTCTTCCTCTCAACCGCCCCCACCTGACTATTCTGATATCCAAGACACCCTTAGATCCATTCAAGAAGAGCAAGTTTCCCTCCGGACCTTTGTAGCTTCAGAGATTGTCACTCTTCGGGACTTTATCTAAGAGCGCAACGATGAGCTTCAAGGGTTTCTTGCTTCCCAGGCTCAATATTTCCAAGGCTATAGGGCGTGTCTAGAGACCTGGCTAGATTAACATATCGCCTATGGGCAACCACCCCATCCTCCTCCACCTTCTATTTGATTTTGATTTCAGCTACTCCCTTCCCCTTTTTATATGATGTGCCCAGGGCTAAATTGGCAAAAGGGATGGGTCATAATTATTATGGCGAGCCCGCATGACCTAATGATCTTTTATATATTTTTCCGGCATTGAGGCATGTGTGATTTAAGCATGGGGAAGTTAGTTATTATATTTGGCATCTGATGCCTGTTTTTATTTGGTGTGTTTGCTTCTTTTTTTTTGCTTTGTATATATTTTTAGTGATAGTTTTTGTAGTTTTCGTTTTAGTTTTGTTTTAGTAGTGCATTTAGTTTTCTTCTAGGTTGCATTTTAGTTTCTTTCTTTTGTTAGTTTCTTTTGCATTTTAGTCTGCATTATTTGTAGGAAAACCAAAAAAAAAACAACAACAAAAAAATCCGCCGATGATGATCTTTATAGATTTGGTAAGCTTTCTTTGGTTAGTTTGATCTTTTGATTCCCCCAGATTGTGCATAAAAGTTTGCAAATGAATTTTCGAACTGAATTCCATGTTTTAACCATATGTTGAATGTGAATTGATTTCTCCCCATGAGTCTTTACATGAAATTTTGGCATGTGTGCTAGTGAGCTAGTTTTGACTGTGGTAGATATCCTGTGAGACTTTGAGCCTTTAGAGACTGTTTATTATTATTAGTCTCATATTTTGTTTCGTGCGTGACTCTTTTTTGACATCATTTCTGTAGAACTTGCCTTGATTCTCATTCAAGACCACATTTCGCATATGCATTTAGGCAATATGATTGAGACATTTTTTCTTTCTTTGATTTATTTGAAACCCACGGCCAAATAGCCATCCTTGTTATGTGTTGTATCCATTGTTAGCCCCTTTGAGCCTATAACCGTTTTTCTTGATCTGAACCTCCTACTTTTATTCCATGGCCAAATACTTGTCCTACCCTTAAGCCAAGGCTAGAGGAGCTTACATTCTTTTGCATCAAGGTTGATAGGGCGTTAGCAAGGTGGATTGTTATTCTCTTCAGTTACTTTTGGCTGTTTGGTGCAGGGATGCAAACATTTGATGAATACCTTGTTTTATTGTGCAAAGGTTAGAGAAGAGTTTGATTTTAAAGTTCGTCATGGAATTCCATAGGCTATTCATCTTTGAAAATAAGAGAAATAAAAAAAAGACATGGAAAAAAAAAAGAAATCAACCCAAAAAAAAAGGAATTGAACAAAAGAAAAAAAAAGAGAAAAAAGAAAAAAAATTCGAAGAAAGTGATTAGCCTTGGTGGGAATGTATGATATTTGTGATTTTCGACTCTATCTCTTTTCATTTTAGGATTTATTTTGTTAATGAGTTGATAACGTTCTAGAAGGATGTAGTATGATGCATTGGAATTGTTTAAGCTCTTAGTCTATGGCTTTTAGCTCCTTATTTCCAAAAATATTTGTTCCCCTCTCACCTTTACCCTAAGCCCTGTTACATCCCTATGAAAGTCCTCATGATTGTTTAGTGTATTTGTATTTTAGTGGTGGCAAATTTGAGAATCTTGTTAAGCTTATGGTAGATTCGTGTCCAAGGAATGAGAATTGAGAACACATTCATATATATACATTATCAAACACATGAGTGCTGAGTGCCACATAACTATAGTGAGGTTCTACCGGTCTTGCTAGTCTTACTCGTTTCATATGCTAGAATGATTGTATTTGACAATTTAGGGGACGATTGGTTCAAGTTTTGCATTATGGTCTATTAAAACGTTTTTGAAACTTCATTCGCTATTCTGTTTGTTAACTATATTTTTGCATCTTTTTAGGCTACCTTTGGATCATCCTTGCCATTTGAGAGTTACCTATGTCTATCCTGAGAAGGTTGTATATATTTAATCCTTGCATTCCTTGAGGACAAGCAACAGTTTAAGCATGGGGGCATTTGATAAGTGCTTTATATGTACATCTTTTTAGGGCTATTTTGCCTCATTTTTAGGTGAATTTTGTGCTTAATGATGTTATTTACTCTCATATTCTCGATTTATGCTTGGGTGTAGTTGTTTTGTGTGTTTTGCAGGTTTTTTAGTCTTTTTACTGATCATTTTTCCTTTAATGGCTGTATTTTGACCTCCCCCATAGTCATCCATGTTATGCCACGACCGTAGAGCAAAGAAAGAGCAAAATTCCAGAGCCAGCGCAATCCATGGTCAGCCCGTGGTGAACCCCACGGACCGTGGTGTGCCTGTAACTGTTGCCTCTTTATTTTCCCTCGGTTGTGTGGCTGAGCTTAACTGAAGTTTCCTACAAATAGGGACGTTTAGCAGCAAAGGAAGAGAACTCCAAGCACTTAAGAGCATTCTAAGCAAGCAAGCAAGTAAAATAGTTTAGATTAGATTAGTTTGTTTTCTCTCAAATTTTGTTATTTGTTTAGTTTTGAGTGTGAGAGTTTTGATCCTGAGGCGGTTCTGAAGCCCTTGGTAAAGGCCATCTCAGTCGAGTCCCTTTCGCTCAAGATTTTGTCGATTTTTTTGGTTAGTTTATCTTTTATCATGTTGAGTAGTTTTCTTAGTATAGGAATTTAGTAGTTTTTGGAATTGTTATTGGATCATGTTTTGATTTCTAAAGAATTGTGCTTATTTTCATGATTGGTTTGATTTCATTCTATCAAGTGTTTGATATGTTGTGAGTTTATTTTTGGCCAAAATTTACTTGCACACTTGAAACAATCGAGTGAACATTCGAAAGACAACATTTGATTGTTGGACTGCTTGAATAGACATAGCATAACTTCATCTTAGAAGAGAGATTTATATGTTGGGGAGCTAGTAAGTAATTGAATATATTAAACTTGGATTAAGTCAAATTAGTTTGAAAGAACGACGTTTGCTTAGTTTAGGCAAATTTGATTGATTTTGAAAGAATAGATCAAGTTTCTTGACAAGATTACAATTCCTCGAAATTAACCAATTAGAGAATAGCACATGGTTATTAATTTTGATCCAATTCTTTTCCATAACTACAAAAATTCCTAGACGCTTTTCTCTTATTGATTTAGACAAGTTTATTTGTTTACAATAGTTAATCCAATCAACTTAGAATTGAGTTTTGCTTAGTATATTCTAACAAAACTAGGTTCGATAGATTGCTTTCCCTGAGGAACGATATCTTTATCTATACTACGAACACTCGTACGCTTGTGGCAGTGTGTTGGTTAGTTCATCAAAGGAATTTCTCCTAGCATAGCTCACAAGGTGGTTCTTCAACCCTACTTGTCCTTCAATGACGTTTGCCACCTAGCCATCAAGATCGAGAAACAACTTAAGGGTCGAAAGCTCTTTGCAACGCCTTTCCCTCATCGACCCCAAAGCACACCTAAGAGTTTCCCTTCCTACAATAAGGGTGAAACTACCCCTACACCCATCAAGGCCATTGATAAGGGTAAAGGGAATGCTAGTGAATCTCTTAGGAGGTTGGAGGGAAAGAAGTGCTTCAAATGCCATAGCTATGGACACTTCCCAATGGATTGTCAAAATCGAGGAACCCTCTCTATTAGAGAGGTGGAAGAGATCTAGGCTTTAGAGGAAAAAACTGGTGAAGAAGAGTTTGAAGAGGTTAATCACACCTTAGTTACTCCAGATGTTGGAGAGCTATTGATGATCCGAAGAGGCCTCCATGCCAAAGAGGTTGCCCTTGAACCTACTCAAAGGGAGCAAATCTTCCACACTCGATGTACCATTGGAGGTAAAGTGTGTGAGCTTATTATTGACGGAGGTAGTTGCACCAATGTGGCTTCCATGACTCTCATTGACAAGGTACAAGTTCCCACCAAGGTGCACCCCACTCCTTACACTCTTCAATGGCTCAAGCAAAGAAGCGAGGTAACCGTTTCTAAACAAGCTCTTATCTCTTTTTTCGTTGGTCCTTATTGTGGTGAGGTCCTTTCTGATGTTCTTCCTATGGATGCTTGTCATATATTGCTTGGTCTACCTTGGTTATTTGACAATCATGTGATGCATGATGGACATGCTAACACCTATGCCCTTAAATTCAAGGGACGTAACCTCACTTTGACCCCCCTACCACCACCCAAACATCTCAAAATTAAACCAGGGAAGGGAAGTGAGAAAAGCCTTTACATGAGTGAGACATAGGTGGAGAGAGCCATTAGTAAGAGCAAGCCTTTATTTGCCTTACTTATGGTTGAATCAAATACTAGTGAGGAAGTGAAGCCCATACACCCTTTTGCTCAATCACTCTTGAGAGAGTTTGAGGATGTTTTTCCCAACGATCTACCACCAGCACTCCCTCCTATAAGAGGAATTGAGCACCAAATTGATCTCCTACCGGGCACTCCTTTGCCTAAGAAGTCGGCTTATAGTGTCATCCTAATGAGTTGAAAGAGCTCTAAAGACAAGTCCAAGAGCTCTTAGTACCTAAGAAGGATGGTACATTCGGGAAAGTTTGAGTCCTTGCTCGGTTCCCACTCTCTTAGTACCTAATAAGGATGGTACATGGCGTTTGTGTGTGGATTCTAGGGCCATCAACAATATCACCATCAAGTACCAGTTTCCCATCCCACGGTTGGATGACATGCTTAATAAGTTGCATAGGTCCAAGGTCTTTTCCAAGATTGACCTTTGAAGTGGCTATCATCAAATCCGAATTAAGGAGGGAGATGAGTGGAAAACGGCCTTTAAAACCAAATATGGGTTATATGAATGGCTAGTAATGCCCTTTGGTCTTTCTAATGCCCCGAGTACTTTTATGAGGCTCATGAATGAAGTCTTGAGGTCATTCATTGGGGAGATTATTATGGTATACTTTGATGATATTTTGGTGTATAGCCAAGATGAGACATCTCATAAGGAACACCTCACTTAAGTGTTCCAAGTTTAGAGGCAACAAGCTCTTTATGCTAAACTTGAGAAGTGTGAGCTCTTCACTCCTCAAGTTGTCTTCCTCAGGTATGTTGTCTCTAGTGAGGGAATTTAAGTTGATGAAACCATGGTTGAGGCTATCAAGAGTTGGCCAATTCATACAACCATTACGAAAGTTCATAGATTTCATGGGTTGGCTTCTTTTTATCGCTGATTCATCAAGGATCTGAACTCCATTATGGCTCCCTTGACCGCGTGCATGAAGAAAGGTACCTTTGAGTGGACAAAGGCCGCCTAAAGAGCCTTTGAGTCCATCCGGGGGAGGCTTTGTTTCGCCCCTATCCTGGGCCTACCCAATTTTGAGCTCCTTTTAGAAGGTGAATGTGATGCTAGTGGGGTTGGGATTGGTGCGGTTCTCACTCAAGCCAAGCGTCCTCTTGCCTACTTTAGTGAGAAGTTGAATGGATCAAGACTCAACTACTCCACTTATCATACGGAGTTCTATACCATTGTTAGGGCTTTGGAGCATTGGAATCATTACCATAAGCCCAAGCCTTTTGTACTCCATTCTGATCACAAGGCTTTGTCTTTCATCAATGGCCAACACAAGTTGAATACAAGGCATGCTAAGTGGGTTGAATTCCTTCAATATTTCACTTTCTCTTGCAAGCAGAAGAGTGGAAAGAGAATGTGGTTGCCAATGCCTTGTCACAGAGGTATGCTCTTCTATCGGTCCTAGAGGCTAAGGTTCTTAGCTTCGATTCCATCAAGACCTTGTACATAGAAGATGAAAACATCAAGAAGGTGGTTGAAGATCCCTCTTCCTATGGCACTTATACCTTGTAAGAAGGTTTCTTCTTCAAGGGAAACATGTTATGCATCCCCAAGAGTCCTCTATGGGACTTGATTGTCAAGGAGGCTCATGGAGAAGCCTTAGCCGGGCATTTTGGTATCAACAAGACCCTTGAGCTCCTCAACGTGCACTTCTATTGGCCTAAGATAGGTGGGGATGTCCACAAGGTAATCTCACGGTGTGCCATTTATCATATGACCAAGAGTCACTTCCACCAATGCCTTTACACCCTTTTTCGGGTTCCACCAAGGCCTTCGGATAACCTTAGTATGGACTTTGTAGTGGCCCTTCTATGAACCCCTCAAGGGAAGGATGCCATCATGGTAGTTGTTGATCGGTCCTCCAAGATGGCATATTTCGTTGCTTGCCACAAGTGTGATGATGCTACATATATTGCAGATCTCTTCTTCTAAGAAATTGCGAGGCTTCATGGGATTCCAAGGAGTATTGTAGCAGATAGAGATACCAAGTTCTTATCACACTTTTGAAGAAGTCTATAGAGGCTACTGGGGACTAAATTACTTTTAGTACCACTTGCCACCCTAAACTAATGGAAAAACGAAAGTGACCAACCACACACTCACTACCTTGTTGAGTGGTATGGTGAGTAAAAGCTTAAGAGATTAGGACACCAAGCTTCCCCATGCAGAATTTGCCTACAACCAGACTCCTTCCTGTGCTACTTCTCATTTACCCTTTAAGGTATGCTATGGCCTCAACCCTCTCACACCTTTTGATCTCATTCCCATTCCTCAAGAGTCCAAAGTGAGCTTTGAAGCCGAGGAGAGGGCTAAAGCTATGAAGAAACTATATGAGCAAGTAAGAGCTCAAATTGAGAAGGTAAATGAGCAATAAAAGGCCAAGGTCAACAAGAATCGAACTCATCTTGAGTTTGAACATGGAGATCTTGTATGGCTACATTTGAGAAAGGAGAGGTTCCCTTCAAGGAGGAAAAACAAGCTCATGGTAAGGAGAGACAACCCCTACAAGATCGTGCAAAAAGTGGGAGACAATGCCTACAAGGTAGAGCTTCCAGGTGACATGAACATCTCTGCCACTTTTAATGTTAGAGACCTCAGCCCCTACATCGAGGATAAAGATGAGGACATTGGAGATTCGAGGATAAGTCCTTTTCAAGGAGGGGAGGTTGATGTGGAGCAAACCATGAGACCTAACCTCCCTATCAACATCAAGGCTTGGATTCAACTTGGGCCCTTAATCACCTATGAGGGTGGTACCCAAGTACTTGGTTCTCCAAAGTCCTTTTGTTAGTTGGGAGCCTTGAGGGGCTGGGTAAATGGGATTCGTTTTGGGAAAATTTTGCATGGATGGATAGCCTCGGATGTCTATTTGCCAACAAGACCAAAATCATCATAAAATTTCAAGAATCGAGCAAATTATGGGATTTAATTGAGCCATGGTTAGTGCAGGTTTGGAGGTGTACGTTTTTACTCAATGAATTATTTGGGTAATCAAGTAGAAGAATTAAGGGTCCAAACTTGATGGGTAGCGACTCTTCTAGAAGCCTCCTATAAAAATCAGCACCTTAATCTCCTTCATTTGGATAGGTGAATGACATCACCAAAGGGAAGGAATGTGCAGCCAAATTCTAGCACACCATTATCCCCTAGTGGTCCCCTTTTAATTGTACAATTAGCTTGTATTTAATTGGAAAAAATCCTTGTAATGCTATTGGCTAGTATTGAGCTTGGGGGAGGGGGTATCTTGCTATTTAATTCCTCATCTCTTGTATTACATTTAGCTTTTGATGATTATGAATCAATGAAAAGGCTAGAAGCCATTTTCTCTCTCAAAATCTCTTAATCTTTATCTCTCATTAGAGTGTTGATTTAGAGTCATCCCTTTATATTAATCCTTGGTGCTTAGGCTTTAGGGGATTAATTGGTCGGTTGTTTATCTTGGTGTTCTTGCAAGAATTAAAGAGTTTTCCTCTTGATTTGAGATCACTTCCATTTTTGTGTTCTTGAGGTGTTCATCTTATTGGGTCTTCACTTGGATGAATATGCCTTTATTTGGCCAAAGGGATTTCTAATATGGATCCACTTCATAACATCATTGTGCTTTTATTACGATCGTGAAGTTGTGAGATCCGAGAAGGACAAGAACAGTGAAGATACGAAAAGGAAGGCAAGAGATGAAACAAGATATTTTTGTAAGGCTTTCATAAGTATGAAATACATGGAAAAAAATATGTCGATATATAGTAAAAGAGTTCAAGAAGGAACACAATCATCATCTTATTCCACAGTAACAAGTGAATCTGATTCGAGCTTTCAGGGTTATAGATGAAGTAACCAAAATTCAAGTTAGTGAGATGTATGATTTCGGAATAAGTCAGAAGAAAATTTATCTCCAAATTGTACATGTTGCTGTAGTCTATGAAAATTTTGGTGGTGTAAGAAACATGCATATAATGCTATGGATTAACATCGGCGGCGGTTAAAGGATGATGCTAAAATAGTTTTAGCGTACTTACAAGGAAAGCAGGAGATAGATCCACTATTCTTTGTGAGTTATACTTTTGATGGAGATGGGAAATTATACAAGTTTTTTTGGTGTGATGGTAGGTCCTGAATTGACAACGAAATTTTTAGGCATATATTGGCATTTGACACTACTTACAAGTCAAATAAATATAATAAACCATTTATCGCTTTTGTTGGGATAAATCACCATTTGCAAACCATTCCATTTGGATGTGCGTTGTTGCTTGATGAAACGAAGGAGACATATATATGGGTACTAAATCAATTGTTGAAAGCAACAGATGGATGGAAACCTACAACAATTATGACAAATAGAGATAATGCAATGGCATACGCAATAAGAGAAGTGTTGCCAGGCACAAACGGCTAAAGCTATGAAGAAACTGCATGAGTAAGTGAGAGCTCAAATTAAGAAGGTAAATGAGCAATATAAGGTCAAGGCCAACAAGAATCAAACTCATCTTGAGTTTAAACTGGGAGATCTTGTATGGCTACATTTGAGAAAGGAGAGGTTCCCTTCAAGGAGAAAAGGCAAGCTCATGGCAAAGGGAGATGGCCCCTACAAGATCGTGCACAAAGTGGGAGACAATGCCTATAAGCTAGAGCTTCCGAGTGATATAAATATCTCTGTCACTTTTAATGTTGGAGACTTCACTCCCTACATTGAGGATGAAGATAAGGATATTGGAGATTTGAGTGCAGATCCTCTTCAAGAAGGGAAGGTTGATGCGGAGCAAACCATGAAACTTAACCTCCTTATCAACATCAAGGCTTGGATTCAACTTGGGCCCTGAATCACCTATGAGGGTGGTACCCAAGTACTTGGCTATCTGAAGTCCTTGCTGGTTTGGGAGCCTGAGGGGCCCCAAAGTAAGCTTACGAGAGGTGGCATGGCACTTAGTAGCCTAAATAAGGAGCCTAGCCATTTTATCTCCAAGTCACTTTATTTGATTTTACTTCTTTGTTCTGGGAAGAACATATAGCCTGGCTTCTAGCTCGTTTTTGTCTCGATAAATGGGATCCGTTTTGGGTAAATTTCGTATGATGGATAGCCCCAGATGTCTATTTTCTAGCAAGCCCAAGAGAATCATTAAATTCTAAGAATCGAGTAAGTTGTGGGGTTTTAACCAAGCCATGGTCAGTGCAGGGTCTGGAGGTGCACGTTTTTACTCAAGGATTAATTTGGGTCATAAAATGGGGGACTTAAGGGTCCAAACTTGGTGGGTAGCTGATAGATTCTTTTAAAAGGCTCCTATAAAAATCCCCACCTTAATCTCCTCAATTTAGATAGGTGAATAACATCACCAATGGGAAGGAATGTGCATCCAAATTCCAGCACACCAATATCCCCTAGTGGCCCCCCTTTAATTGTACAATTAGCTTGTATTTCATTGGATAAAATCCTTGTAATGCTATTAGCTAATACTAAGCTTGGGAGAAGGGCTATCATGCTATTTAATTCCTCATCTCTTGTATTACATTCGTCTTTGATGATTATGAATGAATGAAAAGGCTAGAAGCCATTTTCTCTCTCAAAATTTCTTAATCTTTATCTCTTATTAGAGTGGTGATTTAGAGTCATCCCTTTATATTTATCCTTGGTGCTTAGGCTTTAGGGGATTAATTGGTGGGTTGTTTGTCTTGGTGTTCATGTAAGAATCAAAGAGTTTCCTCTTGATTTGGGTTTTCCTCCATTTGGGTGTTCTAGTGGTGTTCTTCTTAGTGGGTCTTCATTGGATGAATAAGTCTTTATTTGGCCAATTGGATTTCTAATCTAGATCTGCTTTCATTGTCGCACGACTTTTAAGAAAATAAAGAAGTATTTATCGCATCCTCCTATGTTAATGGCACCAATCCCTGGCAAGCCTCCCATACTGTACACTACAGCTTAGGAAAAATCCGTAGGAGCATTATGCGTATAGGAAAATGAGGAAGGAAAAGAAGTTGGCTTGTACCATATAAGTCTTATGTTGGTTGGCGCTGAATTAAAGTACTTTCCCATCGAAAAAATCTACTTGTCGCTCATCTTTGCCATTTAGAAACTCAAACATTACAAAAAGGCCTATACAGTGCAAGTGGTCTCTAAAGCCGATCCCATCAAGTACATCTTGTCTAGGCCAATCTTAAATGAGTGACTGGCAAAATAGGTTATAATTTAAAGCAGACGACCTTATATACGTACCACAAAAAGCGGTTAAAGGGAAAGCACTAGCAGATTTTTTAGCAGATTATCCAATTCCTTGTGATTGGGAGCTAAATGATAATTTTTTAGGGGAGGATATGTTCTTCATTGATATCCTCCTCCATGGGAAATGTACTTTGATAGAGCAACAAGACAACATGGCGCTAGTACAGGATTAGTTTTTGGTCTCTAGAAAAGCACATAGTCCTGTATTCATTTGTGCTTATTTAATTATGCTCTAACAATATGGCAGAGTACCAAGTGCTCAACTCAAGTTAGAAATGGGTATTGAGATGGGGATTAGAGACCTCAACATATATGGTGACTCATAATTGGTCATCAATCAATTACTCGAAGAACATGAGGTTAAGAAAGAAGACCTTGTCCCGTATAACAGGCATGCATTATAATTACTGGACAGGTTGGACATAGTCCAGTTAGAACATGTGCGGAGGAGTGCGAAAAACATGGCAAATGCACTTGTAAGCCTCAGAGCCACTAGGGGCAGAAAAAGATATGACCATCCCAGTATGTGGCCATTGGGTCATTCTGCCTGATGATGAAGACTTAGAGGAAGACGTAAACGTGATATGCGTTCTTACGACATACGCAAATGATTGGTGTGACAACCTATAATTGAGTACTTAAAGCATGGGAAACTTCCTAGTAACGCAAGGCGTAAGATGGAAATACAACGGAGAGCTTCGCGCTTCTTTTGTTCCAACGGAATGCTCTATCGACGCTCTTTTCTGGGCCTTTGATTATGATGCTTGGATATAGAAAAAGCAAAGCAAGCGATAGCGGAAGCTCATTCAAGTGTGTGTGGAGCATGCTAATTAGGATAGGTTACTACTGGCCCACTATGATGCAAGATTACATAAATTACACAAAGAGGTGTGATGCTTGTCAGTTCCATGCCAACTTCATACATCAACCTCTAGAACCTCTCCACCTAACGGTTGCATCTTGGCCTTTCGAGGCATGGGGCTTGATGTTATTGGACCCATCACACCTAAGTCGTCTGCTGGTCACTCCTACATCCTGGCTGCGATCGATTACTTGTCCGAATGGGCATAAGCAATTCATCTGAGAGAGGTCAAAAAAGGAAATGTGGTCAACTTTATAAGGACGCTCATTGTCGATCGATATGGTGGGCCTAGGTACATCATCACCAATAATGGTAAGCCCTTCTTCAACAACCTAATGACTAGCCTGTGCGAGAAGTTTAAGTTTTCCAAGCACAAGTCTTCTATGTACAATGCCCCTGCAAATGGCCTGGCAGAAGTGGTTAACAAAACACTTTGCAATTTAATAAAAAACGTTATCACAAAGTCTAAATAGTATTGGCATAAAAGACTAGGAGAGGCTCTTTGGGCATACCGAACCATGTACAACACGCCGACACAGTCGACCCCCTTCATTATAGTGAGTTGAAGCCGTGCTACCATTGAGCTCCAAATCCCATCACTCTGCATCACCATACAGGAAGGCTTAACAGAAGATGAAAATCACAATCTTCACTTAGCCGAGCTGGAGGCCCTTGATGAGAAAAGACTTCAGGCACAGCAGAAGTTAGAATGCTACCAAGCTCGTTTATTAAGGGCGTTCAACAAAAAAGGTTCCGCCACGCTCGTTCGGGGTCAGAGACCAAGTGCTGGCAGTAAGAAGGCCGATCATTGTCTCTCACAAGTCTAGAGGTAAGTTCACCTCCAAGTGGGATGGTTTCTATGTGGCCAAAGAAGTATACACAAACAAAGCCTATAAGATAGTTGATGCTGATGGGGTGCACATGGGACCCATAAGTGGCAAGTTCTTAAAGAGCTACTATCCTTGAAATACGATGTTTATAAAGCACCTAAGTAAGAGCCTAAAATGCTCATTATTTCAAATCAAATTCCTTTACAATACTCCTGGCCCGCAAGAGTCTTAACTATGAATGACAAAACAAAACAAAAAAAGATGTTATGTCTTTGAACTACGTATGGCTTGATCCTTTAGGTTCGTAGGAAACTTGGGTATATCCTCGAAGTACTGGGGCAAAAAATGAATGAATAAAATTTGTTGGTGCTTGTTGGCTTTGATTATTTTATGCTGCTACTAAGGCCATGTTCTTTTGGGTGGGAAACGCACCCAACCCACACCCACCCACTTTTTCCCCCCACTTTCCATATTTGAAATTTTTTTATACATTACGTAATTGTGTGTGCGAATAATCTGATAGTAATTATGAGTAGTTTTAATTTTTCGGATGTTATGGAATAGTTTTATTTTTTTTCTTTTTCCTTAATTTTTTAATTTT
>JACYFF010031958.1:17189137-17232172 GCA_017589665.1 Selenicereus undatus | reverse complement strand
CAATGAATAAAAAGCAGTATCATAGACCTGTTGCTTAAGCCACCCCGCAAATTCACTAACCACCCACTTATTTTGCATTCTTTCGGTAATCCGCCCATGGTATGTGGCTCGACGTTCATTTAAAAATACCCTACATTAAAAATGTGTAACTTATGTGTCTTAATAATTGAATTCAATTAAATATTATTTTGAACAATAAATACTTACTCAAGATAGGGGGTAATCTTATCACTTTGCAGGATAACATAACGATGAGCTTGGGCCAAGGATCGTTCATCAAATTGGACAATTTCAACTTTTCCAAAGGCACGACCAGCTGTACCCAACAAGTATTTATCCTTGTCGGGAACGTGGTCATAATTACGTTGAGGACGATTGAAACGAGTTTCAACACCTTGAAAATACCTAGAACAGAACGTAATACACTCATTAGCAATATAACCTTCTGCCATACACCCCTCAGGTTGAGCTGTATTACGAACATCTGATTTTAAATCCACCCAAAACCTACCAATTACAAATGCAAACTAGTTATAAGTAAACACAAAAACTCAAGTGTGTGTTATATACGCAAATTAGAAGTTGGTTGATTATTACCTTTCAGGAGAATACATCCATCGATAGATGATAGGGCCTCCAAGCTTAGCCTTTGAAACCAAATGAATAACTAGGTGCACCGTGATAGTGAAAAAACTTGGGGGAAATAGTTGCTCCATTTCACATAGAATCTTTGCAATTTCATACTCCAATTTGTCTAATTCTGACAAATCAAGGACTTTTGCGCATAACTTTTTGAAAAAGGAGCACAATTTGATTATAACCATTACCACCCTTGTTTGTGACTGCGAATGCATTAATGCCCGACAAGCAGTTGGCAACAGATGTTGCATAAGGATATGACAATCATGGCTTTTCAAATTGAAGATCCTTCGATCTTTCAAACTAACCCCCTTGAAATATTTGAACAGTACCCATCTTGAACTTTAAGATCTTTTAAAACTTGTAAAAAAGTTGTTTTCTCACTGGTTGATAAGGTAAACATGCAAGGGGTACATATGGCTTCTGATTAGGCCGACTTACAAGATTAAGTTCATGCCTAATGCCCATTTCCATAAGATCTTTTCAAGCCATTTCATTGTCCTTACTCTTGCCTTCAAGATTCAACAATGTCCCAATCAAATTATCACATATATTCTTTTCTATATGCATCACATCCAAATTATGTCTAAGAAGATTATGCTCCCAATAAGGCAACTCGAAAAGAATGCTTCTCTTTTTCCACAATACTTGCTCTCCATCAATGTCTTCTTCAATGAAATCATCAATGTCCTTTAATATCTCCTCATCATCACAATTGTGCATACCATCAAAATCCTCTAGTCCTATTGCATCACATCTCCTTTTCTTTGATGTTTTATAACCCTTACCATCTTTAAATGTAACCCCTTTTAATTGCTTAAGGACATCTAAACCAGAAGGTGGATGTGGAGGTTCTCCACGCTCAACTGTTCCATCAAATAAGTCTTTTTGAAATCGATAAGGATGATTTGGCTCTAACCACTTTCTATGACCCATATAACTAAACTTCCTCCCATGCTTTAACCAGATAGAATGGGTGGAATCTGCACAGTTAGGACAAGCAACGCGACCCTTGGTACTCCAACCTGACAAATTAGCATAAGCTAGTAGGTCATTCACTGTCCACATAAGAGCCACCTGCAATGTGAAATGCTCTTGTGCAAAAGCATCATAAGCATCTATGCCATTCCATAATTGTTTCAACTCATGCACTAAAGGCTGCAAATACACATCTATGTTATTCCCCGAACCCTTTTCCCCAGGAATGATCATTGACAAAATGAATGATGTTGATTTCATACATAACCAAGGTGGTAAATTATATGGAATCAACATCACTAGCCAAACACTATGGGTAGTGCTCATAGTAGAAAAGGGATTCAGTCCATCAGTGGCTAGTCCAAGCCTTACACTTCGAGGGTCACAAGAAAATTTTGGATACCGTTCATCAAAAGCTTTCCATGCTAAGCCATCGGCTGGATGCCTCAATTTTCCATCCTTGGTACGATCTGTATGATGCCATCTCATATCTTTTGCAATTTTTGGACAAGAGTACAACCTTCTCAACCTTGGAATTAATGGAAAGTAACGTAACACTTTGGTACCCTCTACTCTCTTTGCTTTACATGCATTGCATTCATCATGGTTTATTGTTGGACCCCAATAAAGCATACAATCATTTGGGCATGCATGAATCTTGTCATAACCAAGACCTAATGAATTTGTAAGCTTCTTAATTTCATAGGTCTTAGAAGGCAGTGAGGTCAAGAACGGGAAAGCATCTTTCAAAAACTCCAATAGCATATTAAAAATCTTATTAGAAATCCCACCCAAACATTTTATGTGATATAAGTGTAAGATGAAGGCCAATTTTGAGTAACGACACCCCTTATAAAGCTTTCATCACATTCTTCCAATAATTTTTGAAATTGATTGGTCTCTCTAGTGTTTGACAACCCTGGTCTCTTTTCACCAATCGCTTGGCCTTTTTCAACATTTTCAGCCTCTGGCTCATTAGTCCAATTGAATGAGTTAAATCCCATGACATCTTGGAGCATACCCTTTATATCATGAGCACCTAAAGGAGTTTCGTGAGCATTCTTAGATTGGGTTTGGGATTGCATTTTTTTCATATAAGGGGTATCATATTGAGAAGATACTTCCTCTCCATGAAATGTCCATGTAGTGTAACCTGGCAAGAAGCCGTGAACTAGTATATGCCCATGAACAACCTCACATGCTCATCTCTTAAGATTACAATATTTTAAGCACGGACAAGGAATGGTTCCTTGAACTGTTGTTGTACGAGCATACTTCATAAATGATTCAACGCCGACCTTGTAGGCTTGACTCTTAGTTGGTTCTTTTATCCATGCTTTGTCCATGACTAAAAAACTCCAAAGATTTACCTACTTCATAAACAAATTAAAGTTTTAGTCTGTAACAATAACTTCGTACATATATACAAATGTTGGAACTTTTATAAATAACAGCAACTCATTTGTTTATTTCCTAAAATGAAACCCCCCAAAAAAAACCACTCATGAAGACATTTTACACAATCGTACGTGCTTATAGAATGGATAATCCCCTTACACGCACCTTAAAAAATAAGAATACCTTTACCTGTACCAAAAACATAATGACTATTGACGGGTGTCTTTTTTAACTATTAACATATAGAACCAAGGAAAATATAGAACCAAGGAAAATGTGGATTGGAAAATTCGTAAATTCAAGTTTTCAAGGGAATATAAAGTAAATGATTTTTGAGATAATTGTTTGAAGGAAAGTAGGATAGATACTGGAGATGAAATTTATTTAAATTCAACTTAAACAAATCAACATTCATGAATCTAACAACGAGAAGTTAATTCAAGCAATTTGGCATTTGTTCCCTCAAAAATAATTTTAAATTCAACCTTTGAGAATTGACTAAGAAAATAAGGGCTGAAGCAACTAAAGATTAGTGGCACATGTTAGTTTTAGCTAGCATCTTTACCCAAAAAAATAACTTTATAAATAAAAAAAGTATATTTAAGCATCATCTCCATTTCATTCCAGCTTGACCTTCATCTCCTTCACTTTATATATGTACTTACAAGTAACCTCTACAGACTGTTTTTGCATTGAATTTCTATAAATTGACACGGTTTTCTAAAGGTTAAATATCTTTAGGGTGCGGGGAAAAAGAAAAACTATGATGAAAATTAGATATATTATAACTAATTATTTATGGACAAGGACAAAAGTAGAGCAGATCATTTGTTAGGATACGAAAAATAGATCATATCACCACAAGACCTAAAGGCATTGGAAGGAAAAGTCAAATTTTAAAATTAGTCAAATTCTAAAAATATTAAATTTAAGAAAAAATAAATGAAAAAATTAACATGACAGTTAATTTACCAAAATAGTAAGCCAATTTGATGGGGATTTACAATGATTTGGGTTTGCTATTATGATGACTTTAATGGAATGTAATTGAAACGTGGGAAAAGTTGAGAGGGAAGAGAATGATGTTTGTGGGAAAAGTTGAGAGGGAAGAGAATGGCAGTTAATTTCTAAGCTCTAGTGTAAGTTGAAAACACTAAGAGGCTCTAAAATTTACAACAATTTCATATATGACTAGCATAAAGTAGCAGCATGAAAGGAAATACATATAGATAAATCAAAAGGTTGTCCTGAAGAAAGAACAGAGTGCACCAGCAAGGCAAATGACTCCTTTTTTTTCAGTTCAAAGAATGTTGCAACATTAATCTACCAATTAACTCAAAAAACATCCAAACTGATATCCAGAATGCTACTCATGGTACTTGTACAATGAGGGAAATCTATTTTACCCCAAATTTTCATAAGATTCAGTCTGGTTCCAACTGGTTTATACCAATTCTGAGAAATTTTGCCAGGGTTTGAATTCACATTTTTTTTTGGGATAGAGACTGAGGCTGAATATATGCTTAGACTTTGAAGAGTACATAATGTTGGTCTGAATCCTACTTTTTGCAAAATACGAGTTGGGAACGGTTCTGGGAGAAGGAAATTTCGAAAAAATTACTTTTGCCAAGAACATTGAAACTGGGCATTCTTTTGCTGTCAAGATTCAGGGCACCCTTGAGCTCCCAAGAATTGACAATGGAGATGAGGTATTCTAATGATAAGTCATGAAATAATCAATACTTTATCACAATTGCCAACAATAACACCAAAACGCTGCTACATACAAGAAAAACAAAATGTAATTTCAGATCTAGGATTTTACCACTGTTCAGCGAAGCAACCAAAACGGGAGAGAGATGAACCGCTCCACTGTTGACCACTGATTTCAGTTGCTCACCACTTCCATTGAGTCAGGATCCTCTTCAACTTATGCCCGAAACGCTTGCGAAATCTGAAGCAGCAGACGTAGAATTTCTGAATTTCTGGGGATGGACCACCAAACCGCTCTCTCTGAATTTTTGGGGATAGAGACCACACCAGCAGGCGCAGAGATGAACGAGGAGGCAGTGTGAAAAGGGTAAGAGAAGATGGATGCAGCAAGATGATGAATTGAAGCCGACAGAAGAAGGAAGCGAGATGGAGAATTGAAGCAACGAAGACTTCAAAGACTTGAAGAGGCATAGCTGAGTAAGCAAAAGTCAGTTCAAAGAAATGCTGCAACATTAATTGAATTAAGGTTTTCTTTTTCTTTTTTTTTTTTCAGCTGATGCCCAAAACCCTTGCACTGACTTTTGTTTACTCAGTTGACTTTAAAGTTTTTAATTTAAATTAAAACTAAAATTTTTAGCGGTACTTAGCGGGAATGTGAACATTTTGATGGTCCCACCAAGTCTTTGTGACGTTTTCAACTAACACTATATTATAGCGACGATTTTGAACGCCTCACATTTCATTTATACAGTGACGTTTGGACCAAACGTTGATAAATTTGTGTCACTGCTCGTTATTTTTTTCGTAGTGATCGTCTTCTATGTCCAGGATGGAAAGGTTTGGCTTCTTCGGATTTGAGGATAAGTCTATCAAATGTACCATGGTGAATGAAGAAAAGCAAGTCGACACCAAAAAGATTAAGTGAGGGAGTCTTCTGCGAAGAATTGAATCTACGGGGAGAAACGATTTCTCATCTTAAAAGTCAACGTCGCTTCGCGATTTAATTGGTGGAGTCGCGGCTAGAAGAAATCTAAGTTGTTCCAGCTAGATTAATTGAGAGGGTCTCCTACAAAAAATCGAATCTATGGAGAGAAATGATTTTTCGTCTTAAAAGTTATCTCACTTCGTGATTTAATTGGAGGACTAGTCGATTCTGCTGTTTACTCAAAAAAGAAATTAATTTAAGGTCTCAAAAAAAATGTGAAACAGAAAAATTTTCACAAGACCAATAATAAATTGGTCTACTCATAAAACAAACAAATGGGTCCTAAAAAAAGGTGGGAGGGATTATAAGGCTTAAGAAAAAGGGGAAAACAACAAAAATGAAGCAAAATTTCAAAGCCTTGCGTATGGTAGTGGCATCCGTCCGGATGCAAAACCGAGTGAGTTTTGGCAATTAAGGCCATCAAATATGAGTCATGCCTTGGATAATTGATGGGATGGAGTGCTTCAATTTATGTGAAAACGGACAAGTATGCAAAGGACAAGCATCTCTTTATTCATAAAATTGAAATTGAGGGCCCGGTAAATTCTCGTTCTCTCTCCTCCCAAAACAATACTTATCTGGTGGAAAGCACTTCGCAAAGCAATGATTTCCATGCAATTTCTCACGCACAGGGTCAGGAGGGTTATGGCGATCCCAACAGCTTAAGGATGTCACATTAGATTGATAAAGGTGATTCTAATCAGATGGGCTGGAAACCTGATCAGAGAAGTTCAGTAATGTTCACGGGAGATATCTTTTTTTCGCGGACACGGCTCACTGACACACATTATCATGCATCTTCTCGAAGACGTAACAAGCCTGCCGAAGGTGGGAAATCCCAGATAGACTATGAATATGGATGGCAATTTAAGGGGGAATTTATAGCAATTATTGAGGAATTTATTGATAGAATTTTATTATAAATTATTGATAGAATTCTACCATTTTAAAATTAATGATAGAATTGTATCACAAATTATTGATAGAATTTTATCCTTCTAAACTGTTGATAGAATTTATTACAAATTATTGATAGGATCCTATCTCTCTAAATTGTTGATAAAATCTATCACAAATTGTTGATAGCATTTTATCATAAATCCTCAAACAACTTTTTCAAAAAAAAAGGAAAAGGCAAAAGGGAAGACAGCAAAAAAAAATTCGAGTATGTGTTAAGTCACCAAATTACTTGGCAATAAAAAAATACCCTTCATATTTTTAATCATTTGTATTGGCCAAGTGTTTGAGAGTCACTCAAAAAAAAAAACAATCTAAGTTCGTGTACACGGCCAACTCTCGATGGGGCGTTTGTAGTGAACAAAAATTCTACGACAATCGGGTGGTGCCACGTGTAAAAGAAAAATTAATAATTCGACCAATCACAAATTGCCTTGTCTCAAATTGACTTTGGTGAACCTGCTTGGTCAGAATTAAAGGTAATTAAAATTCAGCCAACTAAAAGCCACCATATGTCATCAATGATGTAGAAATTAGTAATTATTTTCTTTATTTAAAAATAAGAAGATAATTATTGAAATCATGGACCTAGGCCTAAAACCTAGCTCTAATCCTAGCTAATAGAGCCTGTAAATAGGGGCTCTTCCCCCTTCATTTACCACATTTAGTATTGCAAAATTTAAAGGCTCAAACTGCCAACAACATCCAATTACTAAGCGAGAAGGATCAAACTTGCAAGCTTTAGAGTGAACAATCAACCACCTGTAGAACGAGATCAAGAACCATTTCATAGTGCTTCTCTGCTGATTTTGCACCAATTGAGATCAAGCGCTCACGCCCTCGAGCTAATTCAAGTCACTAGGAGATCGAATTAGATGACTATTTCATTGTACTCAATTCAGATATCGTACCTATACAGACTACATCAATATATAATTAAATTTGTATCTTAATTTTTTGTCTAATTTATTTTAGATGCAAAATTTGTGTTTATGATGAGATACTGTGTAATTTTGAGATGCAAGGTGGGTTGATGAAATCTCAAACTGTGTTAGAGGTGTTTACAGCTACCTTGGAAGCTTGTAATCTTTTTGGCTTTATGGCCAGCAGTTTACTTAGTGGAATGGCCAAGATGAAGATGGTTCGGCCAAGAGATTCTAGATCGGTTTTATGCCTCCTCATAGTGGTCTCCTCTTTTCCCTTCAGCTAAAGTTTTTCATATTGACAATGATATTTATGACCACCTTTCAATCCTGTTGAAGTGCTTCGATTCTCACCAACCTAAAAAGAAAGGGAGAAGGCAACTATTCGAGTATATGTGGGCTCATGACGAGAATTGTGAAGGCATTATTAAGTAGACATGGAGATAGGCAGCTAATGGAAAGGGGGAAATTGGATAGGTGCTTGGGGGCTTTAATTACGTGGAATAAGAATGAGTTTGGGCATGTACAATATAAGATTGGGAGAAGCACTGAACAGTTGAATGAGATTTCTAATGTGGGTCGCAAGAAGGAATTCTTTGCACGATTGAGAGAGTGGAGAAGGTATCATTTTATCAAGATGTGATGTGGTGGCAGCAGTCTTTCGGGAACTATTTGCAGCATAGGGATCGAAATACTGGTTGGTCCCATCATAGAGCGAATAGTAGCGTCCCTCTAGTTCTATTGTAGAACTTAAAGGTGTGGATGGTGTAACGCACTCGAGCCAGGAAGATCTTCAAAGAGTCTTCACAGGGTATCTCTCTACACGTTCTACTTCCTTGAACTCCTCACATCTGGCAGAAGTAATTAAGGTTGTGGAGTCAAAAAGTTGCTAATGAGATGAATGAGACTCTTTATCGCCCCTATACTGAAGATGCAGTTTCCCAGGCTCTTAATCAAATGCATCCTAATAAAGCGCTAGGCCAAGAATGCTTTTTTCTACTATAAATACTGGCATGTTGTTGGCAAGGATGTTTCTACTGCTGTTCTCACCATTGTGAATGGTGAGCCTATACCCCCAAATTTCAGTCGTAACCATGTTGTTCTAATACCTGAGAAATAGAATCTGACTGAAAGTGTGAAGTTCTATCCGATCATTTATAATGTATGTTATAAGCTAGTCGCGAAGGTGATTATCAATAGACCGAAAGACCTTCTTTCCTCTTTTATTTTAGATAATCAGAGTGCTTTGACGCATGGGGCACATGTTTACTAATAATATTCTAGTGGCTTTTGAAGTGTTTCACTGTATAAAATACCATTGGGGCATAAATGGGAGTATGATCATCAACTTAGATATGTTGAAAGCATATGACAAGGTTGAATGGGGTTTCCAATGGGTGTCATTCTTAAAATCAGGTTTTAGTCTACCTGGATTGATCTTGTTATGTGGTGTGTAGAAACTGCAACTCTTTCTTTTATAATTAATGGCGAATTGTGTGGCTTTATCTAGTCTAGCAGGGACCTTTGTCAAGGCAATTGGATTTTGCGTTGCCTATTCCTGTATTACTCTGAAGCACTGTTATATCTTCTAATCTATGCAGTTGTTGATGGTAGGATTTAGGTCATCAGTTGTGCATTGGACCTCCCTCTATCTCTCATCGTTTATTTATTGATGACACTCTGGCGATCTGTGAAGCAGATTGTTGGTGGATGCAAGTTGTAAAGAGCATCATGTATTAATGTGAGAGAGCGTTTGGCCAACCTGTAAAAGTTAGCAAGTCTAGTTTTGTTTAGTAAAGGCATTCCTCATAACTATAGGGGATGCAGTTCTGATCACTCTAGATATACGAAAAGTGCTGTCTCATGAGAAGTATTTTTAGGCTTCCAATTCATACTGGGCGATTTAAAAACAGTCCTTTCTCCTAACAATGAACGTATTGTAAAAAAGACTAGGGGTAGTTAGGGAGAAATCTCTTAGGTAGGTATGAAGTACTTGTTAAAGCTATTGCTCAGTTGGTACCAACCTATGCTAGGTTGTTCATTGTTCCAAACCCAAACCGAACAGGATCGAACCAGATTGGACAGAAGACTAAATGAAAGAAAACACGTAGACCAAGTATCAAATTGAATAATACTAGGTCCAAAACAGGGCTGGATTAAACAAACACGGACTGAACCTAGAGCTGGCCAAGCGAGATTGGATTGACTATGGGTAAAAGGAATAACAAAAATACTTAAAGACCTAAACATTGGGAGATATTGTTGTTGTTGTTGTTGTGTTAAAGACCTAAACATTGTATTACGGGTTCATAGAGCAAAAACAAACTCTAACTCAAACAATAATACTCACTGCGTTACAGTACCAAGGGAAGAAAAAATTGAAATAACGAACTCATGAATAGAAGCCATGAACAATCGTCCTTTTCAAGGTCCTAATTAAGCTCATCAAACCAAGATTATTCTAATTTAACATATGTTAAATAACAAGAGTCTCAACAGAAGGAAAATAGGCCCATCGGGATAAGTGAGAAAAAAGAAAGAACTCATTTTAACAGTGAAGGAGACTAGTAGCCAACTCCACATGCTTCGACTCTGTTTGTTATTTTCGTCACCTTCAGGCGGTGCATAGCCTTTTGTTTTCTCCCATATCAGCTCCGCCACGATTATCAATTCCAACCCCAATTCTCCTCGAAAACCTATTTTTCACAGAATCAACCTTGTTGAAGGCTCAGAGACACCTTTAATTCCCCATTTCAGCATATTTCGGACCTAATCAATTTCAAACAGAAAAACCCTAGCTTTTTTTCTTCTCTAGGAATGACGAAATCCATGGAGGAGAAGTGCAAAGGGAAGTCGATAGCTAAGGTTTGGTGCAAGGAGACAAAATCGGAGTTGGCTTTGGGAGGCAGCGAGATTTAAGGACATGCCAAAGTTAGAAGTTAGGTGAAGAGAGATGAAATGAAAGAGATAGAGGGATCGTGAGATGAGGTAAGGGTAACAGTAACAGACTTGTGCGAGTTGGGAACGTCAAATCTGAGTCGAGGAGTTGGTCGAACCACTAGGGGGAAGAGTTAGGGGTGTTCATTATTCGGTCCAAACTCGGATCGGATTGAAGACCGGCCTAGACCGAATCGAACCGGACCGAACCGAATAAATTCGGTCCTGTCCGCGGTCCACAAAATTTTTTTATTCGGTCTTCGGTCCGGTCCGGTCCGGTCCACCGGTCCGGACCGAGGACCGAATAAAATTTTTTTGAAAATTGACTTTTTACTTATTCAATTTTAATTTTCTTTTGCAACTTATAATTTCTCAAACGTTCAAGAATATTGATTTGTTTTTCATGATGAAAATATGTTGAATTTATTCATATGAAAATAAATATAAGATTTTCATATCGTAAAAAATTGCTAGGTTGACAATTCGGTCCGGTCCAATTTTTTTCGGTCCGATCCCGGTCCAGTCTTTGACTTATTCGGTCCGGTCCACGGTCCATAATTTTTCTCTTATTCGGTCCTCGGTCCAACCCGGTCCGGTCCGGATTTGGACCGATGAACACCCCTAGGAAGAGTAAAGGATGAGAGGTACAATGGGAAAAGTGAAATGTGTGTAACTGAAACAGAGAGGTGCGAGAACCCTAAGACCTGGTTAAGATTTTTTTATTTTTTTTTTTAGAAGATGAATCAGTCTTCCGTCAGGACCGCTAGATCAAGCCGAGCCAGACCGAAAAGCGAATGAGGCAAAATGGACTAAGGATTGAGCCGAATTGACTCAGTCTGGTCCGGTTTGACTTGGTCATCAATTCAGTCAATTTTGGACTTAATAATGAATAGCCTAACCTATGCCATGAGTATTTTCAGGCTCCCACGGGATTTTTGCCTGCACCTTCAGCCGATGAACAATCAATAGATGTGATCCAAAGGGTGGCTCGAGGAAGATTCATTGTGATGCAGAGTAACTCTCGAGCTTGGGCCTACTCTCACTAACGAGGGTCATAAATCAAGTTGACCCAATATTAACCCTAGGTCAAGGACTAGGTCCCCCTAGGTCAATATTTACTTGGAACCCTTGAAAAGGTCCAAGATTAGGAAATGTGGTTGGGCCAATAATAGCCTTAAATAAGGAGTTAATCAATCCAAAACCACCTTATTAACTCATTTTCAATTTTTGGGCATAATAATTTGCTTCATTTCTAGCTCAAATTTAACCAGGCAAATGTCTATTTTCTAACAAGTATTGAATCGCACTCAAACTTCAAGTATTGAGGAAGTTATGGGCTAAATACCAAGCAAGAGTCAATATAGGATTGGAAAATACACGGTTTCGATTATGGGCTTAATTGAGGGGGTTATAGCTGTAATTTTGGAGATTAATAAGCATGGGAATGATTTTTCACACACAAGCTAAGAGTCGAAAAGTGGCATCACCTCATTTGGAGGAGTAGATCCTACTCAAGGCTCTCTAGAAGATGGAGGATGAATCCAGAAAAATACAGCTCATAGTGATTGTAATTATCTTAAGTATCTTGATTTATTTTCCTAGGATATTTTGTAAGCCTCTTATTTGTCCACTTGCCCCACTAATGTATAGCTAATTCCCTCTCTCATTATTTATGGACCCAATTACCTCCATGAAAAATAAGATTTGATTAATGATATGAGAGCTTGAAGCTTGGTTTTCCTCAAAATCTCAAATTCTTTCTCTCTCTTAGGAGGATGGTGATTTTGAGTCTTCCCTTTAATCTAATTCTTGGTGCTAAGGCTTTAGAGTGCCAGAGAATGGGTTAATTTATCTACTTGCTACTTATTACAAGTGTTGAATCTACTCCATTAGAGGCTTTCTTATTTGGGAATTCCCTCTCTCTTTCTTGGTTCTTCTTTGGAGAGACTAGTCTTCAACATCCATTAAGCTCACCTACTTGCATTTCATTCCTTTATTTGGACAAATGGAATTCACTATACTTCACATTGGATGAGAAAACATAAACTCTATAAGTCTAAGTTGGAGGGAGGGATGGTATTTCATAACCTTGAGAATTTAAACCCTGCTCTCCTGGCTAAACAAGTTTGGCAACTAATTCACTATAAACATTCTCTTGTATTTAAAATCCTCAAAGCTAGATATTTTCCCTCATTGTGCTATCCTTGAAGCAGAGTGGGGGCATGGACCTAGTTATACTTGGAGAAGCTTGCGTCGAGTCTATCAGGTTATTAACAAAGGTTAAAAATGCTAGTTAGTGATTAGGGAAGGGAGTTGTATCTTGTAACGCCCCAATAATACATAAATCATAGCTGCATTTACTTACCTAAGCATAACACCAAAAAAACCAATGAATGGGCGTTACCGCCATCCACAAGGACAAGGCTTCGCTTAAATATGAAAGTTTAGCCATAAAATCAAAGTTTATCTTCAAAGGGCAAACACGTCCATTCAAACCATTTAATTATATACAGGAATGATTCTAACTTCTCCGGGTTACATCAAGTTTATAACAACATACATAACTCAGTTTAAGTATATAGCTGGAACACCAAAATGCACCACAAAAAGGCGTGAAAACATCTTAGCACTTCTATCGGTCAATCATAGGGGCGGTCCTGATTTAACTATCACATTCAGCCTCCCTGCCCGCCTGAGAGCGGTTTACTGAGCATTTTCCTAAAACAAAACATAAAAACATTTCGAACTGTGAGCCAAAGCTCAGTACATGCATCCCTGTACTGATAAAGATTCAATGGGGAAAGAAATTATGAGGGCCCGTTTTGCAATTCATTTGTATTTTAAAACAGGGAATGAGATGTATATAAAGCTAAATTGTCAATTATTATCTATTAGTACACCTCTTAGTAACTGTTACGATCTATGTATAGGTGTACACCTGCCAAGCCGGCCGGAAGACCTAACCTGAAGTCGCGCGGGTAACTGAAGGGCAATGCCCTGTAACTGATAACTGATGGGATCACTAATTATGTGATAAATCACTGGTTCAATTGATTCATTGATGTACTTACCAAAACATTATAATTTCAACAAATACGTGCTGATTTCTAAAGACACAGTCAATGAACGTACCTGGGGTCTTTAAAAGTTAGTACACAGATTAAATAGATGACTAAAATGGAGAGGATGAGAGCTTAGGCCTTGATGCTGTTCAAAATCATTATAGGCATAAAATTAGTACAATGGATACCCTTAAATAGAAAAGGCTTATAAAGAATTTGTGTGAACCAGTTAATAGGTTAAACTGATAAAGTTAAATAAAGTATAGAAATGCTAAGTTAAGGCACGGTAGGGAGTTTAGAGGGTAGGGTTTATGACGAGGGTATGGAATGAATAATCCACAACTTATACTCCCGACCTCCAACTGAGATGTAAGACCCCAATATAAACGGCTTAAGAAGTCCTCTAACACTTTCCTGAAGGGCACATAACCAGATTCCAACGACAGGTTCCATAGAATGGGGTTAGAACAACAACATGTCAGGTTTTAGTGCTAAAAACAACCATTCTGTCCATTCTGCCCAGGTTCAGTAAAATAGCCATAACTTCCTCCACGGACCTCAGATTAAGGCGCTTCAGGAGTCCTTTTAAAGCTAACATCCAGACCTATCTACCCACCAAAAATCAGAATTTTTGGCCTGGCTGATCATTACCATTTTTGTTTCAAAGTTCGTCCTGTTTCACTGAAAATTCCAGCCTCACTGTTTTAGGTTGTCCTCTCACTTTACACACCAAACCTCAACTTAAACTCTTTCTTAAGAGCATGTAAGCACACTATGGTACATCCCAACATCATACAAGATCACCACACTCAAATTCACTTCATAAATATATCCAACAAGGCTTACTTTCTAGGCACATAAACACATACCTCAAGTTTAACACAAATTTGGTCCAAACCATGCATTCTTGGATAAAACCCTAACTTTGGGTCAACTTGAACCCCATCTCATCTTTCCAACATCATAAAACCCATAATAAACCTCAATACATTAAAATATAAGCAGAAACAAGGAGAAAACAAGCCATAAAGATCACTTGAACAAGAAGCTCGCATACCAAAGATGAAACCCTAACCCTAACTTCATCCAAAATCAACTCCACCATAAACCCTCAACAAGGTGATTCTTCATACCACAAAATAGCATAATCCATCATTAAAACAACCAAAATAAAGAACAAAACCCAACAAGATCAAAGATCAAAAACAAAAATCAACATAGAGGTGAAAGAACACTTACTTTGTGCTAGCAAAAGAGGTTGATATGCTTCTTGATGCTTAAGGAGAGAAAGAGGTGTTAGGGGGTGGTGAGTGGGGGATGATTAGAGGGTTTTTTGGTGGTGGAAAGGTGGTGGTATGGTGGTGAGATGGGGCTGCCGAGTAGAGAGAGAAAGAGGGGTGGGAAGAGAGAGAAGATCACATGATGTAAAATGAAGATAAAAGCCACTTTTTTAATTTTTATACTCACCTTAATACATGGCTGAATACTTGGCTGCAAATAGGGGAGAAAAGTCAATAATATCATGCTTGATTAAGGCTTAATTAAGAGGATTTAGTTAATCAAATAAAGGTCAAGTCTTGTTGCATCGAAATCGGCTTTAAACAGGCTCGGGTTTAGCGAAAAACTGAAACCGAACGCATTTCTGAATTTTTTTTTTTTTTAAAGTTTGGGATAAATAGTTGTGGTGCCATGAAAAAGAATGTTAAATATTAAATTCTTAAATATCAAGGCCTAACTCAATTTTCAAAATTGAGAAGAAGAAATCCCCAAATTGCAAAATAAGGGCCCCGTTAGAAATGACCAAATGAGAATAATAAAAAAATGGGAATATAAAAAGGAATGATGTGAATGAAATGAACGCAATCACATGGATTAATGCCATGAAATTAATAAACAGAATTTAGGGTCGGACTACTGTAGTCTTCCCCCCTTAAAAAATTTTGTCATCGAAACTAAACTAGTGGACTTCCCCAAATCATGCTAGATTACCTCGAATAAATGTGGGTATTTGGCTTTCATTGCCTCCTCGGTCTCCCAAGTAGCTTCTTGGGAGGTATGGTTTGTCCAGAGTATTTTAACCAATGGTATCTGTTTGTTACGCAGCTGGTTGATCCTGCGATCTAGTATTCGAACGGGATGCTCTTCATAGACTAGATCTTCAGCGATATCGGTAGGTTCAGATACAATGGTATGATTTGGATCTGAAATATATTTTTGAAGCTGAGAGATATGAAACACTTTATGGACGTGCTCAAGTTCGGCAGGCAACTCTAAGTGATAAGCGACAGGATTCAACCTCTCAACGATTTCATAAGGTCCAATGTACCTTGGACTCAATTTGCCCCGTACTCCGAACCTCTTCACACCTTTAGTTGGTGAAACTTTTAGGAAAACTTTATCACCGACTTGAAACTCTAGAGGCCTTCTTCTTTTATCCGCATAACTTTTCTGTCGACTTTGGGCAACCCTAATATGCTCCTGAATCTTTCTGATCGTCTCAGTAGTCTCTTGGATCATTTCAGGACCTATTATCAGTGCCTCATCCAAGTCACTCCAACACAACGGGGTTCTACATTTTCTCCCGTACAAAGCCTCAAATGGGGCCATTTTGATGGTGGATTGATAGCTGTTGTTATAAGAGAATTCCACCAAAGGTAAATCATCTTCCCATTTCCCTTGGAATTCCAATACACAAGCTCTCAACATGTCCTCCAAAATTTGATTAACCCTTTCAGTTTGTCCATCTATCTCTGGGTGATAGGAGCTACTGAAGTTTAGTTTGGTTCCAAAGGCCTTTTGAAGTGCTTGCCAGAAGCGCGCCTGGAATCGTTGATCTTTATCCGAGACTATGTCGAGAGGAATCCCATGTAAACGGACTATCTCCTTTACATACAGTTGGGCTAGTCTTTCTATTCCCCAAGTATACTTAATTGGCAGGAAATGAGCCGACTTCGTGAGTCGATCCACTATGACCCAGATAGCATTCTTCTTCGAGACAGAAAGGGGTAAACCCATAACAAAGTCCATTGAGATTGAATCCCACTTTCAAGTGTGAATTTCTAAGGGTCGTAATTCACCCACAAGGCGTTGATGCTCTGCTTTAACTTTCTGGCAGATTAAACACTTGTTCACATATTCTGCAACATCTTTCTTCATGTTATTTGTTAGATCTTAGAGTATACTTCCACAAGAGGGGGGGTGAATTGTGGTGTCTGATTTTCGCGTTATATATGACAAACACCCTGACTGAGGTTGTTCTCAGATGACGAACACCCTGTTGACTTGTTTGCAGGGGGTGTTTTCAGATATTGCAAATACGAAAATCACCAAGATAAATGCGGAATTAAAGCACACACAATTTTTACGTGGAAAACACCTCTAGCCCAACTGAGGTGTGAAAAACCACGACCTACCTCGTGTAGGATTTAACCACTTCACTAAACCGGGCTTAACACGTTACAAATGTAACACACCTTGTTACAACTTGCAACCACGTAATCTCCTTCTCAAGGCAGATTACACCACGTCCAAATCTCACCAGATTGGACACGTCCAAAGTCCACACGACTTAGGACCACTCACTCACTTTTCTGATTCAAGATCAGGGTTACAAACACCTTACAGGGGGTGCTTCTGACTAAGCAGATGTAAGGTACAATGAAGTTCCTATTATGCCAATATATTGAAAGCTTGCTTTAAACACAACTTGAACTGGTTTTTCTTTTCTCAAGTGAAGCTCAGAAATTCTTTTCACTAGAAAAACCTCTTTTCAAATTTTGCCTTTTGGGAATGTTGTGTTTCAAGATTTCTTTTTGCTTTCTTCCCTCTATAGCTCAGTATGTATTTCTCTATGTTTTTTTCAGTGAAAACGGAGCTGTTTTTAACCATAAATTCCAACGGTCAAAAACCAAGGAGAGGAAAGGAAATCACCTAAGTTTGGAAGGTGATTTTTAAAACACAACTCCCAACGGCTAGTGATAAAATATTTCCCAAAATCTAAGGGATTTGTTATCTTAAGAGATAACTTTTATCTCCTTATAGCCGTGGGTAAGCTTTAAGCAAGGCAACCAGAAATCTTTAGCAATTTAAAAACTTTATCACATCCGAAGATATGGGCAGAGAAAATCTTCTAATTTTGGCAAATCTCCCAAAATCTATTTTCCCAAATCTCCCATAATATAATCAAGAAAAATATTTTCCAGAAGAATAACATTTGAAAATATTCTGGAGATTTTGGCCAACCGAAATAATAATTTCAAGGATAATCGGGTATGGCCACTTTAGGTCAGAAACACCCTAGGCACCCTGCTTACAGGGTTGTTCGCAATTTGGTGTTCTGAAACACTTAGCGCAAATACCGATTCAAGAGATGTTTAAAAAGCTTTTTTCAATGTTGGCATATTAACAAGAGTCTAAATAAATAAAGCCTACATACCCAAGACTTCTTGTTTTAAATCTTGTCCAAGATCCGTAGAGCTGCTGTGAACATCAAGGCTACCTTGTTTGCTGGGGTTGTTCTTTGCATCGCTAGAGAAGCTGCTGGGAACATCAAGGCTACCTTGTTTGTTGGAGTTGTTCTTTGCATTGCTAGAAGAGCTGCTGTGAGCAGGCCTTACAACCAACTGTGAGATGGCGTTCTTGACTTAAGGTAGAATCACCCATTTAAAACCTGTTTTAAGAACTTGTTCTCACATATAGCAAACCAGTTAACACAGTAAAGATTACAAACACCAGTTAAGCCTGTTTGCAGATCATGTTTGGAGCAACACTACTTGGACACATTTTTACACTTGGATTTGTTATCATCAAAACTTGAATATAATAACTCAACAAATTCCCCCTTTTTGATGATGACAAACCAAGTGACCATATTGACAAAACAACCAGAAAAAGACTGCTGATAGGGATTCACGTAAGTCAAGAGCAAGTCAAGAGCAGGTTGGTTAGGTCAATGTCAATAGGTATCACCTCTTTTTCACTATTTTTTTCTTCCCCCTTTTGGCATCATTAAGAAGCACCAATAACAAGTATAAAGGAGATGGAATAACAAGCAAGAGAAACTGCAAAAGGATATTTCATTAAAGAGCAAAGTAGTACAATGAGAAAGAGGAAAAAAACAGAAACAGAAACAGCCTATACAATCAGGGAGCAGGGGGTGGTTTCGTCTGCAGGGGAGGAATACTAGGAGCAAGGGAGGATAGAAGAGCAAGCAAGTCTGCATGACGCTTAGCAGAGAGGGCTTGTTCTTCAGCAAGAGCAGCCTTGACAGCGGAGAGCTCATCCTTGAGGCGTGCATTGTCCTCAAGAACAACCTCTACTTTGGTGGATGGTTGCTCAAAAACAGGTGGTCGAGGTGGTCGACGACCCTGTTTGGAACCGGACCCTTCCCCAAACTCAAAGCCACACCCTAGTAGAGTGTCAATCCCAATTGCATCTATTACTTGGGCAGCCACTCGCCTTGTGAGCACTATGCCAAAGTGCTCAAACACCCTTGTCAGCAGAAACCCATATCCGAGATCATGAACCCGGGTGGTGTTCGCAATTCGCCCAATGTGGCGAATCATGATTGCCGGAAGATTGATGGGTTCCTCCCTGTCCAATAAGTCGATCAGGCACTGATCAAAAAGGTCGGCTGAGTTTCTCCCTTGACCCCTTGGAATCACGTTCTTAATGACGAACATGAAAAGGAGTTGGTGGGGAGGAATCAGATCACCCTTTTTGACAGAGCAGGGTGTTCTCAGACCCTGTTTGTGACTTAGGCGTTTGGACACTTCCAGGAGCCTGGCTTGTTCCATGGCTGTTTTGTCTTCCCTCACATACACAGCAAAACCTTGTGAGGGTACTCCCAGAATTTTCCCAAGTGTGGGCGCATCGACCCTGATGCCTTGCCCATTCACAGAACTTGTCACCATCCCTTCGGTGACTCTGCAGTTGGCGTAAAATTCAGCCAATTCAGGCACAGAACACCCCAACTGGGTGTTTGCAAACAGCTCAAGCCAGCCTTGGGCTCGAAGCTTGGTCAAAAACACCCCCAGACCCTGTTCTTCAAAAAAAACTGACAGACACTACCTTCCCCCTGACAACATTGCGCTTAAGCAACTGCGCATGTTTGTCAGACATAGGAGAGGGAGTGGACTGCTTTGGGCGTTTGGAGGCAGAAACAGAGGTAGTCGCTTTTGGTAGGGGGGCTGTTCTTGGTTTTCTTTTGAGGGGTGGTTTTGCTGGAGAAGACTTCACAGCAGGTTTAGTGGTTGTTTTTTGAGGGGCTTGATCTTAAGAGGACTCAGAGAACACCGGTGTCCCATGTTTGAAGGTGGTGTCTTCAGAGTCAGAACTCGAGAACCCTTCAGTAGAAGAGGAGATCTCTTCGACAATAGGAACGGAGGGTTTAGAGGTTCTGGGGATTGATTTGAAGACAATTCTCGCAGACTTGCGAGGAGGTTGAGAAGGAGGTTCTGAGGGGCGAGACCTTGGTTGTGGTCGTGTTCTTGGCATTCGAGTGCGCCTAGCCACCATCTTAACCCTTTTCCTCTTCTCTCCAGTTTGAGAGTCGAGAGGAACAGAGTCATCCCCAACAATGGTTTCTGGGTTCTCCAAGAATTGGTCTTGGAGACCCGAAGAGTCAGCACATGTTGCAGAGGGAATGGGACAGGGGATTGTTCCCACATACACCATTAATTCCCAACCAAAGGGGTAGGGAATATCATTCAACCCAAGCCCAACACTACTGAGGTTTAGTTGAGTGAGATACCCAAAGGTGTTGTGAATAATTGGGCGAGGAGGAGACGGAATTGAGGGTAAACTCAAGTTGCAAGAAACAGGTTTGAGAGCCATTATCGCAAGGAGGATTTTCGGGTTTTGGGAGGTTTTTGCTAGGGTTTAAAGCAAGAACAGAGGAGAGAGAGAGAACAAGATGAAGAGGACAGACGCACGCAAGGCAGTTTTAAATTCCTCTCCTGTCACGAAGGGTTACCTAGGGAACACCTGGAATTTTAGCAGGCAGCAATCAATAAAAGCAATTAAGGCATACCTGTTCGAGCCGCCTGTTCTTGAGCATGCTTTTCTCATTCCAAGGCATGTCATGATTACTCTTTCTCCATCTCCCAAGACAGCAGTACATAATCATGAGAGTACACAGACTACACATATTCTCTAAGCACAGACCACAAACATTAGAAACAAGAGAGAAGAACAGGTATTATAGGGTGTTTTTCGTCAGCTTGATCTACCTCTGAAAACAGGTGTTCTCAGGGTGTTTTCACCAACCCCAGTTCCAGTATATTTCTCTCAAACTGATCTCGAGCTAGTGCCTTAGTGAATATATCAGCAATCTGTTTTTCCGTTGAGCAAAAATTCATAGAAATTAAGCCTTTTTCCACATTATCTCTTAGGAAATGATGTCGAATGTCAATATGCTTTGTCCTTTTGTGTTGACATGGATTTTTGGCAATATTAATAGCACTTGTGTTATCACAAAAAATAGGAATGCATCCAGTGTCAACACAAAAATCCTTGAGTTGTTGTCGTATCCACAACAACTGAGCACAACATGAGGCTGCCGCCACATATTCTGCTTCAGCTGTGGACATGGCAACTGAATGTTGCTTCTGGTAGCCCAAGATACCAAACAAGGTCCAAGAAAGTGAGCCATACCTGAGGTACTCTTTCTATCAACTAGGAAACCTGCATAATCAGCGTCAGCATATCCAACAAGATCAAGATTGCAACCTTTAGGGTACCATAAAGATAAATCAGGTGTATGCTTTAAATATCTTAGTATCCGTTTAACAGCCTTAAGATGAGTCTCTTTAGGACTAGACTGAAAACGGGCACATAAGCCAACACTAAAAACGATATCCGGTCTACTAGCGGTTAGGTATAAGAGTGACCCAATCATGCCCCTATAGAGTTTTTCCTCAACTGAGGGACTCCTATCATCCATAACCAATTTGGTTGAAGGAGAAATAGGAGTGTCTATAGGTTTGGCCGACTCCATCCCAAAACGCTTAAGTAGCTCCTTGATATACTTTTGTTGATGGATCATGGTGCCGTTTGGAGTTTGCTTGATTTATAAGCCTAAGAAAAAGTTAAGTTCACCCATCATGCTCATCTCAAACTCACTCCTCATCATATTTGAAAATTCATGGCATAAATCATGATGAGTTGCACCAAATATAATGTCATCTACATATATTTGGACGATCAATAGATGTTCCCCCTTAGATTTCAGAAACAAGGTATTGTCTGCCTTGCCTCTTCTAAAATCATTTTCAAGTAAAAAGCTTGACAACCGTTCATACCAAGCTCTTGGAGCTTGTTTTAAACCATAAAGTGCTTTGTCAAGTTTAAAAACATGATTTGGGAAATCACCATTTTCAAAACCAGGGGGTTGTTTGACATACACCTCTTCTTTAAAGTATCCATTGAGGAATGCACTTTTAACATCCATTTGATATAGCTTGATCTCCATATGAGTTGCAAAGGCTATTAAGATTCGAATAGCCTCAATTCTAGCAACTGGTGCAAAGGTTTCTTCGTAATCAATCCCTTCTTCTTGATTGTACCCTTGAACCACCAGCCTTGCCTTGTTCCTAGTGACTGTTCCTGACTCATCCAGCTTATTTCGGAACACCCACTTGGTTCCAATGATTGTTCTGTCTGTAGGTTTAGGTACAAGGTGCCACACTTTGTTTCTTTCAAATTGATGAAGCTCTTCTTGCATAGCCGCGATCCAATCTGAATCTGCAAGAGCTTCATTCACACTTTTTGGCTCAATGTTAGAAAGAAAAGCATAGAAAGCACAAAAATTCTTAAGTTTAGATCTAGTTTGCACTCCTGTATTAATATCTGACAAGATTTGATCAATAGGGTGCGAACTATGATGCTTCCATGGTCTTGGATTAATTGGATCCACAGCCACATGTTTTGAAGTGTGTGTAGGATCAGGCTCAAGAACACCTCCTGACCCTGTTTCTGCACCTGTTTGCAAGCTGGTTCCTGAAGAACATGGTTCCGAACAGGGTTCAACGGTGTTTCCCCCTGTTTGGAGCTCACCTTGACTATCGCTTTGAGGAACAGCTTCTTTACCTGTTTCCTTCAGGGTGTTCTCACCTTGTTTTTCTTGATTTAACAGCTCCTTTTGGACAAGACCTAATTCAAACTCTTCATCCTGTGCATTACTCTCATTCAAGGAGTTAGATTCATCAAAAAACACATGCACACTTTCCTCAACACACAGGGTTCGTTTGTTAAAGACTTTGTATGCCTTACTGTGAGAGGAATAACCAAGAAATATTGCCTCATAACTCCTAGGATCAAACTTTCCTAAGGCATTCTTCCCGTTGTTATGCACGAAATATCTACAACCAAATGTTCTTAGATGCATAATGTTGGGTTTCCTGCCTTTAAGAAGTTCATAAGGAGTTTTGTTTAAAATGGGTCTAATCATGCATCTGTTTATAATGTAACATGATGTGTTCAAGGCTTCTGCCCAAAAGTTCTTAGGAAGACTACTAGCAATGAGCATTGTTCTAGTCATGTCTTCTAAGGTACGATTTTTTCGTTCAACCACCCCATTTTGCTGGGGTGTTCTTGGGGCTGAGAAGTTTTGATCAACACCATGTTCATTACAAAATTTTGTAACGCTTGCATTTTCAAATTCAGTACCATGATCAGACCTCAAGCTAACCAATGAGTATCCTACTCTCTTTTCAATCCTTTTGAGAAGGGCAATAAAATTCTCAAAAGTTTCATCCTTGGAGGCTAAGAACAGGGTCCAAGTAAATCGAGAGTAATCACCCACTATTACAAGCACATACCTTTTCCCACCTCTACTAGCTATCCTCATGGGACCACATAGATCAATATGCAATAACTCAAGAGGTCGGGTGGTGCTTACACACTTTTTAGATTTTAAAGAAGATCTGACTTGTTTTCCTTTTGCACAAGCTTCACATACCTTATCATCATTATACTTGATGGAAGGTAGTCCAACAACCAAATCCTTGGAAACAAGTTTGTTTAGCAAGGACAGGCTTGCATGACCTAGTCTCTTGTGCCATAGCATTATATCATCATTTAATGCATTTAAACAAGTCAGATTATTTTGGGGAAGAGTGGAAATACTAACTTTATAAACATTTTGACATCGCTTCCCCCTCAACACAACATCTCCTGTGTCGTCATTCACAACCAAGCAACGTGTTTTTGAAAACAGTACTAGGTTGTTCTTGTCACACAGTTGGGACACACTTAGCAAATTGTGCTTTAACCCATCAACTAAGTGCACATTATCAATTGAGTGGGAGAGAGTTTTACCAATATTACCTATACCGACAATTGTCCCAGATTTGCCGTTTCCAAATACTACACTCCCACCATTCAAAGCTGTAAGTGAGAGAAAGTTTGATTCTTTTCCAGTCATATGCCGCGAACACCCACTATCGACATACCACAACTGCTTGTTTTCAAGGGTGTTTGTGGGGTTGTTCGTAAGGTTGTTTTCTCTCACTTCAGCCTGCAAAACAAATCACGGGTTAGTTTTGGGAACCCAGATCCACTTGGGTCCCATTTCTTTAGACATGTAAAGCTCATCTTTTCTAATCCAGATTTGTTTCACATACCTTTCATTCTTTTCATTGGCATGTTTTCTTAAGGGGCAACTGTATCTATAATGACCCGTTTTCCCACAATGAAAGCAAACAATATTTTCAGGTAATCCAACATACTTCCTATGTATGGGATAAACGGTCCGTTTAGGCTTATATCCAAGTCCCTTTTTGTTTCGACTGTGGTGAGTGTTTAACCAATCAAGGGCTTGTGAGGACTTGTTCCAACGCTTGGTCGTGGCAAGTTCGGTTTCCAGTTTTTCTATATTAGCATGCAAGCTCTTGTTCTCTTTGAGCAAGTCTTCAACCATTTCTTCCACCTCAAAGAGTTTTTCTTCCACTCGAGTATAATCTCCTTCTTTCATAAAGAGATTTTCTTTGAGCATGTTAATATTTTCATGTAAACCAAGTTTTTCATTTTTAAGAATTTCATTCTCAAGCTCTAGGTCACAAACTTCTCTTTTTAGATCAGCACAGGTGTCTAACACATTATATAAAAGTTCTTCTAAAGTAGCTTTGTTAAGACCATGTACCTTGTTCTTGAGATCTGTGAAGCTGATTGTTAATTCATCATCTGAATCTGAGTCACTTTGTGCCATCAGTGCTACGACCTCTTCTTCAGCTTCAGATTCTCCTTCATCTTCAGAGGAATCTCCCCAAGCAGCCAGCATAGCTTTCGAGAATCGCTTGCCCAGATTGTTGACAGGGTGTTATCGACCCTGTTTTCGAGGTTGTTCTGGCATCTGATCTTCTCGAAGCAGAGGACAATTTTTGACTAAGTGATCTGGTTTGCCGCACTTGAAACACCCTATAGGTTGATCTTTAGGGGTGTTTCTGGACTTACTGAATTCTTTTCTTTTGTTGTTCTCCTTGACCTTTTTGAAGAATTTCTTGAATTTTCTGGTCATGAGGGCCATGTCTTCATTTTCAAGGTCAGAGTCAGTGTCCTCATGTGCTTTCAAGGCAAGCCCACGATCCTTCTTTTGCTCCTCTTGTTGTTGTGAGTTCTTTCTGAGTTCATAGGTTTGAAGATTGCCAATCAACTCATCGAGGGTGATTTGGTTCATGTCTTTAGCCTCTTGGATGGCTGTTACTTTGGCCTCCCACGTACGAGGTAAAATTCTGAGGATTTTCCTCACCAACTCTTCAGTGGTGAAAGACTTTCCCAGATATTTTAATTCGTTTGTGATGTGGGTAAACCGTGTGTACATATCCATCACGATTTCACGATCACCCATATCAAACAACTTATATTGTCGCATAAGTAGCTCAATTCTAGATTGTTTAACTTGACTCGTACCTTCATGAGCAACTTGCAGGGCGTTCCAGATAGCCTGGGCTGATTCACACTCAGAGATGCGAGTGTATTCATCTGGACCTAGGCCGAAATATAATAGCTTCTTGGCCTTAGCATTCTTCTCCATTTTCTTGTAATCTTCAGAGTCAAATTCAGACGGTTCCTTGGAAACTTTCTTGCCATCTTCAAGTATTTTGTAGGGAACAAGTGGCCCGTTCTTGATGAGCATCCATAACTCATAGTCTTCTGCCTGAATGTAGTTCTCCATCCTGTTCTTCCACCAACTATAATGTTGGCCGTTGAAATAGGGTGGACGAGTGATGGATTGCCCTTCAAGAATTCCTTGTGGTGTACTCATTTTCAGAATCTCTCAAGGTGTTAGCCTTGTTGTGAGAGAACCTGCTCTGATACCACTTGTTAGATTTTAAAGTATACTTCCACAAGAGGGGGGGTGAATTGTGATGTCTGATTTTCGCGTTATATATGACAAACACCCTGACTGAGGTTGTTCTCAGATGACGAACACCCTGTTGACTTGTTTGCAGGGGGTGTTTTCAGATATTGCAAATACGAAAATCACCAAGATAAATGCGGAATTAAAGCACACACAATTTTTACGTGGAAAACACCTCTAGCCCAACTGAGGTGTGAAAAACCACGACCTACCTCGTGTAGGATTTAACCACTTCACTAAACCGGGCTTAACACGTTACAATTGCAACACACCTTGTTACAACCTTGCAACCACGTAATCTCCTTCTCAAGGCAGATTACACCACGTCCAAATCTCACCAGATTGGACACGTCCAAAGTCCACACGACTTAGGACCACTCACTCACTTTTCTGATTCAAGATCAGGGTTACAAACACCTTACAGGGGGTGCTTCTGACTAAGCAGATGTAAGGTACAATGAAGTTCCTATTATGCCAATATATTGAAAGCTTGCTTTAAACACAACTTGAACTGGTTTTTCTTTTCTCAAGTGAAGCTCAGAAATTCTTTTCACTAGAAAAACCTCTTTTCAAATTTTGCCTTTTGGGAATGTTGTGTTTCAATATTTCTTTTTGCTTTCTTCCCTCTATAGCTCAGTATGTATTTCTCTATGTTTTTTTCAGTGAAAACGGAGCTGTTTTTAACCATAAATTCCAACGGTCAAAAACCAAGGAGAGGAAAGGAAATCACCTAAGTTTGGAAGGTGATTTTTAAAACACAACTCCCAACGGCTAGTGATAAAATATTTCCCAAAATCTAAGGGATTTGTTATCTTAAGAGATAACTTTTATCTCCTTATAGCCGTGGGTAAGCTTTAAGCAAGGCAACCAGAAATCTTTAGCAATTTAAAAACTTTATCACATCCGAAGATATGGGCAGAGAAAATCTTCTAATTTTGGCAAATATCCCAAAATCTATTTTCCCAAATCTCCCATAATATAATCAAGAAAAATATTTTCCAGAAGAATAACATTTGAAAATATTCTGGAGATTTTGGCCAAACGAAATAATAATTTCAAGGATAATCGGGTATGGCCACTTTAGGTCAGAAACACCCTAGGCACCCTGCTTGCAGGGTTGTTCGCAATCTGGTGTTCTGAAACACTTAGCGCAAATACCGATTCAAGAGATGTTTAAAAAGCTTTTTTCAATGTTGGCATATTAACAAGAGTCTAAATAAATAAAGCCTACATACCCAAGACTTCTTGTTTTGAATCTTGTCCAAGATCCGTAGAGCTGCTGTGAACATCAAGGCTACCTTGTTTGCTGGGGTTGTTCTTTGCATCGCTAGAGAAGCTGCTGGGAACATCAAGGCTACCTTGTTTGTTGGAGTTGTTCTTTGCATTGCTAGAAGAGCTGCTGTGAGCAGACCTTACAACCAACTGTGAGATGGCGTTCTTGACTTAAGGTAGAATCACCCATTTAAAACCTGTTTTAAGAACTTGTTCTCACATGTAGCAAACCAGTTAACACAGTAAAGATTACAAACACCAGTTAAGCCTGTTTGCAGATCATGTTTGGAGCAACACTACTTGGACACATTTTTACACTTGGATTTGTTATCATCAAAACTTGAATATAATAACTCAACATTATTCCACCAAAAATATTGTCTCAGATCTCTGTATATTTTTGTGCCTCCTAGATGCACTGAATAACGAGTATTGTGAGCTTCTTATATTTTTGTGCCTCCTAGATGCACTGAATAACGATTATTGTGAGCTTCTTCCAAAATTTGCTTTCTTACCTCCCATTTTTGGGCACACATAGGCGATTCTGGAACCGCAAAGTCCCATCCTCATGTACTACAAACCCCGGGAACTTCCCTTTTTCTAAATTTTGCTTTATACTTTCGAGTTCAGGATCACTTTCTTGATTCAGTTGGATTTCTTCCACTAGGGAAGAATGAACAGTAAGTGCTGATAGTTGAGCATTCGTTTGCCCATGAGATACTAATTGAATCCCAAAGTCCTCCAATTCTCTCAAGAGGTTTAATTGAGTAATCACTACAGTGTTTAAACTATGTTGCGCCTTCCTACTCAAGGCATCCGCCACCATATTTGCTTTACCAGGGTGGTATTGAATCTGCAAATCATAATCTTTAAGCAACTCTAGCCAACGTCGTTGCCTCAAGTTGAGTTCCTTTTGGGTGAAGATATACTTTAAACTTTGATTATCAGTATAGATCTTGCACGGTACCCCATATAGATAATGCCTCCAAATTTTCAAGGCAAAGACCACAGCTGCCAGTTCCAGGTCAAGGGTAGGATAGTTTTTCTCATATGGCTTGAGTTGTCGAGAGGCATAAGCTACCACTTTGTCCTCCTGCATCAACACGCACCCTAGGCTGTTCTTCGATGCATCACTGTAAACAGTATACTCCTTTCCTTCTGTTGGTAATGTTAGGATCGGGGCGGTTGTCAGTCGCTGCCTTAACTCTTGGAAGGCTTTCTCACACCTTTCAGTCCACTCGAACTTATTCACCTTCTTTAGAAGATTGGTCAGTGGTGAAGCTATTTTCGAAAATTCCTTGACGAACCTTCGGTAGTAACTGGCTAAACCCAAAAAGCTTCTAATCTCAGTTGCATTGGTAGGCCTTGGCCATTCGGTGATTGCTTTCACCTTCTGGGGGTCAACCTTAATTCCTTCTTTTGTGACCACATGCCCCAAAAATACCACTTCTTCCAGCCAAAATTCACATTTCTTTAATTTGCCATAGAGTTGATGCTCCCTCAAGGTTTGCAGTACAGTTCGCAATTGGTCAGCATGCCCCTCCTTATCCTTAGAATAGATAAGGATGTCATCTATGAACACCACTACGAACTTGTCGAAATAAGCTCTGAAAACCCTGTTCATAAGGTCCATGAAGGCTGCAGGAGCATTAGTGAGACCAAAAGGCATCACTGTGAACTCATAGTGACCATACCTGGTTCTAAATGCTGTCTTAGGAATGTCATCGGATTTAATCCTAAGTTGATGGTACCCTGACCTCAAGTCAATCTTAGAGAACACTCCTGCCCCTTGTAATTGATCAAAAAAATCATCTATTCATGGCAGAGGGTACTTGTTCTTGATGGTAATCTTGTTCAACTCCCTATAATCAATACATAGCCTCAAGGTTCCGTCCTTCTTCTTGACAAACAACACTGGAGCACCTTATGGTGACACACTTGGCTTAATAAAGCCCTTTTGTAACAGTTCATCTAGTTGAAGTTTTAATTCCTTAAGCTCGGTTGGGGCCATACGATATGGAGCTTTAGAAATAGGTTGGGCTCCAGGAATTAACTCGATCCCAAAATCAATTTCCCTTTGCGGGGGTAGTTCGGGTAATTCTTCCGGGAAAACATCTTCAAATTCACAAACCACAAGTAGATTTTCTACTTCCTCTTCTTTGGTTTGGGTGTTGATAGCATAACACCAATATCCAATACATCCTTTATATAATAGCTTACTTGCTTGCATAGCAGAAATCAAAGGACAAGAGTTTGCGTCTTTCTGCCCATAAAAACACACTTTTCTCCCTTTTTCATCTTTCAGGATAACCTTAAGATCTTCACAATCGATTTAGGCTCCATAAGAATGCAACCAATTCATCCCCAAAATGATATCAAAATCAGTCAAGTCAAATTGAATCAAATCCACAGGGAAGGTGGTTTCACCAATAGTGATGGGGACAAGTTGATAAGAGAGGGGGCACTCAATCACAGAATTATTGGGCAGCTTGATTCTATAATTGATTGTCATCCTTCTGTTCTCAATGCCCAATTGTTTAGCAGATCGGGTAGATATAAACGAATAAGTGGCACCTGAATCAAACAATACGCAAAATGGCTTTGAATTTAAAAAGAGAGTTCCAGTGAATACCGTACCAAAGGTAGCAGCTTCCTTTTTGTTCATCACAAATGCCCTTCCTGCAACTGCAGGCCTTGAAGGTGGAGGTCCCTGGCGGAGCGGGGCCAAGGGTTTCGCTGCACCCTTATCTACAGCTTTTAATCGTCGGGGGCATGTAGCGATAAGATGTTCAGGACTACCACACCACATGCATTTGTTGGTGCCAACGCGGCATTCAGGAGTGGTATGATTTGTTCTTCCACATTTCGCACAAGGTGCTGTTGAGCCTACAGGACGGCTCTTGGAGGGAATAGAAGTAGGTTTCTTCTGGTTCTGCTAGTTCTGGTTCACACTCTCACTTGGAGTCCCCCGCTCAAACCCTTTTCTCTTATGGTTGATTGGAATCAGTGTCCTCAACTCCGTCTTCACTCTTTCCACTTCGGCTGCTCGCTCATATAATTCTTGATAAGTTAGCATGGGTTGTCCAGCTAACTGATTTCGAATATAGAATGCCAAACCTTCCTCAAACCTTCTCATCTTCAACCTTTCAGATGACACGAATTCAGGGACAAACCTAGATAGTTCGGTGAACTTACTAGCACACTGCATCACTGACATGCTACCGCTCATTTTTAATTTCATAAATTCTTTCTCCTTTTGCCTTTGCACCACAGCTGGGAAAAATTTCGCCCTTAGCTCTGTTAAGAATTCATTCCAGGTGAATTCAGGCCCTTCAAGCTTATCCTTCACTGTATTCCACCAAATGTCAGCTTCACCCGACAAATAATATGTCCCAATGTTCAGTTTCTTTTCCTCTGGTACCCCAACTACTACAAAAATTTTCTCCATTCCCCTTATCCATTCCTCTAATACCGCAGGATCATAGGACCCATTGTAAACTTTAGGGTTGCGCCGTGCTACCTTATCTGCCAATCTATCCTCATTAGGAGGGGTTTCAGTAGACACCTGGGGAATTCGTTTCATCAATTCAGCAACTAAGGTTGGCCAGTAACTCGGGTTGCCTAAGTTGCCAGCTAACTCAGAGAGCGACGGTGGCATGTCACCATGTGGTGGCCCCTGACACGAGGCCTGATCACCCGATCCCTGGCCTTGCTCCAAATTGTCCTCTACGTGCACCTCATTGTCATTTTGCATTGTCTGAGACATTCTGACCAGACATTAAATAAAACAATTCAGACAATGGGACCCCAGTCATATAGGATAAACATGCCCAATAAATACATAAGAGATGTCTCACAGAATATTTCATAACTCAAAGCGTTATCACTTCATTACATAACTGCTTACTTACATACGTAGTTGGTTCATATACATGAACACAAAAGCATATAACACCTGCAAGCCTAGTTCTTACTCCTAAACACCAAACACTAAATAGCCTTAGACACTAGATCCGTCACATGACCAAAAAGAGTTACGAATCATGTCGTCATGGTCAAAGAGGATTGGACTAACTATATACAATGTCGGATGCCCTAAAAATATCACCATCCAATCCCACCATACCATATCTACATACAGGGCTCAAAATAAAATAAAAAAAACACCACACCGATCCTTAGAGCCACCTAACGATCCCTAGATGGATCGTAATCTGGGTCTGACTCATCATCAGGTTCTTCACCTGAATCAAAACTGCTCGTGGATGCCTCCGACTCGGCATCACCAACCTCTGGTTGAACTTGGGGCTCATGTTCGTCCTCTACCATCAACTCATCCTCCTCTTGCTCCCCTGGCTGCTCTATCCGCATCTCCTCGTTGCCTTGATCCTCCTCGGGATCATCCTCCTCCTCAGGATCACCCTCCTCCTCCCGGTGGTCCTCACTAGAACTGATCACCACTAGGTCCGGGGTATCAGGGATGTTTATCACCTCGTGGGCCTCCCCAGGGCTTTCAGGCATCAGTGGGGTGCCTGGTACGGGTGGGATAGGTGGCTCCTGTGCTGGCGCTGGGGCTACTGGTGGAGGATGGACCTGATGGAGGGGGAGAACGTGCTGAAGGGTTTCCATGGTAAGTCCCCTCAGTTCAAACTCCTCTCTCAACAAAAACTCTGCAGTGAGAGTCGTCCAAGCCCCCCCCCCCCGGGCCTGAAACCTAGGCCCGTCTATGCCTGGGTTCCCTGTCGTCATAAAGTCATTATAACGGTGCCTGAATTCCACCCACGGGCCAATCAGGGGTAGGGACCACAACAATCTCCGTGCACGGAACACAATACTATGGAACTCAAAATAAGGGTCCTGCGCGTGTGCCTCCATACTAATATGGAGCAACGCAATGTGTGCTATCATTGATCCACCCGACAACATGTTCACACCATAGGGATCCATGTAACAAAGAAAACATATGTGTGAGAGGCAGGCATACCCATAGCCATCCATAAATAAAGAACATGCAGATAAAAGCAACTTGCATTCTCCTAATATCACCCTAGCAATATACGATAGCCCCTCCTAGCCACCACTCTCACCCTATTGTTTCTAGCTCTATCATCCTCAAGAAAATCTCAACCTGGCTCTGATACCAAATCTGTAACACCCCAATAATACATAAATCATAGCTGCATTTACCTACCTAAGCATAGCACCAAAAAAACCAATGAATGGGCGTTACCGCCATCCGCAAGGACAAGGCTTCGCTTAAATATGAAAGTTTAGCCATAAAATCAAAGTTCATCTTCAAAGGGCAAACACATCCATTCAAACCATTTAATTATATACAGGAATTATTCTAACTTCTACGAGTTACATCAAGGTTATAACAACATACATAACTCAGTTTAAGTATATAGCTGGAACACCAAAATGCACCACAAAAAGGCATGAAAACATCTTAGCACTTCTATCCGCCAATCATAGGGACGGTCCTGATTTAACTATCACCTTCAGCCTCCCTGTCCGCCTGAGAGCGGTTTACTGAGCATTTTCCTAAAACAAAACATAAAAACATTTCGAACTGTGAGCCAAAGCTCAGTATATGCATCCCTGTACTGATAAAGATTCAATGGGGAAAGAAATTATGAGAGCCCGTTTTGCAATTCATTTGTATTTTAAAACAGGGAATGAGATGTATATAAAGCTAAATTGCCAATTATTATCTGTTAGTGCACCTTTTAGTAACTGTTACGATCTATGTATAGGTGTACACCTGCCAAGCCGGCCAGAAGACCTAACCTGAAGCCGCGCGGGTAACTGAAGGGCAATGCCCTGTAATTGATAACTGATGGGGTCACTAATTATGTGATAAATCACTGGTTCAATTGATTCATTGATGTACTTACCAAAACATTATAATTTCAACAAATACGTGCTGATTTCTAAAGATACAGTCAATGAACGTACCTGGGGTCTTTAAAAGTTAGTACACAAATTAAATAGATGACTAAAATGGAGAGGATGAGAGCTTAGGCCTTGATGCTGTTCAAAATCATTATAGGCATAAAATTAGTACAATGGATACCCTTAAATAGAAAAGGCTTATAAAGAATTTGTGTGAACCAGTTAATAGGTTAAACTAATAAATTTAAATAAAGTATAGAAATGCTAAGTTAAGGCACGGTAGCGAGTTTAGAGGGTAGGGTTTATGACGAGGGTATGGAATGAATAATCCACAACTTATACTCCTGACCTCCAACTGAGACGTAAGACCCTAATATAAACGGCTTAGGAAGTCCTCTAAAACTTTCCTGAAGGGCACATAACCAGATTCCGACGACAGGTTCCATAGAATGGGGTTAGAACAACAACATGTCAGGTTTTAGTGCTAAAAACAACCATTCTGTCCATTCTGCCCAGGTTCAGTAAAATAGTCATAACTTCCTCCACAGACCTCAAATTAAGGCGATTCAGGAGTCATTTTAAAGCTAACATCCAGACCTATCAACCCACCAAAAATTAGAATTTTTGGCCTGGCCGATCATTACCATTTTTGTTTTAAAGTTCGTCCTGTTTCACTGAAAATTCCAGCCTCACTGTTTTAGATTGTCCTCTCACTTTACACACCAAACCTCAACTTAAACTCTTTCTTAAGAGCATGTAAGCACACTATGGTACATCCCAACATCATACAAGATCACCACACTCAAATTCACTTCATAAATATATCCAACAAGGCTTACTTTCTAGGCATATAAACACATACCTCAAGTTTAACACAAATTTGGTCCAAACCATGCATTCTTGGATAAAACCCTAACTTTGGGTCAACTTGAACCCCATCTCATCTTTTCAACACATCATAAAAACCATAATAAACCTCAATACATTAAAAGATAAGCAAAAACAAGGAGAAAACAAGCCATAAAGATCACTTGAACAAGAAGCTTGCATACCAAAGATGAAACCCTAACCCTAACTTCATCCAAAATCAACTCCACCATAAACCCTCAACAAGGTGATTCTTCATACCACAAAAACAGCATAATCCATCATTAAAACATCCAAAATAATGAACAAAACCCAACAAGATCAAAGATCAAAAACAAAAATCAGCATAGAGGTGAAAGAACACTTACTTTGTGCTAGCAAAAGAGGTTGATATGCTTCTTGATGCTTAAGGAGTGAAAGAGGTGTTAGGGGGTGGTGAGTGGGGGATGATTAGAGGGTTTTTTGGTGGTGGAAAGGTGGTGGTATGGTGGTGAGATGGGGCTGCCGAGTAGAGAGAGAAAGAGGGGTGGGAAGAGAGAGAAAATCACTTGGTGTAAAATGAAGATAAAAGCCACTTTTTAAATTTTTATACTAACCTTAATACATGGCTGAATACTTGGCTGCAAATAGGGTAGAAAAGTCAATAATATCATGCTTGATTAAGGCTTAATTAAGAGGATTTAGTTAATCAAATAAAGGTCAAGTCTTGTTGCATCGAAACCAGCTTTAAACAGGCTAGGGTTTAGCGAAAAACTGAAACCGAGCGCATTTCTGAAATTTTTTTATATATATAAAGTTTGGGATAAATGGTTGTGGTGCCATGAAAAAGAATGTTAAACATTAAATTCTTAAATATCAAGGCCTAACTCAATTTTCAAAATTGAGAAGAAGAAATCCCCGAATTGCAAAATAAGGGTCCCGTTAGAAATGACCAAATGAGAATAATAAAAAGATGGGAATATAAAAAGGAATGATGTGAATGAAATGAACACAATCATATGGATTAATGTCATGAAATTAATAAACAAAATTTAGGGTCGAACTACTACATATCTGAACCCGAAAAATCCGCCCCGAACTACCCCTTTTGTAATGGAAATGGGTACAAAAATTTGAAAAAAAAGGGTATGGGACGAGTATACTAAAAACGGGTATGGGTATAGGTACGGGTTCGAGTTTGGGTTCTGGTATAGGCATCACCTACACAATGCCCATACCCACCCCGTACCCAATTGTTTTTGGTAAAATAAATTATTGAGTAGAGTTTTTAACTTTGAACGTTGGTAATTCGTTAGAAAAAAAGGCCTAATACCCCCAACCAACCCCAACCATGCAATCCATCTATTTGTGTCGCTGATTTACTATGCCGATACATGAAGTAACGTGACTCATGACTCACAAAACTAAAATCCTAACTCATTTGTTGTGTCCCTCACTACCTTATTTGTTGTGTCTCTCACTTCCTCATTTCAGTCATTTTCATAATCTAGTTTTTGTTCATGAGTTAAGTATGAGCTCTTGTACTTAATCCAATGGATATTGTATTGTTAATCGCCCAAGTTGAATTTAGTTTTATGAATTTCTTTAGCTAAAAGAAATTATCGTACGTATATTATATTTTAATATCTGTATATACCCGAATAAAATCTGAAATACTCGACTCATCCGACAGGTATAAGTATGGGGATAGATTTTGAAAACCTTATGGATATGGGTGTGGTAAGGGATGACTTTTTAAAAAATGGGTATGGGTATGGATGCGGGTATAACTCTACCCACCCCGTACCGGCCCCACGCCCATCCCTAATAGTGGGCTGCTAAGTGGATTTGATGGCTAAATTCGCTCAAATATATTATGCTAAAGAAGAATAAGCTCTCTTTTATCTGTGTAGAAGACCTATTAGGTAGAGCCATAGGTAAATGGAGAAGTATCAATGATGGATCAAATTTTCTTACTAGTAGATGTGGACATCATGAAAGCTATTCCTTTGTGTAGTTCCTGGTATATGATCAGAATATGTGGTACTTTCTCCCCTAATGGTAAATTTATTGTAAAAGTTGCTAACCACGTCATTCAAAATTTGAACTCTGATACTCCTACTTGCAGCAATGTGTTACAGTAAAAAGGGAATTAGTTAGTTTTGGGGAATTCGGTGGGTTGTTAAGGGAGCCCACCGAATCTAGTGGGTGGTTATAACTACCTTCTTACATTTGGTACATAAAAATAGCAATATTGATTAGAAAAAAGGAATATGTAGAATGCTATTGCTATTCTTCTCTCCAAATTCTCTCTCTTAATTATCTCTGTTTTGTTGATTGCTCGTGTAGTGGATCTCAAAGCTTGTTCATCTCTCATTGAGCTCCCTGGTTGCTACATCATTGGTATCAGCGTTGTACCTTTGACTGTGGTGGTCATTATCACTAAAGCTAGCAAAAACTCATAGATCTACCATGGCGATGGTAGAAGAAATGTTGAAGAGCTTGTTGGAGCAGCAAAAGCTTTTCTCGCAGCAGATAGCTGATCAGAACCTGAAAACCACCCAAGTAATGGACCAAATGAAGGAAATGGAGAAACAAAAAGGTAATGTTGAAGGTTTAACCCCTAATTTTGTGCTAGTTGATGGTGCGAAAACTAGGGAAATTGGCCACTTGGAGAATAGAGAATCAGGTGAGGTTCAATCGAGAGGGAACATTATGCATTTTAATCCAAAAATAGAGTTCCCTGCATTTAATGGTTCAAATCCAAGGCAATCGGTTAAGAAATGTGTGAAGTACTTCAACCTATGCAAAATTTTAGATGACCAAAAGGTTGATCTGGCTTCAATGTATTTATAAGGGAAAGCTGAGATTTGGTTTAGTAGTTATATTCTGGGTAGGAAGCATATAGTCTGGTATGATTTCATTATGGATTTGTGCGCTGGATTTAGAGGTCATATGGGAATGCAAATGATAGAAGAGTTTAATGAACTGCAGCACGTAAGGGGACTAGATGATTACCTTGGAACTTTTGAGGAGCTTAAGGCATTATTATTGCTCAAGAATCTAGCACTTCCCAATGATTATTTTGTGGATAGTTTCATTGCAGGATTGAAACCGTCCATCAAATCTTTTGTTAGGGTATTCCATCCCAAAACATTGCCTGAAGCTGTGCAATATGCTAGGTCTCAGGAAGAGACCCTTGAAATAATCAAGAAAAGTCAGGTACTACCCAAGACCATACCTGCCTATTCTCATAAAGGGTTGTTACCACTGCCTGTGAGCTACCAAGGATCTAGAGTTAATAGCCCTAATCAAACTCAATTGAAGCCTAAAACTCTGACACCGACTGAAAAAGTTGAGAAGTTGGTTAAGGGTCTATGTTTCCTTTGTGACCAACATTATGAGAGAGGTCATAAGTGTAACATCAAGAAAACACAACTTTTCCTTATTGAGATCCCTGGGGAGGAAGATGAAAAGGACGAACCTATAGAAGCTGAAGAAGGCACAAGGTTTGATTGTGATTTTTACTTAGATAATCCTCGGATCTCATTTTATCCCTTGAGTGGTAACCAATGCTTCCAGACGATAAGGGTTACTGGCTAGTATGAGAGATTTTCCTTGCACATACTCATTGACTCTGGGAGTACTCACAATTTTCTAGATATTGAAATGGCTAAGAAAATAGGATGCAAAATTGAACCCATACAATCTCAAGCTATAGTTGTTGCTGATGGCAACCAGTTGCAATGTCAGCATGTGAGTAAGGGATTCAAGTGGAAACTACATAATGCACAATTTATGGGGGATATGCTCCTAATTCCTTTAGGAAGTTGTGATATGGTGCTAGGAGTTTAATGGCTATCTCAGTTATGTACAGTCAAGTGGAACTTCAAAAAGTTGCAAAATGGAATTCACTTATGCAGGCAAGGCGCATACATTGAGAGGAATTACTTGGAAAACAGTATAGTGGGTGGGAGACTCGAAGTTATAAAAAGCTATGCCATGAGCAGCTCAAGTGTGTATGATACAACTGTTGGAAGCTAGACATGACAAGGCTGATTTATTTGCTTTGCATACACCAATTACTGCCAATTTCCAAGTAACATCGTCCCCAATTTTGCAGTTACTTGAGTAATTTGATGATTTATTTGAGGAACCCGTAGCTTTACGCCTGAATAGGGGAATATTTGATCATAAAATTCCTTTGATCCATGGTTCAGCCCCTATATCCATCAGGCCTTACAGGTATCCACTTAAACAAAGGGATATTATTGAATCATTAGTACAAGAAATGCTTGATAAGGGCATTGTGCAACACAGCTCTAGCCCTTTTGCTAGTCCTGTGGTGTTAGTGGGGAAGAAAGATGGCACTTGGAGATTATGCATGGATTACAGGGAATTGATAAATTTCTCATCCCTGTGGTAGAAGAGTTGATAGGTGAGTTAGCTAGTGCAACCATTTTTTCAAAGATTGATTTAAGATCTAGTTATCATCAAATCAGAATGCATGATGAGAATGTTCATAAGAGTGCATTCAAGACTTATTATAGGCACTTTGAGTTCTTGGTAAGGCCCTTTGGGATTACCAATGCTCCAGGTACCTTCCAAGGCTTGATGAACCATATTTTTAAAGCATTCCTAAGGGATTTTGTCTTAGTATTCTTCGATGATATTTCATTATTTTGATCTATGGTCAGACTCTGGTTCAACACCTGGAACATTTAACATAAGTGTTTACAGCTATGGGACAGCACACATTACATGCAAAAAGGAGCAATGGTTTTTTTGGGATACCTCAAGTGGAGTATTTGGGACATGTGATACCTGCTGAGGGGGTCAAAACTAAGGCCAATAAAATCAAAGCCAGTGAAGACTGGGCAGTACCTTAGTCTGACAAGCAACCAAAGAGTTTTTTTGGGTCTTACAGGCTATTATAGAAAATTTATCAAGGGTTATGCTATTATTAGTACGCTCCTTACTGATCTATTAAAGGTAGGTGGATTCAGGTGGAATGAGACAGAACAAGAGGCATTTGTAGCTTTTAAAAGAGCATTGTATCATTCTCTTGTTTTGGCGGTTCCTGATTCCTCTAAAACTTTCATAATGGAGAATGATGATTCCAATGGAGGCATAGGTGTTGTTTTAAAGCAGGAGGGGCATCCTATCTCTTTTATTAGTAGATCCTTAGGCCCCAAATGGCAGCAATTATCAGTGTATGAGAAGGAATTATTGACCTTAGTGTTTGCAGTTCAGAAGTGGTAGCAATACCTTACTAGTCAACAATTTATTATAAATACAAACCAGAAGAGTTTAAAGTGGTTATTAGAACAGAAGATCTCAACACCCTTTTAGCAGTTGTGGTTATCCAAACTCATGGGATACACCTATGACATTCACTATAAAAAGGGGCAAGACAATTTGGCTGCTGATGCTTTGTCTCGAATGCCCAGTGCTGAGGTCCTATTCCTGGCTATGTCAGTTGTACTCACTGATATTCTCGATATAATAAAAGGCAGCTGTAGTTTGGATCCCTTTTTCCATAAAGTTTTCCAAGATTGCCAAGGCCAGCAACACAGTTCTGGTTCATATACAGTGGTAGATGGGTATTTGAGAAGAAAGGGAAAGCTTGTCATTGGCCCCAATGAGGAGTTAAGGAAACAACTTCTGCATTGGGTCCCTACCTCTTCTACTAGGGGACACGATACGAGAGATGCTACCTTAAAGAAATTGCAAGGGCCTTTCTATTAGAAGGGATTGACTAAGGTTGTCCAAAATTACATTAGAAATTACACTATTTGTCAGGCTTGTAAAAATAACACAACTGCTTCTCCAGGACTTCTATAACCCTTGTCTATTCCCACTGCAGTGTGGCAGGACATATTAATGGATTTCATTGAGGGTTTACCCAAGTCTTTTGGTAAACAAGTGATATTTGTGGTAGTTGACAGGTTGAGGAAAGATGCCTATTTCATTACTCTAGCTTACCCTTACACTGCTGTGGAAGTGGCTCAAGCATATTTTGATCATATCTTCTAAAATCGTGGGTGGCCTAGAAACATCATGAGTGACAAAGCTTCTATCTCTGTGAGTAATTTTTGGCAATCTTTGTTTACTCTCCAAGTCACTGATTTACTGTTGTCATCTAGTTACCACCCCCAAACTAATGGACAGACAGAGGTGCTTAATAGGTGCTTGGAGACATACCTCAGGTGTGTGACCTCTGATGAACCCAAGGAATGGAGTAAATGGTTGCATGTTGCACAGTGGTTGTACAACACGACTTATCACTCAGCTACCCAACTCACTCTTTATGAGGTCTTGTATAACCAAGCTCCCCCTATACATCTTCCATATTTACCAAGTGAAACCAATAATGAAGTTGTGGATAGGTCTCTACAGAGAAGGGAGGCAATGATCCAACCCTTGAAATTTCATCTACTTCGTGCTCAGCAAAGAATGAAGACTTTAGCTTATCAACATCAGAGTGAAAGATCTTTTGCAATTGGAGAGTGAGTTTGGCTCAAATTATAACCCTACAGACAACACTCACTGTATAGGAGGTCTAATAACAAGCTTAGCCCTCGCTCTATTGGGCCTTTCCAGATCAAACGAGTGATAGGCAAGCTGGCATATCAACTTAATCTCCCTACTACAGCTCAAGTACACAATGCTTTTCATGTGTCTCAGCTTAAGTCTTTTAGGGGTGAGTTACCGGCACAACCTCACATTTCTTTGGGGTTACAGGGCAAGGACAGCTCAACTCATTTCAATCCAGTTGCTATGTTGGAGAGGAAGTTGGTTAAATGACACAATAAACTGTGGTTTTTTACTTGGTTTCATGGGAGGGACAGCCCGAGTCCGAAGCTGCTTAGGAAGATGTTGCTCTCATTGAAGAAAGGTTTCCACAATTTTTTGCACAGTTCTAGACTTGAGGGCAATCTGTAGTGAAGGAGGAGGATATGTTACAATAAAAAAGGAATTAGTTAATTTTGGGGAGCTCGTTGGGTTGTCAAGGGGGCCCACCGAATCTAGTGGGTGGTTATAACTACCTTCTTACATTTGGTACATAAAAATAGCAATGTGATTAGCAAAAAGGAAAATATACAATGCTATTGCTATTCTTCTCGCCAAACTCTATCTCTCCCAGTTATCTCTGTTTTGTTGATTGCTCGTGTAGTGGATCTGGGAGCTTATTCATCTTTCATTGAGCCCCCTGGTTGCTACATCACAATGTGAGCTTTAAAGAGTTTTGGGTTGGCCTCCAGAGTGTAAATCTTCCCCCAAAAATAAAGTCGTTATTATGGAGAGTAGTTGTGAAATTTGTGCGGAGTGGCAGGAGTCGGCAAAACATGCCATGTTTGATTGTATGCTAGCCCAGGTACTGTGGAGTGGCAATGGGTTTGAAGAATGTTTAGGAGTAATAGAGTTTAACTTTGTGTTGGATGTATATAGTGGCAAAAGCGACGGATGAGAATAGGTGGGGGGAGTTCGTTGCAGTGGCTTGAGTATACTAGAACCAAGAAGTCTGTTATAGTGGCCTAGCCATGCTAGAACTTAAGAAATAACTGGGTACTTAGGAGGCCAGACCATAATCCAGCATGTTCGATAAGAAAAGCGCTGGAATTGATTGCAGAACTTCAGGCCGTTAAAGTGAAGTTGGGGTCTTTTTTTTATCAAAGCCTATATCATACGCTCGGGAGTATGTACTCCTGGAAGCCACACAAGCAAAATATATGTTAACAACCGCTGATATGACAAATATACATTGAAAAATGTATATATATGTGACAATAGAAGTCTATACTCTCAGGTGTATATAATAATTTGCCATCTTTTTTGGTGTCATTGTCCTCTTAGTAGTTGCTGAGCTCGGGAGTGGTAAAGGTCAATTATGAATTTACGATGGTGCTAAGCATGGTGGGTGGGGCCTTCTGTTGGGGGCTGTGATCAGAGATAGCATTAGGCAGTGGCGAAGCTAGAAATTTCGGATAGGAGTGTCGAAAGAGAGAGCTGAGGACCCGAACTGTCGAACAAATAGAGGAAGAGTATCGGGGGCTCAAAAAAAATGAAAAAAATAAAACGAAAAAAGGAAGGATAGAGGACTCAAACCCACGACATCAAAGACAAGCCAACTCACAAATCAGGCACTTGAACCACTAAAGCAAGGGAGGTTTCATGTATCTCTTCAATACATCTGATATATATAGTTAACTTCTATTTTTTTTTAAATTCTCAAACGTATATTAATTAATTTATTTTTTTCGAGAGGGATGTCGGTTGACCCCACGCTGGCTACGCCACTGGCATTAGGTGGGTGCATGTAGCGATAGTGAAGAAGAACGTCGAGTTCGTTAGGCCGGAATTTATTAAAGCTCAAGCGTGAAAGTGGACAATGGAGCATGCTTTGGTGGATAGTTTCTCATCAGTTATTTTGGAAGGAGATTGTCAGATTCTTACGTTGAAGCTTAAGAAGTGGAATGTCCGAATGCTGAGTTGGGCTTCTAAATTCAGAACATTTCAAATTTAGTTTGTTGTTTTCAGTTTTATACTTTAATCATGTAAAGAGAATGAGAAATGGGCGGCGCAGACCTTTACTCATCCCTAACCCTATGACTCGATCACTTGGATTTGATTAGATGAGGGAACGGATCCTATCCTTGTTGTGACTACTCAAGATATTTATAATGTGCTTACAGTTAATTGAATGAGAATTCCCGTTTTCTATCATAAAAAAATTTTACTAAATAGTTTCCCAAAAAAATATGCATTTCTCATTGGCTTTTTTAATTAAAAAAACCTCTACTTAGTTTGAATAGAAAAAAAATCATTAAAATCAAAAATGAATTAATAATCCACAGAGTTCTTATGTGTAAGTGTCACCATGCTTTTAAAAATTCTCTACTTTACCATTCAACGTTTATTTTGTTCAAAAATACCTTTGTAGAAAGATTTTTGATTAAAAAACGCCACCATAGGACTTAATAAAATGGTTGTAGCAGGTTATTTGATGTTTTATTTTTTTCTCATAATAATAATAATAATAATAATAATAATAATAATAATAATAATAAT
>JACYFF010031958.1:17161620-17178505 GCA_017589665.1 Selenicereus undatus | reverse complement strand
TTAGTGATTTTGAGTTTGATTAAATTTGGAAGAAAATCAAGTTCGGGAAAGTTAATATTTGTTATATAATTCGTTATAATTTTGTATAAATAATTGTTGTTTTATATTTTAACTAATGTATTTTATTTTTTGGGTTTTTGTAGACATATATTGGAGGTCTCCATTAAGTGGAACACAATAGTGAAGTGAAGTCAATTGTAAAAGTTTTTGTTAATGTTGTGTTGAAATTGTTTGGAAATTTATTAGTTGTATGTAAGAATATGTTAGAAATAAAATTTGTATTAGTTACAATTGAATTGTATGGTTAGAAGTGTAATTTATTTTGTTAGAAATTTAATATTTTTTATTAGGAATTAATGTTGTTGTTGTTGTTACGATATGAAATTTGTATTAGGTACATTTAAAAATTTGTATTAGTGACAAAACGTTAGAAATTAATTTTGTTGTCGTTTGAAAATGAATGCGTAAATGGATTTGTTTTAGTGAATGTAGGGTAATAATACGTAACATTAGTATTAGAATATTGACATTCACCCCCAATTTTTGATAGTTACTATTTATTAATTGGTTGAATGTAGAAAATAAATTTGATGTTGTTAGAAATTGAATGTTTGAATTTATTTTTTATAAGAAAATACACTTTTGAACGTTGTTCACAAAGAAGAAGAAAAAATTGCTTGGGTAAGCATCTTAATTAATTTTTGTTATTTTGGGGAAAAAAATAATGGTTGGGCAATTAGTGTATGAATTGTATGTTTTCTTGTGAATAAATAATGGTAGGGTAATAATTGAAATATTTGTTCCTTACAACTTAGTAAATGATTGATTTGAGAAATTCATTTCATTGTTGTCAACCTCATGTTAGAAGTAGAATGTAACAATGTCATAAATTAATATGGTTGTTATCATTAGAATTTACAATTTATGAAATGCTTGATGATAATTTTGGGATATATTTGTTAGAATTAATGTTGTTGTTAGAAATTGAATGTTTGAATGTATTTTTTATAAGAAAATACAATTTTTAACGTTGTTCACAAAGAAGAAGAAGAAATTGTTTGGGAAAGCATGTTAATTAATTTTTGTTATTCTTCGGAAAAAATAATGGTTGGGCAATTAGTGTATGAATTGTATGTTTTCTTGTGCATAAATAATGGTAGGGTAATAATTGAAATATTTGTTCCTTACAACTTAGTAAATGATTGATTTGATAAATTAATTTCGTTGTTGTCAACCTCATGTTAGAAGTAGAATGTGTGAACGTGGATCAATATTTGTTGTTAGAAATTAATGTTGTTGTTGTTGTTACAATATGAAATTTGTATTAGTTACAATTAAAAATTTGTATTACTGAGAATACGTTAGAAATTAATTTTGTTGTTGTTAGAAAATGAATGCATGAATGTATTTGTTTCAATAAAGGTAGGGTAAGAATACGTAACATTAGTATTCAAAAATTGACATTAAGTTGAAATTTTTGATGGTTACTATTTATTAATTGCTTGAATTTAGGAAATAAATTTGTTGTTGTTAGAAATTGAATGTCGAAATGTATTTTTAATAAGAAAGAAACAAAAAGTGGTTTCGTAACCATGATTGGAATAAGTGGAGATGTTTAGAATTTAGAGTTGAAATGTTTAGAAAATAGAAATTTGATATTTTTTTGTTACATTTTGAAGTGCTTGATTGTAAAGAGTTGAAATGTTAACAAAAAATAATAAGAATCTTTATTATTTTTTGTTAATTTTGGGAATAAATAATGCTTGGGAAATTAGTGTATGAATTGTTTGATTTGTTGTGAATAAATAATGGTTGGGTAATAATTGAAATATTTGTTACTTACAACTTAGTAAATGCTTGATTTGAGAAATTAATTTCGTTGTTGTTAACGTAGTGTTAGAAGTTGAATGTGTGAATGTCATAAATTAATATGGTTATTATCATTAGAATTTACAATTTACTAAATGCTTGATTATAATTTTTGGATATATTTGTTACTTACAATTTACAAAATGCTTGAAACAAATGTTAACTTCCTAATATGGTTTGTGAGTTTTGAAAATGTGTATGTAATTATGTGGCCGATTAGAAATGTAATAAAGTTAGCATGTTTAGATATTGGAGCTGAAATGATTCCAAATTGGAATTGAAAATATTTTATGTCGTTTCGTCAAATATGTGAGATATTAAATGTGTGAATGTAATTTCTTTTTATCCAAATTGATAGGTGTTCACTATCAAATGGATCTCAATCACCCACAATCTTTCATGAACTTACTAACTGGGGATAATTCACAACGGGATGCCGCAAACAACATGAATATTGTTCCAAACCCTCCTCATTGACAGTACCATCCACAGTACCCTCAACAATACCCACATATGCAATATCCTCAACTACCACCGAACTTTCCTGGCTAAGGCCAGAATGTTTCCCCCATTCCAAATTTCAACTACGGTTCTTTGCCTCCTCATTATCAGCTACCCCCACCAACTAATACGACCTCACCAACACCTCGTCCTCCACCCAACCCCGCCCAGAGTGAGAGTGTCAGCGTGACTTCCAAGTGGACATTGGAAGAAGATCGCCGTTTGGTCAGATCGTGGATCAACGTGAGCACCAACCCCCTTGTTGGGGCTGACCAGAAGAAGACGGGGTTCTGGACGAAGATTGCAAGCGCCTACAACCAGCATGCTCCTGATGGAGCTGCGAAGCGAGGAGCGAAAGTCTGCAACGCCCGTTGGAACCGGGCAGCTCCACTGATGTCCAAGTGGACCGCTTGTATGGGGCAGGCTTATCGAGCAAACCCAAGTGGGGCGAATGAGGACGATATTACGTAGAAAGCCCAAGATCTATACGTTGATATGGTGGGCAAACCATTCGACTTGATGCATTGGTGGGTGCTACTGAAGGACCAACCGAAATGGGAGGTCAATTGCGATCAATTTGTAGATGTGGCCACTAAACGCTTGAGGATCAATGAGGTGGGCGGGTACTCTGAGAGTGAGACATCCAGCTCAGCCAGCACCCCCGAGACACCAACAACGGATGCGAGTGAAGATACAGCAACAGAGCAAGTTGGTGGACTTTCCCGCCCAATTGGAAGAAAAGCCGCCAAAAGGAAGGCAAAAGAGAGAGCACACGACTCGGTCCCTGATGTTATCACCAAGGAGCTATCCACCTTGGGGACAACAAATGTGAAGAATAGCACCATGTTCGAAAGATATATCATTGCCCAAGAGAAGAAGGCGGAGGCGGCTAGGGTGAAGGCGGAGGCCGCTAAGAGAGCGGTTGAACTAATAGACTCTCATCAACAGTTCCAACGGATGAAGTATGAGGACAAGATTTTGAGAATGGACATTGGTAAGATGTGTCCGGAGGATCAAGCACGATATGGTCCACTTCAGGAAGAAATTAGGAGCCGATACCGCCAAACATCGTCTTCGTCCAATGCTAGCCCTTCTCTAGATTGAGACCCATGTCTTAGGAATAATATGTTGTTCACCTTGAGCTTTTGTTGTTATTTCTTTTCCCAATAGTTTGTTGTAATTGAATTCTTTTATGTTGTGGAATGAAATGTGTAATTTTGTTTGAATTAGTTCCATTTTAATTTCATCACAGTGAGCAAAGTTCTTTATATGTTGCATTCTAGCTAAGATGTTCAATTTCATTTCATCGAATGCAATTGTAGTATTTCACTTATAACTACGATGCTCTCTTAATTTGCTTGCTGAATTCGATAAAATTTTCCCTAACATTTGGACACTTCTGCCACAGGTACAACAAAATGAGTGACCCATCCTCTTCTAGCGATGACTCAGCCACAAAATTAATAGATCATCTCAGATTTGTACTGGAGTCATCATCTTCTAGTGATGACTCATCGATTCTTGAGACCGTACTGAACAATCAATCTCGCGTGGAGTCATTTCAGTTAGCTATAAAACATGGACAAGGGGGACAACCTTCATCATCCCGACGACCAAGAAAGAAGAAAAAAGTCATTCGAAGGGATCGAGAAGCTGCAGACGATCGCCTCCACAAAGACTATTTTGCAGATAATTCCATCTGCAACGAAACCCACTTTCGCCGTAGATTTCGGATGCGGAAGCACCTGTTCCTCCGCATTGTAGACGCCCTCAGAAGTCGATTTGTGTACTTCCAGTTGAGGCACGATTGTGCTGGTCGGCGTGGGTTGTCGCCGCTCACCAAGTGCACTGCAGCGATGCGTATGCTCACCTATGGGGTATCGGCAGATTGTGTTGACGAGTACCTGAAGATTGGAGGAAGCACGGCTATGGAATGTATGAAAAACTTTGCAGCCGATGTACTCCAAGTGTTTGGGGACGAGTATTTGAGAAAACCAACACAAGCTGATATTGATCGACTGTTGCAAGTTGCTGAGGCACGTGATTTTCCCGGCATGTTAGGGAGTATAGATTGTATGCATTGGGAATGGAAGAACTGTCCATCGGCATGGAAAGGGATGTTCGCAAAAGGGCTTTACAGAGTCCCCACCTTGATTCTTGAAACCGTTGCTTCATATGACCTTTGGATATAGCACGCCTTCTTTGGGTGCCCAGGTAGCCTGAATGACTTAAATGTTCTTCACCGGTCAGATGTTTTTGAAGAGTTGTATGAGGGTCGGGCTCCGAAATTTGAGTACATTGTCAATGGCCGCCAATACAATATGGGGTACTTTTTGTCCGACGGTATTTATCCAAGATGGGCAACATTCGTGAAAACTATCTCCCTCCCCCAAGGACTCAAGGCAAGATTGTTCGCCGAACGTCAAGAGTCGGTTAGGAAGGATGTGGAAAGAGCATTTGGGGTTCTACAAGCCCGGTTTGCTATAATTCGCGGCACAGCTCGAAACATGGACAAAGGTGAGTTAGGTATGATAATGAAGGCATGCATTATACTCCATAACATGATCGTCGAGGACGAACGAGATTCGTATGACATCGCTTTCGACTACGATGATGTCGACAGTAACACCTCGCAACCAAATGTCCAACACGGCCATCATCCGTGCCATACTACCTACCTTCGTAGAGTAGCAGAAATTCATGACCCCGCTGTACATGCACGTCTCCAATCAGACCTGATCGAGGAAATATGGAATCGACATACGGCGCGACAAAGCTCACAACCATAGATGTGAAGGGTTATCCGTCATTTACTTGTATTGTATATTTTCCTAATGTATTGTATTTTTTTGTATTGTATTGTATTGTATTGTACTGTATTTTATTTGTATTATATTGTACAGTATTTTTTTCCGTCATCTAAATTAGTGTTTTCAATATCGAACACTCGGGTTGTAATTTTCTTCAATGTCAATCCTTATATTTGCATTTGTATTAATTGCATTGTACGTCCTACTCCGTGTGCTTTCAATCGTTCAACCGATAAAACTTAACTCATCATTTTTTATAGACTACAAAATAAATTAATACATTCTTCGGAAACATAAGTTACATATTTTTTTATCCGGAAAATAAAATTATTTTTCAACTGAAACAAACCCCAATATGCAAAAACAAATTGTCCAATATAAAACAAAGAAAATATGTTTAGTGATGGGCTCCACCAATAAATATTAAATCATTTGTACTGAAATGAGTTCTATTTGCTGAAAAAATAAAGAAATGTAAGTTTCAAAACTGTGAAATTTTTACTGATATAACATGCTAAAGTTCCATAAAATGAAATGCCAATGGGAATGCTCTGCAGTCTCAATGTCACTCGCCTCTCTCTCAATCTCAGTCTCACTCTCACGCTTTACTCTCACTCGCCGTCAAGATTTTTGTCTGTATCCATTAGATCGTTCTTCAGTTCAGATATTTGAGGAAATTCAAAGGCCTCTGTTCTTCAGTTCTTTTAGAGTGAAATTCAACGGTGTTTGCTCCATTCTTGTACAGAGAAATTCATTCTTCAGTTCAAATTTGGCGAGGTAAATTCATCTGTTCCTCACTTCTCTATGTTCTCAAGCAAATCTATCTGTATGTGCTTTGTTTACTTCTTTGCATGCTTGTTTTCGGTTTAGAATTTTCTTTGAAATTGCCAATTTCTGTTTACTTGTTTGCATGCTTGTTTTCAATTTCAGATATTTGAGGTTGTGTAGCACTTAGGTGTTCTGTTCATCTTTTCTGCAAGATTTGGCCTCTTATTCACTACTTATCTTCATCTCTATTAAACGTCGTTTTATGTCTTCGAAGCTGCTTTAAATTATGTTAATTATTTCACAGTTGGATGCATTTGAAATCTAGATTTATGTTTGTGAATATGCGTAGAGTAATCCTTTTAAATTTGCTTTTGATTTACCGTTTGCATGAGCGCATCTTAGGGTTTCTGGAATTTTGTTCGTTATAATTATAGGGATTTTTGAAATCTAAATCTGTCTCTGTGCAGCTCCTTTTAATTTTTGAACCACATAACCATATTCTAATTACATGAGAACTGGGTAAATTTTTAAGTCTTTTTAACCAATTTTAAAGTTTTTCTTAACTGTTTCTATTCACCTTTCTTAACTGTGTGCGTGTTTGTGTATGTGTTTGTATGCGTGGGCAAGAGAGATTATAATCATCCAGTTCCAGGAAAGAATTGAAAGTAGAAAGTTAATTATTCTTTGCGCGTATGCTTTCCTTAGGTAGCTTACGCCATGTTGTTATCTTTCTTTTATGATAAATACTTGCATTTTAATTTGTTTATGCAAATGGTGTGTCAGGCTGAATCATTTCTGACTTTGTTCATTTTGTGTTGGATTGGAATTTTGGGAATGTCATGAACTAGGAATGTTAGACCATACTAATGCGTTGTTTTCAAGTAAGAAGCTAGATTTCATGGCTTAGAATGGGTCAAATTTGGGCTATTTCAGCCCCTAATGTGTGTTTTGATGTTGTCTTAATATTGATGTTTATATTATTCTTATCACCATGATCTATGAGCAGAGCACAATTGCCCCTTCTATTTTTTATTTTGATCAGACATTAAAATATTTTGTTATTGTTCCGTGTTTCTTTTATTTTTTTGGTTTTAGTATGGTAAAGATTATGACATTTCACATTTGATCTTATATCAAGTAGATCCATGATTAGATAATGCAACATTTTATTTTCATTTCACAAACTACAATTTTGATCTATGATTAGATGATGTGAAGTGACATTCATGCCAAGTAGAAGTATTTGTTAACACAACTACTTTAATTATTTGTATCATAATTACATCTATAAATGTTCTTTAAGGATCATTTTATACTTGTAAATGACATTATAAATTCACTTTGGAATCTCATACACTTATAATTCTCTAACAATTTCAGGACAACCATGTCTCTAATCCATTACTATTAGTTGCATGAAATTCAGTATTATTAGGCACCCTAAACTCATTCAACATTATTATCTCCTTCTTACATAACATGATATTTAGTGAGAATGTAGTAATCTATTAGTTTGAGTGCTTGCTTAAACTAGGTATTTTACCGGCACATTTGCAGCAACCTGCATTGCTTAGGTCACCCCTACACTGGCATAACCCAGAAATTGTGGTGTGAGACCCACCTGAGGTGTTCTTGATGAACTTTGTACCTTTTGTTCTTATAATTATAATCTATGCAAGTTGAACCACATAAATTTTAAAGTCTTTTTAACCAATTTTAAAGTTTTTCTTAACTATCTATGTTCACCTTTCTTAACTGTGTGCATGTTTGTGTATGTGTTTTTGTGTGTGGGCAAGAGAGATTATGATCATCCAATTCCAAGAAGGAATTCAAATCAGAAAGGTAATTCTTCTCTGTGCGTATGCTTTCCTTAAATAGCTTATGCCTTGTTGTTATCTTTGTTTTATGATAAATACTCGTATTTTAATTTGTTTATACAAATGGTGTGTCAGGCTGAATCATTTCCGATTTTCTTCATTTTGTGTTGGATTTGAATTTTGGGAATGTCATGAATGCAGATGTGGGTTTTATGAAGGCTAAAGGAAGGTATATGCTGGAAACTTCAAGGTGTTAATTACCATATTATACGAGTGTAGCTGTGTACCTTTGGATGACCCCTCTCTTGCCCACTTCTTCCATAGCTTGGGTAGCAGCTTCTTTAAGCTTTTGTGCATTTCTAATATTTATTCAAAATTGCTTGACACAAAAGCATCCACACACATATAGACTAACACTATATCCACATAATCATTAAGATGATCATCATCAATAGGAGGCTAGCAGCAAATTTAATTCATAATATTAATACTGGTTGCTATTATTTCCTTTTTAGCTAGCTATAACACAAAAGCCACTCATACATATCTCTAATTAATTTTACTCATAGGTTAGCATAACTACACTTCATAGTATGTCTTGCATGCAATATGGTGCTTTATGTTTTTCATGCAATGTCTGTGCCCTATTTTTGGGGTTTGTTGCCATGCGTTATATTTTGTAGGCAATGTGTGTATGTGATTAGTCGAATATGAGAGATTTTGCTCTGTATTTGCCGGTGCAGTGATGGTGATTTTCTTGTCATCCTATATGTGTTTATTTACTTACTATGCTTATGCTTATATACATAGTAAGGTGTTGCAGACTGTTACAAATGAAATTTATATTTAGAGCTTCTTCATAACAGGCCTGGAAAATTAGAATAATGTTTTGCATTGATGTCTACTGTTTAGAGTAAGTGTGTACTGATTAGAGTCTTTGAACTGAAAACCTAGTGAAGAATAAGTTTAACAAATAAGTTCAAAATAACTTTGAATAGGTCTAGATCGAAATAACTTTTTTGAAACTGAGATCAAGAAAATAGGGTCTCAATAATGTAGGGTTATGTTTGTGCTCTTTAGCTCAAAATTGGGCAGAATTAAATTGTTTGTTATAGTAAATTGAAGAAGGGGTCATATTTTTAGGAATATTAGACCTTACTGATGTCTTATTTTTAAGTAAGAAGCTGCTTTCATGGCTTAGAATGGGTCAAATTTGGGCTATTTCAGCCCCCAATGTTTATATTGCTAAGTTTGGGTTTTCTGTTTACTGTTTAGACTTCTGCGAATGAATGCAAAGTAAATTGTGATTTATTTATTTTTTACAAAACAAATTTATATAATTTTAGTTTCAGATAGAGGGCTTCAGTTTGTTTGATTCATTTATTAGGTACTTGGTCAAATTAGGAATCCAAAGGAAATCTGTATATTGTTTAGAGTCTCAAAGTAGGAATCCATTAGGTCAAATTATGAATCGTTGCCTAATGTTCATTGGTCAATGTTTTGGTACTTTTATGTGGACCATCTGAAATTCGGCTCATTGAATGCTGGCAGTAGCATTGCCATCCCAGGTTAGGCTAAATTAGGATTTTTGTGGACCATCTGTGCATAACTCTATAATCCTATCATTACATATATGCTTCCAACTTCTTTAGCCTACTGCTATGTAATTCTAGATCATGAATCCAACTCCCACCTTTACTTCTATAACTTAGTGCAATGTTATCTCCTTTTTCTTTTTAATTGCAATGCTATCACTTTTCATATTCTGACGTTTAAATCCCCCCCCCCCTCTGTGTAGATTAAGTTATATAATATTGACTTGAGGGCCAGTCTGCTTCAATTGTTGTACTTCATGCTGGGTTTTGTTCTTGGCTAGAGTGAACTTATGAATTTCACTGGTTCAAATCATAAACCATCTATTTCAGCATCCCTCTTTCAAATCTCTCTCTCTCTCTCTCTCTCTCTCTCTCTCTGTCTCTGTGTGTTTAAGCATTATAAGATGGGAATCTGATTTGTAGAGTACTTAGGTGCTGTCTTCTTTATTTGTGCAATATCTGCCCTATCATTGACTACTTATTTTCATGTTCACTTATTTTTCTTTATGCTTTTGGGGTTTTTTGGTCAATCTGTTCCTTTTATTATTTTCCTTCCTTGATCTTGATGTTTAAGGATGATTGGTTTATGCCGATCTTTATTCTCTTTTGGTGTTCATATTCTTTGGGGTATTGGGCCAGTCTGCTTCAGCTGTTGTATTTTTCATATTCTGATGTTTAACCCCTGCCCCCTTTTTCTATCTACATTGAGTTACATGATATTGACTTAAGGGCCAGTCTACTTCAGATGCACTTTCGAAAACCATTTTGAAGAGTACATAAGATTACCCATTTTGATGTTTAATTAGATTACTGGTGTCCATACTTGGTATTTGGTAAGGCTATAAGTCAATTATTTCCTCCCAACAGCTTGATTTGTTTCCTTCAATCTATTTTCTGACTCCCTTTATTATCTTCAAGCATTGAAAATTTTTGAATCCACCTTCATTGTGTATTTGTATCACAATTTTTGTATAAGTTTTATTTTAATTTTGACTAAATGTAAAATCCTAAGCTTGCTTGATTTTTGTTATTTCATTGTCTTTATGTATGTCAGTTTAGGCCTCTCCTTTTTCATTTTTTGTTATAGAGTTTGGTATGTGGTGTTCAGTGTGGATTTAAGCATATATCAAATATGTATGTACCGCCTGTTCAAAGTATGATGGTGCTTGAACCTTGTCTGCTAGTTGTCCACTTTTTGATATAGAACATTGAAAATTCATAGGCAACAATCACATTAACATGAGATGGAGTTAGAGGTATTTTCGATACAGGAATATCTGTTAGTGTTTTCTGATATGCAAAGCTCTTCAAAGTAGATTTCAGTAGTTACCTGGGATGATAGAGCTTGAACCTCTTCTTGTGCATTTGTCGATGTCGAACATTGAAAATTCTTGAGCCTTTGCTGTGTATGTTTTTATCTGAGTCACTAAAGCTTGTTATTCTATTACAGATTTTAGGCCGAAGGGGAGCTAATGAAAGAAGGGATGATGCGATATGATATGGAAGAAATTAGGAAGCAAAAAGATTGAGCATGCAGAAGCGTTTAAATTTATATATGTATTTTGCGTGAATTGTCATTCTAATATAGATTGTAGTCGTATAGGAGTCTAAGTGGTTAACTCATATTTTAGTGGGCGTCGTTTACTAATAGATGTGGCGGTAGTGCAGTTGCCATCAAATTGTTTTATGTTGTATATTGTGTTTTTCTAGTATTCTTAAAATAAGAGGAAATTGTAGTTTAGGAGAGGAGTCTTGGTGGGTAAATCAGAAATATAAAACCTGAGGGGGTGGGATGTTTCTGACGTCTGACTGTGCTTTGATAGATTAAGTTGTTTGGGGGATTGGGAGTGCGGACGATAGTTATGGAGGTGGGTCTGGTTTCAATATTTTTTTGGGAAAAAAAAAAACTTATTCTAACGAGTTGGATTAAATTGGTGAAATAATTTAATGGTGTAGATTAATCATATTTTCGAAGTTCACTCCTGTGACAGTATTCTAGGGTTTTGAAATTATTGCTATTATATTAGTGTTCTAGGGTTTTGGGAAAACAGCAATGAGTGGCGTGACTGAGGTAGGGAGCAAGAACAGGGCAGAAGCTGCAAAGGGGGCTAGGAACAAGGGAGGCAGACGAGCATGGGGTTTTGGGGATTTTAGTGTTTTTGTTTTTGAATTGTGAAGTTTTCCTTTGTTTTTTTTAATTAAAGCCTAGCATAATCTAGACTTGGCTAACATTTTTGAATCCTTATAACCTCATTCTCCTTTTGGTTTTTTTTCAATGCATATACATGTATATATATTGGTTAATATACAAAAAATCACCCATTTAAGAACAATTGGGCTAATTTTACTTAGTTATCATTTAAATCTTTATTAATATTTGAATGAGTTATTCGGGAGTGTAATAAAATTCATTTTAAGGCCCCGCGGTTTAACCTGCAATTGTACAAATACATACATATATATATGTTGGTACTATAGACCGAAACAGGATGTATGTTGGCACTGGAGAAAGCTATGCAAGACAAAGGAAATATTCAAATGGGGAAGCAAGGCAGCTCAGAAATGGAGATGGGCACTGACTGCAGATGGGGCATTACACTATATAATCAGGGTATGCCTGGTAGGTGAATGATACCATGAGACCCAAGTGAACAAAACTAGTTTGGTTTAGGGTTTAGCATACCCAGGCATTCCTTAATCTCTTGGGTCCTTATGAGAAAACAACTTCCAGTAAGAAGCAGACTAGCTAGACACACAAACGTTGATGGACTACGCCAAATATGCAAAGAAGATGAAGAAACACATAAGCGCCTATTCTACACATGCTCATTAGCAAAAGCTATATGGGGTCCTGTATCACAGTGGCTCAAAATTAACCTCAAGAACACATGGAATGAATGGATACAACATATACCGAGTGTCAGAAGACAGAGATCATGGAAACATATCACTTATGCTACCATCAGCGCAATCATTTACAACATACGGTGGTCTAGGAACTGCATGGTGTCTTGTTGGAGAAAATTGTGAAGTGGGTAAAAAATCTCACATTGAAAGAAAAAATATAAAGTGGTAAAAGTCTGACATTGAAATAATAAAGTGGGCAAGAGTCCCACATTGAAAGATTAAGAGGCTTTGAGCATGCTTATAAACTTGTGAGTTACTCCACCCATTGCCAATTGATTTTGGAAAGAAACCTCTCATGACTTGTATGCACTGCTCGTTGGATTAAGGCCTGATTTATGAAAAATTTGACATGGTATCAGAGCATACCGTTGACTTCGAATCCTGATCAAAGTTTACCATAGGCGAAGGTGGGAAGACAGCTATGGCCTTCACAGCAAAGGATCAGCCGAGTATAGTTGACAAGGGAACGTGTAAAATCTACGGACGTTATGGGCACGAGGAAGCTCACTGTTATGAGGTAATTGGGTACCCACCGGGCTAGGGTACCTGCGGACATGGACGAGGAAATCGCGGAGGCAGGAACAACAGGGGCGGTCGAGGAGGAGTTCGCGGTAGGGGATACAATAGAGCAATGACTTCAGCAGCAGGCCCAGGAACTGTGACACGCCCAAGTGCAGGCAGCAGTGGTGAGACAACCCAAGTGGTGATTCCCGGATTATCTTCAGACCAAGCGCAGAGGCTATTAAGCCTCATTGACACACCAAAGGCATGCTATGAGAAAATGTCAGAATAGCTCCGATAGCAATTGGGCTCCCTAATGGTGCATATACGGTAGCTTGTGAAAAGGGCTCGGTGGCCCTAGAAGACGGGTTAAAATTGGAGAATGTCTTATATGTGCCAAAATTGAATTGCAATCTTGTGTCAATCTCGAAATTATACAAACAGTTAAATTGTGGAATGACATATTTTGATGATTTTTGTGTGATATAGGACCGTACTTCGAGGACTCTTATTGGAGTGGGTGAGCAACGAGAAGGGGTTTATTAGTACAAACGGTCATCATCAAATCAAGTGAATGCATTAGATACACGAAGCTTGTGGCACAGACGTCGTGGGCATCCTTCGAGTGAGATCCCATCTCTTCTTCCTCATAATTTATGAGTAGCATGTGGCTCAAGTAGAAATAAAGATGATATGTGTGAAATTTGTTTCCGAGCAAAACAAGCTCGTAGTCAATTTTGTATAAGCAAAAAGAATGCAAAGAATATTTTTGACTTGATTCATTGTGATATTTGGGGTCCTTACAGAGTTACCTCATTGTGTGGTGCTCATTATTTTCTTAGTATTGTCGATGATGCTAGTAGGGCTTCCTGGGTGTATTTAATGAAGGATAGGACTGAAGCAAGTAAACTTCTAAAAGGATTCATACTTATGGTCAAAAATCAATTTAACAAAGGAGTGAAGGAGGTTAGGAGTGACAATGGATCTGAGTTTACTTCAGGGCCTACGCAAGATTTTTAACATGACATCTTGCATGAAAGTAGTTGTGTAGATACACCACAACAAAATGGAAGGGTTGAATGCAAGCATCGGCATATCTTGAATGTGGCACGAGCACTTAGGTTCCAAGCACATCTGCTGATTCGGTATTGGGGGAAGTGTGTGCGCACAGCAGCTTATTTGATAAACAGGACCCCAACCAAGTTGCTAAAGGGACAGACAACATATGAAGTCCTTTTTAAGTGCAAGCCCTCTTACAATGAAATTTGGGTCTTTGGTACTTTATGTTTTGCTCGAAACAATCCTCGATTGAAGGACACATTTGCCTCAAGAAGTAGATGGTGTGTTTTTCTTGGGTATCCATTTGGGAAGAAGGGTTGGAAAGTATATGACCTAGACACCCAAGAAATATTTATAAGTAGGGATGTATTGTTTCATGAAGAAAATTTTCCCTTTGCAAGAGACATATGCCAAATTCTTGAGAATCAAGCAATTGCGGGCCAAGAGAATTTTTGGCAGCCAACCATAGACTTCGGTGATGATTTTAGGTCTTATAATTGTCCCTCTGGTCTGGCCCAACAACAAGGTATGGCAGTGGACAGGGGAAGTGATGGTTTGATGGGCCCAGCAAGCGAACATAGGCCTGGCCCGCTACAAGGAATACCAATGGACAAGGGGAGTGATGGTCTGATGGGCCCAAACACGAACAAAGCCCTGGCTCGTTGCAAACGCGTGGAGAGCAAGGAGCAAGGGGGAGAGAGGAATTGGTCCTAGTAGAAGCGAATAGGAATAGCCCAACGCAGGATGGTGGTCCATTGGAAGCATCAAATTCGCAGTAGGAACCCAATCTGGGCAACCGTGTTGTAGGCCAAAATAATGGGCGCAGTTCATAGGCCCGAAAGCCGCCAGCTCATCTTGATGTTTATGTATGCTACAATGCTCGGGCTAAAGTCCCCCTCTCGATTGCACACCGGCTTCAAGAAGAATCCTCAGGTATGCCCTATCCAATTGCAAACTATGTCACTTGTACTAATTTTTCAATTTCTCATCAAAATTTTCTAGCTGCAATTACTAAAGTGATAGAACCAAGACATTATCATGAGGCGGTCAAAGATCCTTGATGGCTGAAGACATTATCGTGATGGATGAAGAAATTCGAGCTCTAGAAAAGAATGAAACTTGGGTTCTATAAGACTTGCCGCCCGAGAAGAAACCCATTAGTTGCAAATGGGTTTATCGAGTTAAATATAACCCAGATGGCACAATTCAGCAGTTCAAAGCTCGCTTGGTTATTTGTGGTGATCATCAAGTGGAAGGATTCAACTACAATGAGACATTTGCGCTCGTTGCCAAGATGACAAGCGTTCACTGTTTCTTGTCTGTTGCAGTTTCACAGGGCTGGGAATCGCATCAATTGGATGTCAATAATGCCTTTTTGCATGGATATTTGGATGAGGAAGTGTATATGAGGTTGCCTCTTGGTTTTACTTACAGTACTCCCAACAAGGTGTGCAGACTTCAGAAGCCTCTTTACGGTCTTCGTCAAGCTCCACGCCAGTGGTTTGCCAAGCTTTCCTCTAAACTTCGTGACTACAGTTTTGTTCACTCATATGCAGACTATTCTCTCTTCACCTACAGGAAAGGGAACATCTTCACGGCCTTACTGGTGTACGTTGATGATATTGTGTTAACTAGCAACGACTCACATGCGTGCAGTGAGTTCAAGAATTATCTCCACACATGTTTTAGCATTAAGGATCTTGGACCCTTGAAATATTTTCTTGGGCTTGAAGTGGATCGCAGACCCAAAGGGATTTTTCTTAGTCAGTGCAAGCACACGCATGAGATAGTAGATGAGTGCAGCCTTCTTGGAACTAAGCCTAGTGATGTACCCATTGAAGAAAATTATAGACTTGCTCTTGCTACTGGATCCTATTTGACTGCTGCTGGGCGATATCGTCGTCTTGTGGGCAGATTGATATGCCTCACCATTACCCAACTAGACCTGTGCTATGTTGTCCATATTCTTTCTTAGTTCATGCAATCCCCTCGCAAGGAACATATGAATGCAGCCTGTCGTGTTCCGCGCTACATTAAGGGCTCACCAGATTGTGGGATTTTGCTTCATGCCACCAAAAATCTCCAGTTATCTACATATTGTGATTCTAATTGGGGTGCATGTCCACTCACAAGACGATCTTTGACTGGGTACTTGGTGACCCTTGGGGGTTCACACATCATGAAGACTAAAAGCAAATGACGGTTTCAAGATCATCTGCTGAAGCTGAATATCGCTCCATGGCTGCAGTTACCAGTTAGTTGGTATGGTTAAAATCTCTCCTTGCTTCTTTGGGTGTATTTCATAAGACAGCTATGCATCTATTCTGTGACAGTCAAGCTGCACTTCACATTGCCAATAATCCTGTTTTTCATTAACGCACCAAGCATATTGAAATTGACTATCACTTTGTTCATAAAAGATATCATTCTGGTGATCTGGATCTTTCCTACATTCCCTCCAAGTCACAACCTGCGGACATATTCACCAAGGCACTTGGCAAAAGACAGTTTCAGTACCTACGGAGCAAGTTGGGCATGGTAAACTTGCATATGCCAACTTGAGGGGGAGTGTTAAGGAAAGTAGAATATTTAGATATATTTTGTAATATTTGGATATATTTTGCATTATCTTCTTTCCTTATTTTTAGCTTGATGGACAAGTTAGGGATGCACACACACACACACACACACACACACACACACACACACACACATATATACATATATATATATATATATATATATATATATATATATATATATATATATATATATATATATGTTTACCGTGATGTATTAGCAAGATCAAGGAGACAGAATACATCTTTTACACAGCTATCCTTCCTTCACTTCAAAAGGTTTTAACAACATCCCTGAATGCAGAACACACTATACAGAGAATGAGAGACCAGATGCTGTAGAGAATAAAGTTTATAGCAAATACAAATCCTACATACACCAAATACATAGGTACCATATTGAGTTAGAAAAAGGATGACCATATAGACCCCACCGGGAATACAAGCCTATGTAATCTAAACAGATGTTGGTGGCAATG
>JACYFF010031958.1:17142682-17156620 GCA_017589665.1 Selenicereus undatus | reverse complement strand
GGGGGGGGGGGGTTTGGAGGAGGACAAGAGAAATTAGAACACATGGACAATGTTAATGTTGACTACTTGACTGCTGAGATATCAATCATATCATCCTATTATCCAAGGCATATGGGGGCCTTCTCATTTAAGTACTGCCACTCTATCAATTTTCCCTTTCAAATTTCAAGCTCCAAACTCGGAAGTAGAAATTTTGGTCTGCACAAATTCTGCTGACTGGGTAAGTCCTCTCAATTCTTCGAAAAATTTTCTGTTAATTTGATGGTCATGGCTTTTTTGTTTTTGGTTAATTTTTTCTCCCATCGTTGGTATATATTTCTGTGTTCCTGTTTGCTCTTTCTGTTTTGTGTGTGATTAGTGTAATATGATGTGATGTGATCTCGTACAAACTGGGTGGATGTGTTTTTTGCCGATTTATGCGTTCATCTGCAAGCTGTGCGCTTGATCAAGCTGGATTTGCTGTTTTTCCCCACTAATTAATTTAGATAAACCCAGAAAAGGGCTGAAATTTTTTTTGTTGGTCTATGGAGTTGCTTACTCAGTAGGGTAAAAGGGCTTTTGATTGGGCTGTTTTTAATTCTTAATCTGAAATGTGTAATCAAAGCTCTAATTGCAAGATTGCTTTCGAGGATAAGGCCGTTTATATCTGAATTTCTGCCGATCCAGCAAAATGGACCCACATTAGGAGGAGTTGTTGTATTGAACCTCTGATTGGAGATATGGTGGACATTTAGGTCTTCACGACTTATCTTCTCTAGCTGAATTTCAGCATAGAAGACCCTCTTACACCCTTAAGAATATTATTGCTTCTAAAGCTTACAGGGTCAGGTAATTCTTCATGATTCAAGGTAGACAGCATCCACCCTTTCATGGGATATTCACAGTTGGTGGTTGGGAAATAATGAACTGTGAATTACTGTCTTGGCACTTTATTTGATAATATTTGATTGCTATGTTTGACATTCTTGGTGCACATTGATTTGATTTATAATGCTACTATAGTACTTTGTTTCATTAAGCCTTTAAAGTGTAAAAGAATTGCAGTACGTCTGATGGATTGATTGGCAAACTATGGAGCCCTCAAAGGAGTCCCTCTTTGTATGACTCACGAAAGTAAGTGTTAAATGATTCAGAAACTCACATGTTCATTTATCAAATGCTTATGTGCTGTCTGGAACTCTTCATTTCTTTTCAAGCATCCAACAAGTACTTGGCACTGCTGCATGGATGGCATACTTGATACCTTCATTCCTCCATTTTAGCTTAAGGTTGCCCAATCCCCCCCCCCCCCAAAAAAAAAGGAAAGGAAAAGAAACGAAAAAGGAAGAAAACAGCATATTCTACCCCTGGCGCTGCTTTGGGTACTGAAATACTAAACTTAGACATGATCGAGTTTCAGTAACACTGTCTGCGGCCATGCACAGATCTGATGCCTGCTTATTCTAGCACTCTTTGTGTTTTTGCTCTGAATTGGAGTCTAAAGTCTAAACTAATCTGGTTTCGTGTATTTGATTTTTTGGCTTTCAGTTTCAGTTTCTCGCTATTAAGACATGGCATCAGATGATAAGCCAGAGACAGTCGAAAGGGTTTCCAAAGAGAAAGCTGATGAGACGGAAGAAACAGAGAAAGGTGGAGGTGGATTTCTTGATAAGGTGAAGGGTTTTGTAGAGGAGGTTGGTGAGAAGATAGAGGAAGCATTTGGATTCAGTAAGCCCACTGCTGAAGTTTCTGGGGTTCATATCCCTCATATTAACCATGAGAAGGCAGACATTGTTGTTGATGTGCTTGTGAAAAACCCTAATCCAGTACCTATTCCTCTTGTTGACATGAACTACTTGGTTGATAGTGATGGAAGGAAGCTGGCTTCTGGGTTGATCCCTAATCCCGGAACAATTCATGCTCATGGCTCTGAGACTGTCAAGATACCAGTTACTCTGATTTATGATGATATTAAAAGTACGTATAAGGATATTAAGCCTGGTAACATTATTCCTTATCGAGTTAGGGTGGATCTCATTATAAATGTTCCGGTCCTTGGTAAGATCACCATACCTGTTGAGAAAACAGGAGAGATCCCAGTGCCATACAGGCCAGAGGTTGATGTGGAGAAAATACACTTTGAGAAATTCTCTTTCGAAGAAACTATGGCATCCCTTCGTGTCAAAATAGAGAACAAGAATGACTTTGAACTTGCACTTAAGTCTTTGGATTACCAGGTTTGGCTTGGTGAGCATAGCATTGGAGGTGCTGAACTTCAAAAATCTGCCAATATTGGTAAGCATGATGCAAGCCATATTGATCTTCCAGTTACATTTCATCCCAAGGAGTTTGGATCTGCACTGTGGGGTATAATTCGCGGAAAAGCCACTGGATACACCATGAAGGGAAATGTCGATGTTGACACACCGTTTGGAGCTATGAAACTGCCTATCAGCAAAGAGGGCGGCACAACCCGGCTTAAGAAGAAGAAGGAAGACGGGACCTATGAGGGTGATGATGAGGTATGTTAAGCAGTTCATTATGGCCAACTGATCATTTTCCTCTATCTTGCATTGGACTTTTCTCTTATTACAGTCTACTTTTCTATCATGTCATAGTCATTTGCCTTCAGGGACACTCGGACCAGATTTATGTCTCATGCTTTTATAATGATCTTTTTTCCCTGTTTCTTTAAGCATGGGCAAGTTGGCATATGTAAGGGCCCTGTCACTCATGGTGATAGCCAGAAAACTATTTCCTCTGAGATTCCCCTAATAGTATTTGAACCCCATTAAAGGGAGTAAAGCAAGACCTTAGCAAAGCCTAGTTGATGATAAGTCCACTGTCTGCATTGGTTGCACAAGGCAAAGAATGGACTACATCACCTCTCTGCATTTCATCTTTTCAGATAATAATTCCGAGCTGATGAGTTCAGATTCATTGAGTCTTTCTTCTAGAATTCAGGATTTGACTGAATATGTCAACATGAAAATCTCAAAGCAAATGAAAGGACCAAAATTATTGTGATACTATGATCTATTTAAGGGTTAGAGTTGTTCAGCAAAATTTTTTCTGATACCATTTGTTAGGCAAAAATTGCTCTGGTGCCACTTTTTAGAGTTAGTTTTTGAGCAATTAATTAGCAGAAGCGAAAATAGTACAACAAATAATCGAGAACAACTAAACAAGAACAAGACTGAAAGACAAGAGCACAAGTTTTAATGCGGAAAACCCAAACGGAAAAACCACATGCGGCGATGAGCACAACGAATTTATTATACGATAAAGAGTATGAAACAATCTCAACACACAAGAGATCAAACAAAAGAGAGTTTACAAAACAATCTCCAACGGCTTGGAAGCCCAAGTGAGATCCACCAACAAAGAGAGGAGATCTCAAACCACTATGAGATCAAGTGCATGAGTAGATTTCAATATTTCAAAACCCTCGCCAAGAAACTTTCATACACAAAATTCTCTCAACCAAAACTAGAATAGTGGAATAGACTGCCCACAAGAGGCTCCAGGTGTGGTAAGAGGTGCCTGAGTCAGCCACACCAAACTAGGTTGGATAACCTAATATTTATAAGGAGGCTCAAACGACCCATCAACCGTGTAATCATGCTTTGGGTTCCAAGCACTTAAGAAGATCTCATCATAAGATTTTGCCTTGGATTCCAAGCACTAACTTTCCAAAAAGGAGGAAAAAACATCGTCAACGCAAAATATGAAAATAACATAATTTTCATAAATCACAAAAGAAATTTGCAGCGCATCCCAACAAGAGTACTGAAGGGAACAACCTTGATTAATAAGAGCTGTTTGGTTTGGTGTGCAATGTGCCAGGGTTGATCTTGTCCATTTGTTAAAACCTTAAAGCTTCCCTTTCTCTAGGTCACAAGACTAGGTATATGTACCCATGTCCATTTTCTTTGGAACCGAAGAGGATGCTTCCAAAGAACACCACATATGAAACCTGTGTGCTATGTCATTGGAAGATTTCATTTTACCCTAGGATACTTGTTCCAAGCACTTAATATCTTCAAAATAGCTAGTCTGACATTCAAACATACTTAGACGCATGTGCACCCCTGTCCAACTGACAGAGGGGGGGAACCAGTTTAAAAGTTCATCCATTGAAGGGAAGCAACCAAGTTATTTAACATGGATTAGTAAACTTCTGGTTTTTATGCTATCCAAAGCCAAAGTCTAGGCTCCAGCGCAGTAGTAGCTTTTGATAGGCAACTTCCTTTGGACAAGCTCACAAGCACCACCCCTGCTTTGGCCTGACAGTAAGGCAAGCAACCTTGCAGATGAAGCACAATGATAAGGGTAGGTATCCACCCTCTACATGAAAAGTGGTTAATCTACCACTTATTTAGATTTGTTTTCTCATAACATCATTAAATTGAGTGCTCATGCATAGAGCTTGCATTCCTATTTGGCTATTCCTAAGCATAAGTATTCTTCGGATCAAAGACCAATATGTTGAGTAATCTGCAACTTGTGATATAAATTCAATCCAAAATCTTAACTGCAACCTCTTCATTTTGCAGGATTAGACGAAACCATGAGAAGACGCGTTCACTTTTGCAAGCCAGTGAGTCCTGTTTGCTATGTATTAATGCATGTTGCACGGATTTGTCATTCGTGGGAATGAGCCTGAGAGTGCTTTTGGCATGTAGCCTCATGGTGTTGATATCTAATTTGTTCATGTAAGTGTGATGTTATGGTGCATATAATAAGGTGTGATGAATTTTCTTTTTATGGTACGTGTGTATAGCCGCCTTGGCTTTGTGGACTTACTTGCTGGTAAATTACTATATTGTGAAAACGATAATCCGGTTCTCTTTTCTGGTTTTGGTCTGGTTTATGATACATGGTGCTTGAGGTTTCTGATTGTAAGATCTTCGACCTTGAATCTCATTGGCAGTCATCAAATTATTCTGTGTGTAGTGTCTATCAATAGCTTATATAGCCATTGTGTTTCGCTTCCATGATAATGCCTGTTAGAGTACATAATGTAAAAAAGAGTGATGATATGTGTCTTGTAGTAAGTACTTTTTAAGTGTCTTGTAGTGCCCTGATTAAAATTAACATGTTTAATGATCTAAACTCACTAAATTTCTAACAATTGTAATTAAATATGAATTGTAGAGTTCTAATATTCATCGGCTATGTCAGCGGATACAAAATGACACTTTAATCAAATTAACCCTATCCAAAAGACGTATAATGCACGTAACTTTTAAATTGTGAATAAATATGGTTAAAAATAATGTTTTACGCAATTTATAGGTTGTATCAATCTTCCACTATTCAATTACACCATTTTTAAAAAATTTGATATATAATAGTATAACTTTTAAATCTAAACAAGACACTTAAAAAGTATCTTGTAGTAAGACACTTATCATTATGCTATAAAAAATGTAGTATGGCGATGATAATTAAACTTTCTCTTTTGTTATGTGTCGTGAAAAAAAAAAAAATTTGTTTACGCATTTATTTATTCAGTCATGGTGCAGATGAAGTGGTGATGTTTTACATCAAGTCTTTTAAGGATAAAGTACTTCCTTACTCAGGTGTAGGTATCTCTAGCACCACTATACAGGGTTCCGATGTAACTGTTACATTATTTCACAATCAGGAATTACCGTAGAGCTGTGATCTCTCATCTTTGATATAATTTTGTGGTTTCTTAATTTGAGACTTTGTGTTCTTTGATTCAACTTAAGAAACGTGTCAATAATTTCCCCCCCCCCCCCCACCAAAAAAAGTGTACTGCAGTAGCCTTTTCAAGAAAAAGGATTTATTTTACAGCGCCTGGCCCGGCTTACGAATGGGCCATGACCCATCTGGAGGTATTTGGGCTCTGTTTGGAGCTTCAATGGAGGCAATCTAAGAGTCATGCGAACCCAACTCCCATTAACGGGAATCCACAGAAAGTGGCTCCCATTTTTGGGGCGTGCATATAATTATATAGAGTGTCTATAGTCTAAGTTTCTGATCTTGGAACTCCAAATGGGGCCGTATTTATTCATATTATGTCAACTTTCGATTTCTACAACTCCGTTCTCTCATCTAACTCTCACTTGGATAGCCAAATGAAATATTTTTGTGAAACACTTGACTAAACATTTTTAATTATTTTTATCACTTTACTTTGTATTGCTATTTATGTTATTTATGTTAATAAGTTGTAAAAAGTAATTTATATATTTTTCAAAAAAAAGTAAAAAATATTTTATGAGTGGCAAAATTAATTTAAAAATATCACAAAATACTATATTAATTTTTATTAATAATAATATAGCAAATTGAATATAATATGAGCTCAAATTTTCACAAGTAAAGGGCCAACCCAAAAATACAAAAATCAGAAAATATATGAGTGCAAATTTGTTGATCAATTTGTATATATAAGGCTCAATCTGCTTAAACTAAGGGCCTGTTATCTTCGCCTTATCTTGTCTGAATTTATTCTGAACCGAACTTATTCTGAACTTTGTTTACTGAATTTATTCTGAACTATTCTGAACTGAACTTCTATAAACTTATTCTGAAGTTATTTACTAAATTTATTATTCTGAACTTTCCGAACTTATTCTAAACTTTCTAAACTAAACTTATTCTGAACTAAACTTATCTGAACTTATTCTGTCTGAAAATAAGTCAAAGAGAACAGGTCCTAAATTATCTCAAATAAGGTGATAAATAGCCTCAAACCAGGAAATATTTTTTTTGTAAGACGACGCCATGTTGGGGAAAAAAAGACTAAAAAAACAAGAGAGGAGAACGGCACAAATTTTGGAACGCTGGCTCGTTTCTCCACGCTTGCTACTCCTAGTGGAACATGGATTGCGCCTGTGAGGATGCGTGCAATTACACATGGCAAATGGGTCATTCGGTTCGGGTACGGGTTGGGTCATGTTCGGGTTAAGTGACATTTCGGGTCGTTTCGGCTTGGGTCGGGTATGGTTTGAGTTGGATTGATTTCGGATCAATCAATTTTTTGTGAAATACCCTCGTCATGCCAAAACAAGCAATTTTGTTCAAAATTTCCGGTCGGGTATGGTTCGGGTCGGGTCAATTCGGGTTTCGGGTCCACTTTTTGGTGAGCATATTTCGGGGTGTCGGGTCGGCTATGGGTCTGGGTCATTCGGTTTGGGTTTCGGGTCTCGGGTCAGTTTTGTCAGGTCTACGTGCAATACACGAGGCTTGTTGGTGCAATGAGTGCCAACAACTAGAGGTGCTCTATGGATGCCAGGTATAAGAGCATTCTTAGGCTGTGTTCGGCAACAACATTTTGGGTAGCGTTTAGTGTTTTGACCAAATCAATACACTAATTAGTTGATTTTTAGTGTTCGGTAAACAAGTGTTTTGACTACCATTTCAAGTAGCATTTAGCGTTTTAAGCAACGTTTTTGAAAGGTAATAGTATTAACGCTTGATATTTAAAAGTAGCGTTTTATATTTTTTAGTCAAAAATATCATTTAAAAATTTTATCTTTGGAAATTATGTATATCCTTTTATGTCAATTTACATTAATTAGCTAGCTTAATAGCTAAATTTTTCAAAAACACTAATTTAAACCGCTCATCTAAATAGCTATCCGCTAACAACTAAATTAGAAACGCTATCCTCTATCTAAACAGCTATCTGCTATCTAAACAGCTAATTTTGCCGAATAGGGACTTACCCTGAGTTCCAAAATTTAGAACTCAGGCTTGCCACATTAGTAAAAGTTCTACTTTTTTGAAACTTATATTCCATTATTTTTCTAACTAATGAAACTAATTCTTAGATAATTGAATTAAATATTTGTCATGGAGCCTCCCTCATACACACAATCTGTTTTTCTAATCAGTTAAATAATATTTTTAAGAAAAAAGAAAAACAAAAAAAAATTACACAAAAAGACAAAAAAAGATGGAATGAGGGAAGGAATGCTACCTCATTCCACCTCACGTGCCTTCTCGCGTGTTCACGTGGCTGCAAGCGTTGAGTTTCATTTTTTTGGGAATGCAGTGCCCTACCACTGGAACTCATTCCAGTGGTTGGGGATGGCTTAAGTAGTTAACGCATGGTATGGGGTGCGGTGCCTTGATGCATCCGTTTCCTGCCTTATGTTTATTTCTCAAAAAATTTCATCTAATATGATCTATTGAATTTAACAACTTATTTATCCCCAAAACTATAAGTTTAGAAAGATGTATGAGTAGACCTTATAAATGAGTCTTTTGGTTCAATTTTAGGTTGAGTTAGGGTCTAATCATGTTCACATTGATAAGATTTGGTTCACTGTTGGTTATAGGTTAGGTAATTTTGGGTTTGAATTGACTTCAGATCGATGTTTGATCTAAGAAACTTGTCTTCAAAAGAAAAATGACTTAATGAAATAACATATGGGTTGGATTCATTTTGGTTTGGATTTTGGCTCCACCTTAGGTTAGCTGGTTTGGCCATCAAATAGGATATAGATTCTAGTCATTAAGTTCGGGACACTTTATCGGGTATACTACTGAGAAGAAATTGTATTAGGATAAATGATAATTAGACAGAAGACAAGATTAGATTGAGGTTGATTGTAAGTATGTTAAATACTCGCTTTTCAATAAGACTAGTGCTATACCTATGCAATGCAAGGGCCATTGACTTACCTTTCTAGTGAATGTGTTTGTGTGATTAATCATTTATCTATTCATCGACTTTTTATTTTTTCTTTCTTATCAATTGATATACATATGTTAGATAATTCCTTGATTAATAAAAATGAAGTGAATAATATTTAAAAATAAAGAAAAAGAACCAAGACGATAATGGAATAAGATGAATTCCAATAAAAAAAAGTAGCACAAAAGAGAGTAATTCAACCTTTCTAATTTATATGAGTAACATCTCTATCCTACAATACAACAAAGAGTTTAGTGTTTCATTATCTCGCTCATTTAAAAAAAAATTCTATAAATATTGGATTACTCAAAAAATTATAAACTCGTACAAATGTATAATATGTTAATCATGGAATAAATAAATTTTAAAAAAAATTCACATTATAGTTAAACATCTTTGAGCTTTTTAATGCTATAATTAAAACAAAGAGGTTCTATCGATAATTAAAATTTTTCGAAAGTAGAAACTTTTGGCTTGAAAATCCAAAAGGGTGAGAATAATAAAAATGAAAAAAAAGAAAAGAATGAGAGGTTACAAAGTATTGATGGAGAGAATATAGATTGATATTTGATATATAAAATTTTAATTTGCGATAATATTTGATTGTATATTGTGGGTCATCTTCGGATGGAGTAAAAATGGTCATCAACCAACCTCTTACTCAATGCTCATGATATAAAGTTATAAACGTATAGATTGTCAACAAAATATCTATCTAAAAAATTACATTTTACTAATATTATAATATGTAAAGATATTTTTTTGAATCCATACAACATAAATATTGCATAGTTTGTTCTTTTAAAGGGTCATTGCAAACATGACTTTTTGGCATAAGTTCCAAGACTTAAAAGTCAAACAATCATTATTTGTTTCAAAACCATAAAGCAATGACCAAGGCATTAAGAATTGCAACTCATACGTTTAAAAAATTATTATGAATAAACCAATTTTAAAAGCTCCAGTAGAACTAAAATCTCCGAATAATGTTAAAGAAAGTATTAAAATATCAAAATATTTAAATATATTAAATTTTAAATCATAAACAATAAGAATAAATATGTAATTAAAAAAATTAACCAATACCAATTTACCAGCTCTACATAAAATTCCACTTGAAAGTATTACCCATTGATTTCACTCTTGTTGTACCCACAATATAAAATTACATCAAAAAGAAAAATCTTGTCTTACTCTTTAGTTTTAATTTTCAGCAATTTCTAACAGATAGAAAAATGAAATAAAGTTGGGTATGAATGTATTTTTTTAAATAAGAAAATTAATATTTTTGTGCGTATAAATGCATGCAATAATGAGCACTTTAAATGTGAAAAAAAACTACTAATAAATTTTATTAGTAAATGAAAGACAAATTAAAAAAATAACAACTCGTCATCTCATCTTCCAATGCCACCTAAGCTATCCATATGTCAATTTTATATTCTATCACTCAATTTTATATATAGTTACATAGATAGATAGTTCGCTCTATGTGTTGTTTTATACTTACATATAAATGCTGAGTTTATATCTAAATTTTAGACATCATAGACTATTCATCAAACTAACATAGATTAAATCAAACAATTTAACACTTATTTTTTTATCAATTTCTTTACATAAATTTTTTGTTCAAATCTTATGAATGAAGAAAAAAATTGCATTTGAAGAATTCTGTTCTTTATAGATTAACTATAAAAAAGATTACCCAAAAAAAATGACTATTTACCGATAACATCCGTAATTTGGTTGGGGGGGGGGGGGGTATAGTCCAAAATGCAATCAAGTGGTGACTGTGTTTTAAAAGTTTTTGAAAACAAAATATGTCTATTTTTAAAAGAATAAAATTCCAAACACATTGACTTTAGAATCCCCTTGTTATCGTGATCAAACCCTAATAATTGTTGTCATATATTGATTATTTATGGAGCTTAGGCTCTGTTTGGATCTTGAAAAATTTAATAGAAAAGAACAAAATTTGAAAATGTTATTTTTTTTTTCTTATTGTTTGGTTTAGAGAAAATCACAAAGAAAAAAAATGTGGAGGAAAGTTGATGGAAAAATTGTTAGAAACAAGTGATAAAATTTTTCTCATAAAATTGTGAGAAAAGTTTGAGGAAAATTCCCAATCTTCTCCAACCTCACTTTATTTAAATGACATCAACATGATTCAAACATTTCATCAACATTCAAATTTTTCATCAAAATTCTTGTATTTTTTTCTCAATCCAAACAATAAAAAAAATACTCATTTTCTCCCTAGTTTTTTTCCTTGACTTTTTTTTCTTCAACTATTCTTTCCACCAAATTTTCTAATGATCAAAGGGAGTCTAAAGTTCAAGCACAGAACAGGGAAGGTGGTGTCTAGGGATGTCAGTGTGTCTCAGATTCGATTTAAATTTATCAGATCCAACCCAATTTAGAAGGTCTGAATCTATTGAAATTTGAGATATAATGAGTCTTAAGCGGGTCTGGATCTAAGGGATGTGAGTCGTGTCTGAGTTTGTGTATAAAGAATTCCAATCTAAACCCTAACCCGAAACCTATTTAAGACCTATAAATCTTTTTGAAAAAAATGTGACAAAGGCAATTAGTTAAAGTAACTCAAGTTAGTAAACTCTAAAGCCACTTTGCTTTCTGCTGGTCGTAAAAGGAGAACTATTTTATTACGCTCGTTTAAAATTTGATAGACTATGTCTTTGTGGTTTGTATTAAAATATTATTTTGAGTGTGTAAAACATAAGTATGAACACTTAATTATAGTACATATTGCGAGAATGTTATTTAATTAAACATTACACCTTCTAAACTCGATTATTTGTCTTTATAATCTGATAATTGGTGTTGGTATGTAAAAAAATAATATTTAATGTGAAAAATAGTTAGGATTTATTTAGGACCTGTAAATTTGTTAGACCTATAAGGTTTGAGTCTAGATCCTTTTTTTAGACGCAAGCAATCTGAAATAGACCTAACAGTGTGCTTGCATATTGGAGGGGGATGGGAGGGGAGGGAAATAAAGGGGAGGGAAATGGAGGGGGAAGGAAAATGTATTTACCTTGTTTGGATTTGAAGTGGATGGGAATGAAGGTTAACTCTATGTGTTATATTTGGATTAGAAACGGGAGGGGAAGGGAGGGGAGGGGAAGGGAAAGAAAAAATTACTATTATTATAATTGAAATTTTTATGTCACTTTTCATTTCCTCCATTGACCTCCAATTTGAAGGAAGTAAAAATTGAATTATGGGGGTTAATAGAGATGAAATATTCTCTATCTTTTTCTCCATTATTTTTTTCTCAAATGAAAAGAAAAGGGGTTAATTAGCCTCCCTTTCTCTTCCTTTCCGTCCCTTCCCCTCCTCTAACCTCAATTTAAATACAATGCAAATTTAGGTGCAAAATATTTAATGCCCTATTTGGTGAGAAAAAATGGAATGAAATGGAATCAATGGATGATCCCTGAGGGATGAAGGGTGGAACTTAAATCCTAAATTCATGCATTTGGAGAGAAAAAGAATGAAATTAAGTTCCAATCCTTATTGTTTGGCTATAGATTATGAAATGGAATCAAATATGTTTTATTAAAAAAAATAATTAATAATGATTAATAATAACGATATTAGTAATATTAATGACAATGATAATAATAAACATTATTATTACTGTCAATAATAATAATTATTAATATTAATAATAATTAATTATTACTATTATTATTATTAACATTAAAAATAATTATTGTTAATATTATTATTAAGTAATATTAATAATTAATAATAATAATTTATAATTTATAACAATTATAATTATAACAATAATTATTAATAACAATAATTAATCATAAAATTTATCAATATTAATAAAAATTAATAATAATAATTAAAAAAATAATTCTTATTAATAAAAATAATAATCATAATAATTATTAATATTAATATTATTAATTATTATTAATTATAAATGTTAATAATAATAATAATAATTAATAATAAAAATAATAATTAATATTATCATAATAATAATTAATATTGATATTAATATTAATATTATTAATTATTATTAACTACAAGTGTTATTAATAATATTAATTAATTAAAAAATAATACTTAATAATAATATTAATAGTTATTATTGTTACTAATAATAATTAATAATAATAACTATAATTATAATTATTAATAAATATTATTAACTATTATTAATTATAAATAATAATAATAATAATAAAAATGATTATTATTAATCATAATTATAATTATTAGTAGTAATAATTAATAATAAAAATAATAATTATTTATCATAATTATAATTATTAATTAATATTAGTAGTAATAATTAATAATTGTAATCATAATTGTTGTTGTTATTAATCATAATAATAATGATTAATATTGTCAATAATGATTAGTAATTATAATTATAACTATTAATTAATATCCATAATAATAATTATTATTAATATTAATAATATTTATTATTATTAATATTGGTAATGATAAATAATAATTACAATAACACTTATTATTAATGTTAATAATAATTATTATAAATATTAATAATAATTATTAATAAATATAATTAATAATAATGATGATGATGACGACGACGATTATGACAATGTTGATGTTGATTTTAGGGGGTTGGGGATTTGAACCCCCTTAGAAATGGGAGGGTTTAAGTTTTTTAAGATTGGAGGAAACTTGATCCCTCTAGTTATCAAGTTCTATCATCTTAAAGTGTTCACCAAATACGAAAGAGTGAAACTTGACACCTAAGAGTTCAAATTTTATTTTATTTTATCTCACCAAACAACTCTAAATAGGTTTGAATGTAAATAGAGTTGATTCACATGTTACTCATCATCATCTCTGTTTAGTGCAGCTGAGAGTAGGGATGGCAATGGGGCGGGTACGGGGCGGGTTGAGCCGTACCCTTACCCATACCCGTTTTCAAAAATCATACCCATACCCGTACCCGTACCCATCGGGTATTAAAAAATAAAACCCATACCCATACCCATCGGGTTTTGCGGGTTTGCGGGTTTTATTCGGGTTCAAATAGATAATGAAAACTAATACCCATATGAAACCCATATCCAAGTACGATATATGTTTTTGTCCTTATAAGATTGCAAAGTTGTGATATTTTGAGAATATATTGTTTAGAAATGTGAATTCAAATACATTATTGACTAATTTTTTTGTTTGAACGGTTTAGATTAGACTTTAATTGGAAAAATATTAATCATAAATAATTTTTTTTCTTATAGTAAAAACGGGTA
>JACYFF010031958.1:17124650-17137682 GCA_017589665.1 Selenicereus undatus | reverse complement strand
AGTGCCCCTTGCTGCAACCTGAGTGTCTCCTTTGGAGGAACCTTCCGGGTTTAAATTCTTGAGGAGGTTTCTCCGGAAAATATTTATGATATAAACAGTTTATAATCTCATTGTTTTTTAATTTTAATAGATGAATAATTTAGTTTAAATTTAAATCATATTAATTTTATTGAATTTAGTTTGATTTAGACAAATTTGAAACTTTTATTAGACTTTAATTTATATTAGATTATTTTCAGTTTGTTGTTTTTTTTTTGCGGATAGTTAATATTATGTTTTCAGAAATTATTAAAAAGAAAACAAGTGTAGAGGAAAAATATGTATCTATTTTAGTTTTGGATTGGTTCTAGATTTAAATTTAACTAGGATTAGCACATTTTAAGCATCGGACACCTAAGCCTATATGTATGCTTTCTCACTAGTATGCGATAGAGCTTGCTAGATTATCAGTAATAGACACGGATAAGTATCGGACACCTAAGCCAATATGTATGCTTTCTCACTAGTATGCGATAGAGCTTGCTAGAATATCAGTAATGGACACGGATAAGAGAACATCCTTACTATTTCCAAGAAATAAAAGGAGATAGTGCAAGTTTACACATATCTCAACCTATTGTTCAATAAATATTATAATTTTCCCAAAAAATACAAACTATTACTTGTCAAATTCTTAATGTACCTCTATATTAGAATAAATAAGACAACAAATACTCTTTTACACGGCTTTGTATGCATTTAGGTTTTGGTCTTAATCATTACTATTATGAAGAAGCTGGTGATGATGAGTCGCAATGGCGGATCTAGGCATATAGAATAGGGGTGTTCATTTATTAAAATATATATTTTAGGGGTGTCTATATATACCAATATAGTCCCTTTCAAAATATAGCTCATTAGAATCTTTTTTGGCTAGGGGTGTCCATAAACACCCCACCTAACAACATAGCTCCGCCACTGAGTTGTAAGAGTGGACTTATGTACTTAATAAGTTTTGAATGTCCAGATGATCAGCTAGTGATCTATAATGAAGCAGAATTTGGGGGGTTGGATCCTGAGAAATGCCTGTGTTGATGATCAAGTTAGCAATCGAGAAAATAGAATGACTAAAAATTGTAACTTCATATAGATTAGATCTTTGATGATAAAAGGAAAGAGTCTTAACAATGATGTAGCATGAAAAAGAAACATATGCTCTGACGATATTAGTACTTGTGATGTGTTGAATTGTGTGCATAAGGTCACAAGGTTGCTACTTATAGCCACAGTAAGTAAGGGATAAGATGGCAAATTTATCGTATTTCTCACTTTTTTAGGTGAAGTTAGGCTTATGAGGCCTATAATTGCTATAGAGTATCGACGTTTTTAGAGCTGGCTCACCTTATGCTCTAGCGCTAACGCGGTTGATGATGTGAAACGAGGCCTTGATTATACGATATCAATTAGTCATTGATAACATTAATGATTTTATAGTGTCCCAATTAAAGTTGAGCAACTGAGTAGTTTTTTTTTTTTTTATTCATTTCAGGACTATATGAGTGAGACACATGGGAGAGGAAAAAGGAACAAAAGTGCCAAAGAAAAAACTATCCCAAATCTTTAGTGAAATTCAAAAGATTCATTTTTACATAAAAAAATTAAGATGACTAATTTCTCCCCTCACGCCCTCCTCAATTTAATTAATTAATGGCTGAACAAATAAACAAGTTTGTTTAGATTTTTTAGGTCAGCAAAGTAATACAAGCACTATGATAGAAGCATACATTACTATCTAGATACCTAATCTGTACAAAAAACCTAGTCATTGTTCTTCATTTTTATTCTAACAGGCTTTGTGAGAGCACAAGTAGAGATGGTATGATCTTTTGTTTCTTCGGTCTTGGCAACAAGTTGCTTTTGGGTGAGTAGCTGCACAACATTAGCATCAAAATTTAGCGCCTCGGACTTTCTTTTATGAAATTGAGTATGATTGCCACTAGTTTGTTGGATTTGACTGCATCCATTTTGCACCCATGTTTTGAGTCGTTTGCCTTGCCTGCATTCTTCTCCACTCCAATGGGATTTTCCTTATTCCTCGTGTTCTTGTCTTCCTCTAGGATGACCTACAAGTCTTCTTCCTGCTATTCTGTTTGCTTCCTTCCTAATGTCCCTAGGCTTTTGCAGAAATTTGAAGTGTTAATTGCGTCATATTCTTGAGTTCCAAGCTTGTATGGAGCACGATAGAATTTGTCATGGTTGTTCTTAGAATGTCACCCCTAGCCATGTCTTGTTTCTCCAACATGTGACTATCCCGTTGACGTAGCTGAACAACCAAGTAATTCAGTGTTTTGGCTCGTAGAAATCAATTGCACTTTCATACCTAATTCTTTGATATGTTGATCGAGATAGTTAGAGGCACCTTTGTGGACTCATTTTGCTACTTTTTCGTGAGAAATGTAAGACAACCTCTCTGCGTTTGTGGTAGAGGAGAATGTTGAGGTTAATGTTAAATCATATGGGTACTCGCAGTATCGTAATCCATGTTTGAAATGCTTCCTACCTCCAATTTTCCACTCAACTCTGGAACAATGGAACTTGCATCTTCCAAAGATGCTACTTTGGAAGGTTATCGCTTTGAGATAGTGGCATTTGATACTTCTCCTAGAGACCAGATATCTATCATCTCTACATCAGAGGTTTTAGCTATTTCTCCATAGGGAAGTTCTCTTGGTAAACCCCTACCTGTTCCATGTTCTGCAAATCTCCTAGTTCTTCAACACTCATATTAGAAATTGAGCTTTGGCACTCTTGAACAATAGTATTTGTTGCGTTGCAAGAGTGTTGTTGACAGAGGTTGCACTAATGATTCTAGTGTTTTATTTTCAGCCTGGAGTGTATTAGAAACATAGCTATCATCCTTAGTGGGTGATAAGACGGGATTTGATACTTGACCTAAATCCAAAGGATCAAAGATTTCTTCAGCGTCCAAATTAGCTAGATTCATGGAAGAATTAATTGAATGGTGGTTGCTCCCTATGACAAAGCCTTCTCACGTGCAAAACTACACATTTGTTCCACCTTGATGAATTCCTTCTTTACTTCAACATTAGAAGGGTCAAATCTTATGGCAATTTGTAGATCATTAAGGGCTTCCTTCATCTTACCCAAATCTACTAAAGTTTGGACTCTTCTAAATCGAGCTTTAACATTAAACAAATCGAGTCTAAGAGCCAAATCACATTGATTTTTAGCAGCGTCAAAAGCACCCAACTCTAACCAACATGCAACTATGTTCAAATTAAGAGTAACCCTAAACCTTCCACGAAGTTTGCTTCCTCCTCAATACTAGGAACAAACACACATATATATTAAATGGCTTTATCATACCTCGCAATTGCAAGTGTTTAGGCTTTCATTCTATGAAGTTGATTACCCTCCTCTTTCGAAGACTTGGATGCCACGAGCGGCTCCTCAGCATCTTCCGCTTCCGTAATTCTCTTCCTCAATTCCTCATGAAATGATTGTCCAATTTGGGATTTAGTAAAGCCTTCAAACCATGAGCTTGTTTGGCAACTCATCTTATCCTCAATTTCAGAGCCAACACTTGAGTAAGAGAGGATATGGATGAAGTCCAAATTTTAGTTGCACAGAACTTGGAGTGTCTAGTAAAAGAGATCGACATTATTTTTTCGCTTTTAGATATGTTAATCGCTTAGTTGGGCAAGCTTGTTTAGATTGGATAAACATAACCCTAATGAAAATGCTGCTTGGGCGTCTGTTACTTGTATACCAAACTATCTGATATTTTTATTCTAAGTCACATATTTAATGTTGATTTGATCATTAAAAAATGTGATATGCTCAAAGTTTACTATTACTGAAAACTGTTAGATTGTTAGGATTGGTTAGGATTTGATTGTAAGCAACAAGGAATCACAAAATATGATAATAAGATAAAGAGAACAAACACCAAGAGTTATGTAGAAAACCCTAAACGAGAAAAACTACGGGCAGCAATGAACAAAGAATCTACTATGCTGATGAGAGAATCTACTATGTTGATGAGAGAGTACAGGAATTGATCTCGGAGCAATGTGTCCTAAGAAGAGATCAATTAGTGAGTACAAAATCACTTAGAACATTGTCTCTCAAAATAAGAATAGTAGAAGTAATAGCTGATCAAATGAAAGAACAACCTTCTCGATGCTCATTGATGCTTGTGTTCTTGATTATCCTTGAGGATTATTTTGGAGCCTGAGGCTAGGCCCCTTATAAAGGAATCAGTAGCTCAAAATCGAGGAAAGCGCTGGTAGCATTAGCGCCGCACACACCATGGACCGTGGTCATGATCATGAACGATCTGTGGTGTCCTCGGGAAGTAGGGATTGTAGCGTGTTTGGCCACAAACTGTGGCCAAGCCCCCTAGGGCTCCGTGGAAGACAAAGTTTGGGACAATAAACCCAACACTTTCCACATTAGACCAAATTCATTAACACAAGCAAAGAACACCGCCAAATAACCCCGAAGGGTAGAGCCCCATAGGGCGAAGCCTCGAAGGGAAATCAAGCGAACTGAACGCCAGGTGAGTTCAAGGGATGCTTGAACTTAGCACTGGGAAGTGACTTACATGGACTCTTATCCCTCATATATTTTGACCAAATATGACATAGATAAGTGAAAATGCCATTAGGAGAGGAAGGAGAGGCAGGAATAAAGCCTATCATGGTAGATCCTTGCAGGACATAGAAGCTTCCTTACCTCAAACCCTTTAAGAAAATCCGAGTGCCCTTGGAAACCTTCAGAACTCCACCTTCATCTGAATGTTTGCATCCCTTGGATTCAAGGGTACCCAAAGAAATAAGGTTATACTTCAAATTAGAAACGTGACGAACATTAGATAAAATCCTGATAACATTATTATGGGTCTTGACTTTAATAGTACCAATTCCTGTGACATTACATTGGGGATTGTTACCCATGTAAACAACAATTGAGTCAACTGGATCATATATTGAAAACTAGTCCTTATAAGGACATATATGATAGGTACATCCGGAATCAAGAATCCAATCAGAAATACTCCCCATTTTAGTAGAGGTAGCAAACAAAATGTCACCATCAGAATCATATTCAACAAAGGTACCTTTAGCAACTTTAGGTTTAGCAGGTTCATGAGGGTAGCTTTAGAATATTCAACTAGATTTTAATTATCTTCTTCTTTCTATAATATGTCTTTACAAAATCCTTTTCTATAAAATATTTTCACAAAATCTTTTTGTGGGTCTCTTAGAATCAGTCTCTCTACAGGCAAGAATGCCTGTAGAGGTAAGCTTGCCTACATGTGGATCTCCCTAAACCCTGTGAAAACAGGACCCACACTAGGAGGTGGTAGTGTTGTTATTATTGTTGTTTTTCCCTCTTGTTTTTAGCTTAAAAGACTCACAAATTACATGCCCTGACTGTCTATAATAACAACAGAATTTGTTGGACTTATGTCTCTCAAACTTTGATTTAGAGGTGTTCCTTTTATCAAAGGATTCACCCCTCACTAATAAGCCTTCACCTTTTTCAACACGAAGTTCAAGGTCAAGCTTTTCTTTGGACAACAAATTGGCTTTGACATCCTTAAATAATAAAGTGCCATTGTTACTATATAACAAAATTTCTTTAAAATGCTTATAAGAGGTCGGTAATGAGACAACCATCAATATCGCTTTATCCTCATCCTCAATTTTCACATCCAGACTTTTCAGATCAAAAATAATCAAAAAATTGAACTCGTCAAGGTGGTTTTGGATAAGCGTACCTCCTGCCATGGAAAATGTGTACAAATGTTCCTTTAGATGAATCTTATTTGATAGGCTCATGGTTATATGTAACGCTTCTAATCGAAGTCAGAGATCTGCCATGGTGGTCTTATCCAGAACTTCAATGAGAACATGGTTTTCCAAGCAAAACTGAATTGTCGAGAGAGGCTTTTCATCAAGCTCCTCCCACTATTCATCTATCATGGTAGTAGGTTTCTTGGTTTTATCACAAAGAGCTTTCTTTGACCCATTCTAGGTGAAAATGGCCATCAACAGAACCTTCTAGATATTGAAACTTATCTTCCCATCAAATTTAGAAGTATCGAATTTTAGGACTGTTGTCATCCTATAACATGTTCTCTGATACCGCTTGTTAGCTTGTTAGGATAGATTAGAATTTGATTGTAAGCAACAAGGAATCACAAAATATGATAATAACAAGATAAAGAAAACAATCACCAAGATTTATGAGGAAAACTCTAAACGGGAAAAACCAGGAGCAGCAAGGAGCAAAGAGTCCAGTATGGTGATGAGAGAGTATATAATTGATCTTAGAGCGATGTGCCCTACTCATGACATGTGTTTCACAGGCAGGACCCGAGAGGGACACACTGCTTTGTCAGCCCATGCCATGCGTGGCATAGTGGTGGCAATGGGGTGGGTACGGGGCGGGTTTAACCGTACCCTCACCCATACCCATTTTCAAAATTAATACCCATACCCATACCCATCAGGTATTGTAAAGTTATAACCATATTCATACCCACTTGGTATAGCGGGTATGCGGATTTTATTCGAGTATATATAGATAAAAAAAAAATAAACCCATTTTGTACCCATATTGGATATCAAATACTCAATACGTCACATTAACACCATGTTTCCGGTAACATATCATATCACATCAACTACAACTAAAAATTTTGCCAATCAAAACAATAAATTAGCATTGGACAATTACAGTTTTAAACAAAATGTTATACCGAAGTTTGTAATATCATACAACTCAAAGCAACTAGCAAAATATTCAAGTACAAGTAACAAATTAGAATTTTAAACAAACAGGTATGAGTTTTATATGGGGCGGGTATTGATAAAACGGGTATGGGATGGATACGACCTATATCTATACCCATTCCTATACCCATACCCATTTTAGCAATACCCGCCCCATACCCATTTTTTTCAATTTTTGCCACCCATACCCATACCCATTGGGGCGGGTTTTAGGTGGGTATCGGTTTTTTTGCTAGCCCTAGCATGGAAGGAAACGGGGGATGGAACTGGGAGGCGTTTCGTCCGGCGTTTCTTTCTTTGTCTTTTGTGAGACCAAAACACAGCACTCAATATCAGTTTTGTCAATGTCGCGCTGCGTATTGAGGGGTCGAGAGAAAAAAAAAGTAAAATTAAATCAGCTTTTCCTTGCTCAGTGGACAAATTGCTTTCTAAAATTCTAGCTGTTGTGATATTTTCGCTGCCCAATTGAATAGTTGTTGGAATTTGTATGTGTTTTTTTTTTTGCTGAAAAGTTTTCTATAAATACCTTCAACATTTTGTATTTCATCACAACCCAAATTCAAAACATCTCCTCCAAAAAAATACGACTAGTGAAAAATTTTGTGGGAAGAGAAGACTCAAGGAAAAACTGAAGTATTTTGTAAGGTTTTTTTTTTAAAAAATATGATTTTTATATATGTTATGTTCTTTAAAATGTTAATTTGTAATAGATTTAAAAATTTATGTTAGAATTTTAAAATTAAATGGTAAAATAATTACATGTTACTATCACATGTTTAATTAGTAATTTAGTTGTTTAATTTTAAAAGATGATAATTATGTTTTTATAATTTGTTTACATTTGTAAATAAATTAACATGTTTAATTTAAAAAGACATTAGTAGTTTATGTTTATAATTTATTTACACGTGTTAAAATGTGAAAATTTAATTGAGTAGTTTCAATGTATGAATTTGTTAAATAACACATATGTTTAATATATATGTATATATATTCTAGAAGATAATCTATTTTTTTTACATGTTTAATTGATAATTTACATGTTTAGTTTGAAAAACTGAGTTAGTTGAAATTTAAGTGACTTGTTTCACGATATAAACTTGGTAGAATGAAAAATTATTACTGACATGTTTATAAATACTAGATAATCTAATTTTTCACATGTTTAAGTGACTAGTTGAATGTGTAACTGAAAATTTTGTAATTTGAATCAGTTGAAATTTAATTAAGTAGTTAGAACGAAAAATTGTTTACTACATGTAGGTGAACATAAAAGGGACCCAAATGACACAATCAATCATGCACGTACTTATCGGGGACGAGTCACAATGTGAACCAGGAAATCGTTCAAATCTCCCCCTAAGCCCCCCTGAATTGGCAACATTACCCACCACCGCATAAACCCCCACATTATTCCCAACAATACCCACCACAATACCCCTCAAGTTGGCAACATTACTCCTACCATAAAACACCCCGCCTCAAAGTTTTAGCCATGGATCAATGCTCCCACCATGTCACCCACCCCAACCTCCTCGTACGACCTCATCAACTCCCCATCCTCTACCCAATAATAACCCCACCAATAAAGAAAGTGGTGTAGTTCCCCCCAAGTGGACATTGGAGGAGGATCACCGCTTGGTCAAGTCGTGGATTAATGTAAGCACGAATCCAGTCACCAGGGTGGATCAAAAGTTAGCAAATTTTTGGACTAAGATGGCATACACCTTTAACCAACACGCTCCGGATGGAGATACAAAGAGAACGAGAAAGGTTTGCAATGCCCATTGGAACCGAGCAGCTCCGTTAGTGTCCAAATTTTGCGCTTGTGTGGCTTAGGCATACTGGGCGAACCCAAGTGGTGCAAACAAAATGACATTATATAAAAGGCCCAAGATGGTTATGCTACTATGATGGACAAACCCTTTGACCTCATTCATTGGTGGGTTTTATTGAAGTACCAACCTAAATGGGAGACCTTCCGCGATCAATCTGCAAAAGCATCTACCAAAAGGTTGAGGGTAAATGAGGTGGGGGCGTACAATGAGAATGGCACCCCTAGGACCCTCGGCACTCCCGTAACTCCTGCCAATGAAGATGTACTAACTGAAGAAGTTAGTGGGCCAATCCGCCCTATTGGAAGAAAAGCTGCAAGAGAAATGCGAAGGAGCAAGTCACAGACCCGGTGTTGGATTTAGTGACCAAAAAGATGTCAACTTTAGGGCCAACAAATGTAAATAACAACACCATGTTTGAACGAGATGTCCTCTCGCAAGAAAAGAAGACGGATGCAGCTCTGAAAGTTGTTGAATTAAGAGATCGACATCAATCGTTGAAAGAAAGAGAGCAACACCTTAACGAGATGAAGTACGAGGATAGAATTCTGAGAATGAACGTTGATGAGATGTGTCTTAAAGATCAAGCATAATTCAAGAAGAAATTAGGAGCCGCGACGGCAAAAAAACTCTCTCTTTTGATTTTGACACTTCTTGAGATTGAAACATGTGTTGTAGTTTGATAAAATGGTTGCTATGTTACGCTTATGTTTTATTCAGTTGTTTTTTAAGGAAATGTTAGTGGTATTCGAACCTTTTTTATTGTTGCAATGAAGCATTCCACAATGAGTGATTCATCCTCCTTATCTATTTCATCATCGTCATTAGATGGTTTGAGCTTTATACTAGAAGAATCTAGTGATGACTCACCGATATTAGAAACTATTGTCAATAATGAAGCTGGCCCGAAGTTGTTGGAATTGGCTTTGAAGGTTATAAAGATTAGACAGCATAATAGAGCTTCATCATCATCGCGAAGACCAAGAAAGACAAAAAGATTTATAAAGAGAGATCGACAAGAAGCACACGATTGCCCCTGTAAAGACTACTTCGTCGAAGACTTAATCTACAACTAAACCCATTTTTAGCGTAGATTTCGTATGCAAGAGCAGTTGTTCCTTCACATAGTTTACATCCTCGGGAGTCGTTTTGATTACTATCAGTTGAGGTATGATGGTCTCGGGAGGCGTGGGTTGTCACCCCTCAATAAGTGCACCACTGCCATACGAACATGGGCTTATAGTATATCGACATATTGTGTCGATGAATACTTGAAGATTAGTGAAAGCACAGCTACAGAGTGCATGAAAAATTTTGTCGTTGGGGTCATTCAAGTTTTTGGGGAAGAGTACTTAAGAAAACCAACTCAAACTGATGTTGATCGTTTATTACAAATGGCAGAAGCCTGTGACTTTCTTGGTATGTTAGAAAGCATTGACTGCATGCACTAGGAATGAAAGAATTGTACATCGAGTTAGAAAGGAGTGTTTGCAAAAGGGATATATAAAGTCCCTGCCTTAATTCTTGAAGTTGTTGCTTTATACGACATTTGGATATGACATGCATTCTTTGGGTCGCTAGGGAGGCTAAACTATTTAAACGCACTTCATCGGTCTGATGTGTTTCCACGAGGTGTATGAGGGTGTAGCTCCAAAATGCAAATACGTTGTCAATGGTTGCAAGTACAATATTGGATACTTTTTGTCCGACGGTATTTATCCAAGATGGGGGACCATTGTCAAGACTATTTGCCTTCCTTAAGGAGCCAAAACAAAATTGTTAGCCGAGTGTAAAGAGTCTGTTAGGAAGGGTGTAGAGAGAGCATTTGGAGTTCTACAAGTTCGCTTCTCCATCATCCGTGGTGCTGCTCGAAACGTGGACAATGCTAAATTGGATTTGATAATGAAGGCATGTGTTATACTCTATAACATGATCATCAAGGACGAATGTGATTCGTATGACTGTGCTTTCGAATATGATGATTTGGAGGACAACACCCCATAGCCTAATGTCCGTCAGGACCATCATCGGCCTCATGCAGCCTATCTTCGTAGAGTAGTTCAAGTTCATGACTCAAAGTTATTTGCATGTCTGCAATCAGAATTGGTTAAAGAAATATGAAAATGACATACGGCACGACAAAGATCGCAAACGTAGTTGTTTTGTGTTATTTGTCGATCTTTTGCGTCGTATATTTTTAAATAGGTGAATGCTCACGTCGTATTTTTTAAGATTGTTGAATCTTCATATTGTAATTTTTATTTCAATATTGATCCTTCATATTGTGTTAGTTTTATAACTGAATTGTGCTCCTGTTCTATCTTGTTTCCCTAATTCAACCAATACAAATTAAATGATCAATTATTCGGAAATTTTAAATAAATTAGCCATTGTTATGGTCAAGAAAAATAAATATTTCGTAACTCCTAAAATTACAAAATTCATACAATTTACAAAAGTTAAATTACAAACACAAAATTAAAAAGATAAGTAATAAAATATATTTAATGGTGGGATCCATGATAAATATTTAGTTTAATTGTCTTGAAATGACTTCCATTGGCTGGGAAATTGAATGAAATGTAAGTTTAGAATTATGGAACTCCTGCTCACATGGCAGGCCTGAGTTCCTGGCTGGGAATGCTCTATGAAGAGATGAATTAGTGATTACAAAATCACTCTAACGCTCTCTCACAAAACAAGAGTAGTAAAACTAATACCTGAGCAAATAGAAGAACAACCTTGTAGATGCTCAATCATGTTTATGTTCTTGATGATCCTTGAGGATTATTTTGGAGACCAAGACTAGGCCCCTTACAAAGCAATCAATAGATCGAAATTAAGGAAAACACTAGTAGTGTTGGCGCTACACACACCATGGACCATGGTCAAGACCACGAACAGTCCATTGTAGCGCGTTTAGCCACGGACTGTGGCCAAACCCTCTGGACTCCGTAGACGATAGAATTTGGGCCACTAAACCCAACAAAAACAAATATTCAACTGAAAAATGGGGCAACTTATGTAATCAATCTTCTCTCTTTTTTTCTTTTTTAAATATTTTCTTCCCGAAGAGGAAGATATTAGTCATCTTTGTGTTAGTAAAACATTTCCAATTCCAATTCACCAATACATTTTAAAAAGGTCAAGAAGAATAAATAATCAATGAATAGATAAATAAATAATGTTCAAATTCAATGAACTGGCAAAGAATGGAGACAAAGAAACTAACAAAAGAGAGAAAATGTACATTTTCAACTAGAAAATACTGGAGCAAATGACAAGAAAAAAATGACTAACTTACAGGGAGAAGAGCTCCTGGTACTTTTGTCAGATAATGAAAAACAAGAAAAATGCGCAATAGAATTGTTAAAATTAAAGATGCATTTAAAGATGCATTTGGAGCATGGTTTGACGTCATCAATTAGGTCCAAAAACTATTTATGCATGATTTCTCAGCAAGGTTAGAATCATCATATGCTGAGTCGACCAATTTTAAACTTCAACTATCAAAGGTAGTCTCAAAGGAAGAGAATAAACTCTTAAACCTATTTAGGATTAAGAATATACAGACATTGTCGTTCAAAAGGCAAATACAAAGTGCCAAGACCTGACGGTTTTATACGGTCATTGCTCTAATCCCCAAGGTGAATAACACAACCGCATGAGCACAATTCTTATCTATAAGCTTATGCAATAGTCTATGTAAGATTATCGATGAAATTTTGGTTAGTAGAACGTGACCAATTTTGGGGAAAATTATTAATCCGATGCAAAGTTTGTTTGCTCCAAAACATTCAGTACATGACAACATCCTAGTTACTTATGCATGAGGCCATGAATAAATTGAAAAATATGAAACAAAAAACAATATATATACGTACTGTTGGATGGGCCTAATTAGATTAGGCCCGACGGCCACTTAAGTCGCCTAGGGCGACAACCCCAGCTACCCCCTAACCTATATAAAGGGGTTTAAGGGGGTTAGCCTGGGGGTAAGATACAAAACACTCCTCTCTCTCTCCTCACGGTTACCCTATCATCCTTGCCGGCGTTCAAGTTTAGGACGTGGACGTTATAAGGCGACTCTAGTAGCCGCTGGGATTCCTATTATTACTGAAGAACTGGTATTCTTATTATTGTGGACTATCACCAACAGTATACTTCCGCATTCAGGTTAGTCCTGTATTTATTTCCTACAGTGGTATCAGAGCCTAAACTGTTCGGTTTAGTTCCCAGTAATTAGATTGATAAATCTAAAGAAACCAATTCGTGAAAAGAAAGCATGCTAATTTTTTATTTGCTTAATTTTTGTAATTATGCAACCCTAATATCATGCCTGCATGCTTTCTTGATTAAAGTCCGAATTTTTAACCAGTTCAAAGCATGTTCGT
>JACYFF010031958.1:17083855-17114650 GCA_017589665.1 Selenicereus undatus | reverse complement strand
AACTTGTGGAAGTTGGAAGTTATTTTGGATGGGACTATGTTTCTCTTCGACTGTGTTTTGTTTGTGAAATCGAGCTTCTTTGAGAAACAAGAATGTAATTATATGGGTTATACGATTTCATTAAGTTATGTTTTTGGGGGAAGAAATTCGTGTCTTGACTGAGGCTATTACAGAACGTTCTAGAGCTATGGCCATAGTAGTGACTGTCGTTATGTTCAGGTCGCCTAGTGGGAGAGGCTATAGCCAATCCCCTGGGATATGAATGTCGGCCTTGTGTATGTGTGTGACCCATGTGGGTCCCTAGTGAGGAGGGTTTCGGCCTAAACTTACTAGGATATGAATGCGATTCCATGGTTTGTGTTGTGGGCAGTTCGCGTCCTTCAGAGCGTTGGGTGCCTGGTTGGGACCATATGTATGAGTTGCGGCTGGTCCACCATTGGTTGGTACCATATGTTTGAGCCGTAGCTGGACCACCAGGATGTGTTTGTCACCCCTGCGTTGTGATGGTTCTTTGCGTGAGTCATGAGTTGAATTCCCTTAAACTAAAAGTTTTGTATTCAGTTAAGAATGTGTGATGTGTTGTGTAATTGGTTTTGGCTTGGATTTTTGGACTTTGGATATGATATGGAATTGAGTTTCGTTTGGATTTGGTTTTGATGTTGTAAGACGCATGTTATGTGTTTATGGCTAGTATGTGAACTTTTGTGATAAAATTGCTTTGATGCGTGTACCAACTGTGGTTATGGGCGGGCCGTTAGGTTGTTTAGCAGGTTTTACTTTCTTTTGGACTCCAGTGAGGACTATGAGCCCAAAAGACATGATTGGTATGGGACAATCATGGTTAGTTTAGTGAATAAACTAACAGCAAAGCTTGTTCGAGGGCTCAAGTATAAACGTGGGCCCTTGAAACGTACCTGGTATGGGACATGTGCGGCTAAATTAATCTAATTGCCTACCTCATAATAGAAATGTGTGTGCGCTTGTGATATTTATGACCCTATTAAATATGAACGATATAAGTGCATTTTTTATTTTTGAAACATACGCGTATCCTCTTACCGCCCCCTATATGATATATGAGATGTTATGTTTATATGTCATAAAATACGTGTACTGTATGCTTATCTATCAATCGGTTAATGTGCAAAGTGTAACAACGGGGAAGGTAAGGGTTATTCACTGGGCTCGGGGAGCTCATGACCTCACCATTTTTCAGGTTTTGAAAGCGAGGAGGGACCACAGAAGCATTAAAAGAACTCATTTGGACCTGGAGGGCTCGTTGTATGTATATGTTATGGATTACGTCTAGTAAATACAGTTCTGTATTTTGATACGAATATATGTAAAAACATTGTGGATATGGTTTAAGTATGTATGTAATGTGTGTTTTAGATTGACCTTCCTGAACTTCAATTAGATTTCTATAAGAGCTTCCGCTGCTATCGCTTATGATCAGGTTTATTAAGGTCAATAAGTTCATAGAGCCTTGTGGGCGCCCTTGTCTAAGCGTCCATGGAGGTGACGCGCCTGCCCCTTCGGGCGGGACGTTACACCCATGCTGGAGATTTTCATTGTCCGCAATGAAAACGACGTAGAAAAAGGGCAAGGGAGTGGGGAAAGGACCGAACAAGGAGTTTTTTTTTTAAAGCGATAAATGCCTTGGGTTGCCTCCCAAGAAGCACTTGTTTAAGGTCCTTAGCTTGACCCTTACCTCCAAATAGTAGACAACGAAGATGCGGGAGGTGGTCTGGGGGAGGTGTAAAAATGTAGAGGAGGATCCGCTACCTCCCCAGGATAAACAGAACCGGTCGCGAAACGAAGTGGGACGGCCGCAGAAATAGTGGAAGAGCCTCCAAGCAATATGAGTGGTCCCCCATGTCCATCAAACATCTCGACCCCAGAAATAACATCAGGAGGAATTGTGGGCATGGGTGCTACAGGAGGTAGGGAGGTGACAGGCGTTGGAAATGGTGTGGGTGGAGGGAAACAGAAATCCACCATCTCCCCACACATATGGAAAGATATGGTATCGGCCTGGACGTCGATTTGTACCCCAGCTGTTGCCAGAGAGGGTCTCCCTAGTATGATAGGCACATGAGAACTCTTGTCCATATCCATGACGAAGAAATTGCACAGGATAACGAACTCACCCACCTTAACTGTGACATCCTCCAGAATGCCGACAGGTCACCTGGTGGAGCAATCTGCTAGCTGAACAGATATGGTGGTGGAGATGAGGTCCAGCGACTTTAGTTTCCGACAGAGGGATAGGGGCATTAAACTCACGCTGGCCCCCAAGTCACAAAGGGCTCCCTCTATCTGCATATCCCCTATGCAGCATGGGATGGAGAAATCGCCTGGGTCTTGCAGCTTGATAGGTGACTGTAAGATTGAGCTGCCCACCCGCCCAATAGGCATCACTAATCCTCTCTTAGGTTCGCCTTTCTTGGAAAGAAAATATCGCATGAATTGCAAGTAGGCATGTGTTTTCTTGAGAGCTTCCAAGAAAGGGATATCAGCATATACCCATTTCAACACATCCAGGAATCTCGCATATTTGGGCTCAAGCTGACATAGCTTGGCCTAGGCCAACCTCTGGGGGTAGGGTACGGGTGGCCGATAGTGATAAATGGGAGGTGCAGGACTCACTGTCTCAATAGGGCTCAACCTCCTCTCTTTCTGCTGCCCTTCAGTTCCTACAGAATCAAGAACCAAATTTGTCTCCTGGAGAACCATCACCGGGTTCTCCTTCATCTCTTGTCTCACAGTTGAGACAGCATTGACGTGAGCTCTGGGGTTGGTCTCAGGCTGACCTGGCAGGTGTCCTTGAGGTCGGAACAGATGGCCAACCTGCTGAGCTATTTGGGTGATCTGGGTACCCATCGCCTTTTGATGGGTTGCCATGGCATCAAACTTGGAGTTTAACAGATTGATGGACGCACTAAGATTCTCATTGGTCTTAGTCTGTACCGCTATGAACTGCTCCATCATACTCTCTAAGTGGGTTGTAGATCATTGAGGTGGTGGGGTGTAAGCTGCTCGAGGCTGGAACCCAGGTGGTTGTATGGCATTTTGAGGAGGTGAGTTAGGGTTTTTGTATGGGGGGTAAGAATAGCTCTTCAACCCCTGATTGTAAGCAGTGAACTGGGAAGTATACTGTGGCGGGGGTTGAAAACCGTGAAGAGCATTAGTGTGCTCAATGGCGGATGGGCCATTGTAGCACTTAGTAGATGTGTGTCCCTGCACACTACAGGTCTCGCAAATGGCGTAGACCCCAACTGATAACCCTGAAGATCCACCTGGAGTAGGAAAGGTGCCCACTTTGTCTAGCCTCTGTGCTAGCGCATCCACCCGACTAGCTAGAAGGGTCACAGCGTCGACCGCGTACTTGCCACTGCTCCTATGCGAGGTGGCTCTATCACTTGCCCAATGATAATTGTTAGAAGCCATCTCTTCCAACAAGACTTTTGCGGCCTCGATCGACTTACCCATAAGAGCTCCTCCTGCAGCGACATCTACTGAGATTTTCACTGACTGCTCTAATCCATTGTAGAATGTCTAGACTAGAAGCCAGTCAGGAACGCCATGATGAGGGCACTGCCGCTAGAGGTCCTTGAATCTCTCCCAAGCCTCATAAAGGGACTCACCATCCTTCTGAAAGAATGAAGTAATCTCAGTCCTCAGCTTTGCAGTCTTGCCCGGTGGAAAATACTTGCTGAGGAAGGCCTTGGAGAGCATCTCCCAGGTGGTGAATGAGTTGGGCTCCTCATTCTGTAACCAATCACTGGCTTTGTCCCTCAGCGAGAACGGGAAAAGTCGCAGCCTAATTGCAGCAGTGGATGCCCCGTTGATTTTGATGGTGTCGCACTTCGCAAGAAACTTGCGAAGATGCGCATTGGGGTTTTCAGACGGGTGTCCGCCGAATTGCTCCCGCTCCACAAACGAGATAAGTGCTGAGTTGAGCTCAAAGTTGTTAGCCTCGACTGCAGGGCTAACTATGGAGGAGGTGATGCCTGATGCTTGGGGAAGAGCATAGTCCCGTAGCACCCTATTATCTTCCTAGGCCATCGCCGCTGCTTCTTTCTTCCTCCTTCTCGCTTCTTCGCTACGTTGGCGTGCGGCTGCTTCTATATCAGGATCGAGGGGAATAAGATCTTGATCTCTCTAACTCCTCCTGCGCATACACAAGCAAACAATACCCCGAAGTAAACAGTTTCTAGCAAGAAGAAGAAGAGTGATAAACTAAAACAAAAGAAAAGAAAGAAAAGCCTAGTCTAGAGTATTTGAATCGGTTCTCATATTGAAAGGCGCAAGTTCCCCGGCAACGGCGCCAAAAACTTATTAGTCTCAAAATATACCGCAAGTGCACGGCGTAGCTGTAGCTAGCAACCGGCAAGTACGGGTCGTGCCCACGAGGGACTTGGTTTCAACTACCAGAACTAATTAAATTACTCAAGCTAGGCAATCGCAGTTGTGGGTTGGAGACTAAACTAGGATAAACGATAGCAACTAAAAAGCGTAATAAACAGCAGAATAGAAAACACCTAGGTCGGAATTAACAGCACGATCATGCTAATGAATCAGTTACTAACCCAATCAAACACTCCCAAGCATGCATCACAAATGGATAGATTGTCAATTAAGCCCATCTTCTCCCTCTCTCAAGGGTCGAAGACTAATCCTGAAACTATAGTCGCCTATTCTCATTGGACTAAAGGTCGAAGGATTACAAGATTCACAATCTCAAATCCCAATTAGAATCTTAACTATTTTCATGTTAAAATTCTAGTCGACTACTAAGGCGCACTAGGTAAAGGTTTCGTCTCCCAACGCTCCCCTAAACCCCAATAAAAAGGATGAATGTTCTTTCGAGCATTTCATCGAGCATGTGGCGTGCATAGTAGAATTCATAATTGCAAAACAAAGGGGGAGCAGGGATTGGGCCAGTACAAGATTTAACTACACATATTCGGCGTCAATCCCAATCTAAGTTGAGGGATTTAGCCTACAATCATGTTTCTAACAACAACCATGACATTTAATTCCACAACCATTGCAAACCTTAAAAAAACCAAGAACAAGAGAGAAGAGAGAATTAAGAACCTGAAATTGATTGAATGAATTAAAGGTAGAATAAGCTCCAATCCAATAGCGTAATCAAAAGTACTAAAATCAAACTCTCAAACAATACCTAAAAATCGCCTAAAGAACAGTATGGGAGAGGAAAACTAAAATGAAAACTGAATGTCTTCAAAACAGCCCCGAAGGAAGATTTAAGTCGCGACGCGGAAACGGGGGCGGCACGGTCGTGCCTCAAGGCACGGGCCCACCATGCCAAAACACTGCCAGAGTCACGCCAGGACCGCACAAGTGGCACGGCCAAGTCGTGCCAAGTGTGCCGGTTCGAGCAGGTCGACCGTGCTACGCGGCTCCAGTTCTGTGGGACTTCCATGCAACGCTTCTTCGCAGCTTTTCTCGCCTTCTTGGCACTCCTTTCTGCTAAATGTTATTCATCTTCCCGTTTCTTCAATAAAGATCCTGAAAATATTGAAAGATGTTATATGAGTTAAAAGTGCGCTAAAGGAGGCTGACTTGACTCTTCCTAATCACGATCGAACGTGAAAACGAGGATGAAAATGCGTCAAATAGGGGCTAAAAATAGGACTAAATAGAGGTTCATCAAGATATCATTAGTAATCCATTTGGTGATCGATTCTGGATAAGATACGAACAGCACCTGCATGCGCTCATCCTACTTATCTCACCGAGTAGCTATATATGGGGGTGACTCCGATAGGATGAGATGATCAGTAGCGATTAGCAACTATTATGTTAGTGATCATTGGTATTGCCTTGGTGATCAGCATATCTTGAACAAATTTTCAAAGGTTGCCTTAAAGGTATGTTGATCACCAAGGTAATACTAATGATCACTGGAACAATAGCTACTAATCACTACTAATCACGTTGCCTTAAAGGTATGTTGATTACCAAGGTAATACTAACGAGCATTAGAACAATAGCTATTGATCACTACTAATCACGTTGCCTTAAAGGTATATTGATCACCAAGGTAATACTAACGATCATTAAAATAATAGCTACTGATCATCTCATCCTACTCATCCCACCAAAAACCTCATCCTACTAGAGTCACCCCATGGGGGGCACTCAAACTTGATATGGAAAAGCTTATGATAAAATACAATGAGGGTTCCTTTTTGAAGCACTACAACAGCTAAGATTTTATCAATAATAGATTGCCTAGATTAAAGAATATGTAACAATTGTATCCTAGTTCATTATAGTTAATGATTATGTTTATGGATTTTTTGCACCATCTATGGGCATTTGCTAAGGAGATTGACTCGTTGTTGCAATGTTTATTTATAATTATGGAAGTACTAACAAGAGAACTACGGAAAGCACAAAATAAAAAGAAATGTGAAATTGGATTTAGAATGGCGCCTATTGGTAACAAAATTCCTTACCTCCTCATTGCAGGCAACAATCTACAATTTCGTAGAACTAATGTTGACTCCTCTCAACAATTAAACAATTTACAGGACAAAAATTTTGCCAAAACTCAGGCGAACATAATAATTTTCATAAGTTATCCTTAATAGTCCCCAAGAATGCGAATGCATGTCACATACAAGTTGTCCCTTTAGTCTTGAATATTATGCACTATGACAACCTAGGTAAGTATCTTGGATGTTTGGTGTTTAACAGTAGACCAGACATAGAAACTTTTTCAAAACTAGTCAATAAGACAACTTTTAGACTGTAAACATAAAAAACAAAAAAAAAACCTCCTAATTAGGGGAATATCTCCACTTCGGACGAACTCATTTAATATCTACTGTTCCTTTAATGTGAGGACGTGATGTTCTGAATCCATGCGAGCACATACAATGTAATGTTTTCAACTTCCCAGTACGACAAATAGGGAAGTTGATAACATTAGTAGAGATTTTTCTTGGAAGAAATTTGATGACAATAAAAACTTGCCTATGGTATCTTGGGACAAAATTTATCGGTCTAAGAGCAGATAAATGCTAAATGCCTGATTAATGAAAACTTTTTCATTGCTGAGCCCAAGCAATTCTACTAATGGGCATGGAGATGCATACATAGAAACCATCATCAATTTCGGAAAGGAATGAGATGGAAAAACGAGATGACAAATATTAATTTTTGGCTTGATAATTGGTGTGGAAATGAAAGTCTAGCTACAATGCTTAGCACAAAAGGCACCTCTAATTGCTACTTCCATCCTGGTCTCACATTTTATTACATATACAAACAGGGGGATATTAGGAAGCTAAAGGTCCTAGTAGATGATGTGCACATGCAATGAATAGTAGCAACACCTATTGCTTCTAATAACATTCCTAACTCCATCTGCTAGGTACTTTCAAGAAATGGTGAATTCTGCACCAAATAGCGACTTGGACAACTCATGGTCTGGATGCTATAAATTTTTCCTTGTGGGAATCTAATTAAAGTTGAAATCTAGAGATTATGTCTAAGTTATTTTTTTTATTTTTTTTTGTTCAACTATGCCATGCATCACTCCCTACTTAGGGAACTCTATTAAAAAGAGGACTTTGAATTAACCATATTTGTCCTCTATGTGATTTGAGGATTGAGGATGTAGAACACCTATTCCTTTAGTGTAGTGCTGCTCAAGAGGTTTGGAAGCTAACAAATGACCATACTTAGGTTACTATTAATGCGCCTTCTAAAGACCTTAGTAATGTGCAAAATTGGTTCTCTAGTATAAGATCATCTAATCCTGTCGTGTAGATGCATACATCAGCTACACTTTTGTGGAGCATATGAAAAACTAGAAATAACATCATATTTTGTGATGATATATGCAATCCAATAACCATGTTGATTAGAGCAAAGAAAATTGATGTTCAATGCTGCATCAGGTATAAACTCACATAAATAATCCAACCACCAAACTCGTGTCATGCAACCACCAACCATAAGAAGACATATTGGGTGACATGGAGAAAGTCTTCATCAAGATCAATTTTGATGGATCCAAATCATCCATCAAGCTGTGGGAAGATAAATTATTTGTAATAAGGAAGACAGGTTTTTTCAAGCAGTAGTATTCGACCTAGGACATCAATCTTGATAGCAGAAACAACATTAATGTGGAACGGAATTAGAGCTGTGGTACTAAAAAAGGGATAACAAATTCTCATCCAAGCAGCTCAAAGTCACATACAAGGATCATGGGAAATCCAAGGTGTGACATCCATTCTTACTTCCAATTGTGTAATTGTTAATCACATTTTTAGGTACGGTAATCATGCAACAAACTAACCGATGAATTTAGAGGTAATTTTACATTCCATAATAGCATGTAATCAGGTCTTGCAAAGAGACTTTAATTGTATCCTCCATGAGAATAATTTGGGGGGAGCCCTTGAGTGAAGGATTGCCTAGGTTGTATTACTCACATTTCTTACAAAAAAAGAAAATTACACACAGACACACACACACACACACACACACATCACAACCATTTTTTAATTATTGTCTCATTTAAATTGACGGATAAGGAAGGAGTTAAGGATTAACATTGAAGTAAGGTTGAAATGGGTTGAGCTTAGATATGTCAAAATCCTTGACTATTGTTATGTTTGTGACCTAGTCGGTCATGTGTATAGGGGATGTGGACGCTTTAAAGATGGGCCCCTGAGTTAGAGCTACCACACCAACCAAATCTTAGGGGTTGTCTATTAAACGAAAAAGAAGAGGGCCAGAGGAAAAGTGATCCAAGGAGAAAAAGAAGTTGCCAAAGTTATGGGGTGGTGGAAGTGGTAGTGCGGTGAACTTAAAGCAAAAACTAGAGGACTCAACTCTGGCCAATACTAGGGATAGTGGGGGATTCTAGGCTATGGTGGCAGAGATGGGAGGTACTTAGGTAGTAAAGAGAAAAATAGCTGACTTGAAAGGGTACAAGGTGGGAAGAAAGAAAAATTTGTCTTATTAAAGAGACAAGGAAATCTAGCACTAAAGGCATGGAGACCATTGCTGACCAGTCCTATAAAGCACAATGAGCATCCTATGTCTAAACTACCAAGGGCTTGGCGATCCCTAAGTAGTGAATGGTCTTCGTAATCTTTTGTGGAGATTGAAGCCAAACTTGGTCTTTTTATTAGAGACCAAACTGAGTGGGCAAGTAATGAGGAATGTTTCTATCAATAAGGTAAATACACTAGCGATGGAGTTTTATGGGTTGTGCGTGGATGCTAGAGGGAGGTCAGGGGGGCTGGCTTTTGTGTGGTCTAAGGTGGTGACAGTGAACCTTTTTTCTATGTTGTTTCATCATGTAGATGAGTCTATGGCTTGGTGAGCAGATGCGCCTAAATGGCGTTTTACAAGGTTGTATGGTTAGCCTAAAACACATCTGAAGTTGAAGACTTGTGATCTGCTACAAGACTTAAGAATGAAATCTTGCTTGTCGTGGGTGATCAGGGGTATTTTAATGAGGTTTTCTTCTATTGTGAGAAGAAAGGTGGCCCTCCTAAGAGTCAATGTGTGTTTGATCACTTAAGTGAGACCATTTCATTGCGAGCTTTAGTGGTTATTAGCTCACGTGGGCAAATAGAAGACGTTCTAGAGAATTTGTCGAAGAAGGCCTTGATCAGTTATGTGCTTCAGCCAAGTGGATGACTCTTTTCCCATCTTTCGAGGTATCTCACCTAGATAAAGATATATTCGATCACTTGCCTATACTATTGGATACATGTGATAAGGTTAGGATGGGCCGGCGAAGCAAGAAATGGAAGAGGTTTGAGGTTATGTGGGTTGAAAATCAAAGGCATGAAGATATAATCACATCCTCTTAGCATCAGGTGGATGCTAGGTAGCCTATTCAAAATTGTATTGTCAAAATCGAGTATTGCTTAAATTCTCTCTTGAAGTGAAATGAGAAGGAGTATGGCAATGTCCAGAAACATATTGCGGTCTTTCAAAATCAATGAAGTATATAAGGGATGCTAGGGAAAGGGTAATTATTTTGGCAGAAACTCTACAATAGAGGGGAAATGAAGAAGTTTTGTGGTGGCAAAGATCAACGGTGGATGTTCTAAAATTTGGAGATCAAAATTGTAGTTGGTTGCATTCGACGTGCTAGGAAAGTGATTAATATAATTATCATTAGGTTGAAGGCTGCAAATGGTTCCTAGTTTGAGGATATCAAAGGCATTGAGGATACTTTTTGTTAATTATTTTGGGTCCCTTTAATTTTCTCATCTATGAACCCTACTAATATGGACGAGGTTGTTCAACATACACCACGCAAGATTTTTGAAGCGTTGAATGACTTTCTTTAGCAGCCCTCCACGACAGACGAGGTCATACACGCTCTCAAACAAATATCGCCCGACAAATCTTGAGGTCCAGATGGTATGAATCCATTCTTTTACCAAAAATTTTGGACAACTACAGGTGTTAATATAAGTAATGTTGTGCTATCGATTCTCAATAGAGCTCCCCTTGTTGATGGCATGAATCATACTCAGGTTGCCCTTATTCCCAAAAAAAAAGGTACACAAGCCTTCTGATGTATAATTTATCACTAAGGTAATTGCGAATCGACTAAAAGGGATTCTACCATATATTATCTCTTAGAATCAATTTTCTGTTACCCCATGAAGGCTAATCACATGCAATGCCCTCGTAGATTTTGAGGTTTTCCACCCCATTTATTGTCACTTAGCTGCTAATAGAGCAATGTTTATTAAGCTTGACATGTCGAAGGCTTATGACCATCTGTAATGGGGTTTTTTTGAGGAGGGTGATACCGAAACTAGGTTGTAGGGAAAGCTGGGTTAGCCTAGTGATGAGATGTGTAGAGACGACTACTTTGTCATTTATTGCTAATGCAATCTAGGGGTTTTGTTAAATCATCTTGGGCCATCGTAAATGGGATCCACTATCTCTGTATTCTTTTCTTTTTTTATGATGAAGGCCTTTCGTACTTGATTTCAAATGTTGTGTGTAGTGGCAAGTTGGTTGGTCATAAGATTTGTGCTAGAGCTCTTGTTGTCTCACACCTATTATTTATAGATGATTCTATAATTTTTTGTCAGGAATAGTAATCCTAGGTTGATTCCATTCAACAGCTACTGCAGCTATATGAAAGCGGTTCGGGGTAAAAAATAGTTCTGAAAAGACAAATGTACTGTTTAGCAAAGGGACCCCATATGATAGCAGGCACAGCATTATGATCACTATGGATATTCGGGAAGTATTAGCTCATGAGACAAACATGTTGTTGTCCATAAGGGTGGGGCATCCTCCTAGAAGACCTTTTTTGCAGATTTGAGATCGGGTTCCCAAGAGGCTGAATGCTTAGACGGAGAATCACCTTTCTCGCATAGGTAGGAAAGTGATAATTAAAGCGGTTGCTCCGGCAATCCCTATGTACTCTATAAGCACTTTTAAGTTCCTTAAATGCTTGTGTGACGACATCCAGGCATTAATTGGGAGGTTTTGATGGGACCACACATCTTGCAAAATATTCTATTAGCAGGGAGCAATTTTGTTATAAAAAAAAAAAAGAAGAAGTGGTGGGCTCGATTTTAAGGATTTGGATGCTTTCAGTCAAGCTTTGCTAGCATGATAGTTTTAGCGTCTTGCTCAACGAGAGGGGCCTCTCGTTTTTTGTCTTTTTAAGGCAAAGCACTTCCCTAAATGCTATATTTGGGAGGCAATGTTAGGCCATTACCTAAATTTTATGTGGAGGAGTCTATTGGGAATCAAGGAGATTGTTGCAGGAGGAATGGATTGGCGAGTGGGTGATGGATCTCGCTTAATATTTGGGAGTCAATGGTGGATTGCACTCCTACATTCCTTTTAGGTCATAATACCTTTCAACTCAAATTATTCTCTCATTTGGGTCGGGGATCTTATTGATAGGGAGTTGTGTGGGTGGAAGGAAGACATGGTTAGGTATATTATTTTGTCGGTTGATGTGGAGCTTATTCTTAATATTTCGTTAAGTCATAGTTGGCCTTCCGATCAGTTGACTTGGCACCATTCACTACAAAAAAGGTTTACTATACCGATGGATTTTTCGACGAAATTTTGGTCAGTTTTTGACGGAATTTTTGACCGAAAACAGCCCGTTAGGAAAACATTCATCAGAAAAATTATTCCAATGGATGTCTAACGGATACTTAGACAGGTTGACACCAGACTGAACACCATCAGACAGTATTCCGACTAATTCTCCGACGGTATCCAATGTACATTTTTGACCTTCCGACGGACTAGTTTTTTCGCATCACAAATTTTCCTGGTAAAAATTTTCCCAACAGAATTTTCCGTCGATTTTTCCATCGGAAAATAGAAATGAATTTAAAAGAACCTAGTTTGTGTGAATTCAATTTAAATTGATAATAGCAATAAGATTTTTTTTTGTGAACAGTGTGTGTGTGTGTGTGAATACCAACTAGTACCACAAACAAGATATATGATAACAACTAGTAAATACCAATTTCTACGTCTGAAAATTTAAAGTGTTAAATTTGAAATTGTTCATAACAGCCACTATTGTTTTGATCTATAGCCAGATCAACTAAATTAATCAGAATCAGATCGATTGATGGGATCCTATTGTCATTTTGAGAGCTATGGTCATCATCAATGTCCAAGTTGACTTGGCTAGAAGGACCTACTCCTTGCCCTTTAAGAAATCTCAAAACCTTCTTCACAAAACGCTAAGTTTTCCCTTGTTTTGTGGCAATTTGGGTTGTTGTCTTTGCTTGCTTGGCAATGCTCCGATTGAGGAGTTTTGCTCTTGCTCTCTTGGTTCAAAGTGCTCAGTTGATGAGTGGCGTGTAGCAGTTATTCGAGCTGGTTTCTTGAATTTGACACCTTAGTACTAAAACCGCATACACTATGCTTTTTGTCAAGATTTTCTTGAAGTTAAAACGTCTTAGAGTCATAAGTGGCAGTTGAGGTCCCCCTCAGGTTGCAGCTTGAGTGTAATCCTTCTATTTCTTGTGGTACATCTCTTGAAAGTTGTTAAAAATTGGAGTTATTGTATACTAGAGTGAAAATTCTGACATATGAACAATGTTTAAATTTCAAGTTGAAACTTACAATTTGTTTTGCAAATTTCTTATCAACGAATACTTTATCTTTGGTCTTGAAGTGAATATCCTTGAATAGCTCTTCACGTGTGGGTTCCCTGGCCAATGCTTTGGCTGATAAAAAAAATATCTATATATAATTATATACACTGAATACCACAAATTCACTCATTAATACGTTCTTTACTTACCAGGCGCCTCTTCTTTTCACTAATCGGGATTGAACAACATGTATGTAATGACAGACCAAGACCTTCTAGATCACTCAATTTATTCTTTTTATTTTGTTCACCCAACTTTTTGAACTTGTCATCCTCACTTTAATGCTTAAGCATCTCTTTCCAAACACTAGGTGGCACTCGCTTTGCCTTTTTGTTGAACTTCCTAGCATACCCAAGAATGTCCTTAAAACGAGCTGCACCTTTGATCTTAGAGTTACACCGTATGTGGGTTTTATTGTCTGGATGTCAATAGTAGTGTTTTTATAACAAAGTTCTAGTATATTAATTAATTATTGCACTATTTAAGTATTAAAATTAAACTTTAAATAATAGATAAACCTGCTCTAGATACTGTTATGCTTCAACACAATTTAGTAAAATGCGAAGGTGAGCAACAAGATACTCCGGCTCAGCAAGATATCTTTTTCCTTGGTTTCCAAATGGAGCACCCTCACGATTGAACACCGAAAGAGTTGGCTTTTTGTGGTTGGAATTGTTGAATGCTCTCATTATGCCCCATTCGCGTACAATGCAAACTTGACTAAAAGTAATACTCGTAAAAATGTTTAATCTCAAATGTTAAGTATGCATGAACTATGCACTCCTCAGGAGGAGCTTTGTTATTTGCTGTAGGCTTCATCCAACCAAGATACCTCTCAAAAGGACACGTCCATCGATGTTGCACAGAATCACCCAGCAAAGCTTCTTCTGCTAGATGAATAGGCAAATGTTCCATGACATTCCAAAATTCAGGGGAAAGACTATCTCCAATTTATATACTCTTATTCATCTCTTTAGGTATGTGAACATGCAACTCACTGGAGCATAGGTCTCTAAAGAATTCACTTAGCTCGACCAAGGGTCCTAAAACATCTTCTATAAGAGAAGCAAAGGTTACTGGAAGGAGATTCTCCAACAAACATGATGTTCAGGACTTTTCAAGTTTTGAAACTTTGTATTAGATGAATCAACCCAATCCCCCACATTAGAACAATAATCATCAGGCCCATGAACCTCCTACAACCATTGGCAAATAGCCCTCTTTTGATGTAACGAGAGCGTAAACTTAACTTTTGGTTTATATAATGCATCAATAGACCCTCAGGTAGCTAAGTTTAGCTCTTATCTACCACACAGAATAGCCATATCCATTCTTGATTTTACATCATCCTTTGTTTTTTCCCGCACATCCACGACTGTGTTTATAATATTTTCACTAAAATTTTTCTTAATATGCATAACATCAAGGTTATACTTTAGTCGTTGATGCTTCCAATAAGGTAACTCCCAAAAGATACTCTACTTTGTCCACTTATGATCATTCTACTGAAATCCAAGAATTTGAAATTCTACCTCTATGGTCACTTTATGCAACTTAGAGGCTACATCATACAATATTTCACCGAAAATCTTTTGAGGAGGGCTAATGTGTATGATCTTGCCTTTACGAAAACCAACTTTATTAGCTCTAAAACAATGATTCCGAGGCAAGAACCGATGATGGCAATCAAACCAAGATGACTTTCGCCCATGCTGTAACTTCAAGGCACTATTTTGATGCATGCAAACCGGACATGCTAGCAACCTACGAGTAATCCAACCGACAACATTCCATAGGTGGGAAAATCATTGATTGTCCGTATTAATGCAACATGCAATCTAAAAGCTTTCCTTATGAAACATCAAATCAATCCACCCCAACATACCATAGTATGGTCAACTCATTAATTTAGGGTTGCAAGCACACATCCATTCTGTTACTTAGATTTTTTGGACCCGAAATAATACAACTTAAAAGCATATATGGAGTGATCATACACATATCTAGAGGCAAGTTATAAGGTGCAACAACAATTGGCCACACAGAGTATGATATTCCACATAGCGAAAACAATGTGAAACAATTAGCACATAAACCTAATCTCACATTCCCAAGCTTTGCTGCAAAATTGGTATACTTTTGGTCAAAATACTTCCAAGCTTCTCCATTCAATGGATGTCAGAGAACACCTGGTTATTGTTGATGCTCATGGTGTCATCTCATGTGGGCAGCAGTACTTTTTGAGGCATACAATCTTTTCAATCTCGTGATTAAAGGTAGGCACTGCATTTTCGCATATGAAACCTCCTTATGCGCCCCTTGACTAGAGTTCTGTGATGTTCGTCTTCCTTATCCGTAAAATTTGCATGCAAACAGATTTTCATCATGTTTATAATAAAGCATGCACCATTCGGATAACAATCAATTTCCTGAACATCCATGCCTAAATCTCTCACTTTTCTCAACAACTTATGACAATTTCTTAGAATGCGACTTTCAGGAGGGCATGTATCTTTCATCAATCCAACAACTTCATTGAAACAATGTTGAGACATGTTGTGGGCTAATTTTATACTAAGTAGCCTCATTGACGTTTCAAGTTCAATTATGTTACACCCTTCACACAAGGGTTGTTGGGCATATTCAAGCATAGTGTAAAATGCCTCAGGATTTACTTTATGAGAGCTACTTATGTTCATTTCGTTGGCTTAGAAGGTAACATGAAGCATGTTTTCCATATGATTATGATTATTGTAATCATAATCATAATTCATAGATTGTGAACTTTTTGCACCCCCTACTTCTGAATAATCATCCTCCTCGTGGCTTGTCTAATACCAATAACCCTTTATAAACCCCTTTCAAAACATATGAGATTTTACAAAATCAGGCGTATGGTATTGCATATTGTTGCACTTCACACATGAAAATCTATAAACTCCATTAATTCTATACTCCTCTTGATTTTGTGCAAATCCATCAAACATATTTACTCCCATCAACCACTCATTTCTGAGCCTAGACCCATAAGGATTTCTCCTCTTATACATCCATTGATGATGCAACGATCCATCTATATTTTCCTAATCTGGTAGCATTAATTGTTATATATACAACAAGTAAAATGATAAGTGTCTTACTATAATACACTTTTTAAGTGTCTTAATTTCACCTAAAATGTATATTATCACATATTAAATTGAAAAAATGGTATGATTGAATAGTGGAAGGATATCAAAATTTATAGATTTTGTGAAATCATCATTTTATACATAATCGTTCACATTTAAAAAATCACACATATGATATGCTTTCGCAGATGGAGTTGATCCGGTTAGGGTGTTAGTTAGTATTTATTAACGTAACCAATGAACATGAAAGCTTTATATTTCCTAATAAGTTGTAATTATTAAAATTTTGGTGATTTTAAATCATAAAATATATTAATTTGAGTTAAGAGAAAACATTTAAGAGTGTCTTGCAGCAAGACACATATCATCACCCTATACAACAATTACTTTCAATAGATATCTTTTAGAAATTAATCTAACCATTAGCCATGATTCTAATACATCATACATTACAATTTTCGATCGACAATAAATGAACTTATCTATGAATACTAACACAATGTTCAAGCACACAAATATTTATAAATAAAGATGATTTAAAAAACCTGTCCGAATTGATGAAAAACAACACCGAACTTGCGATAGGAACATGAACAATAATGATTTTTTTTTTTACCATTAAACATTTTTTTTTCCCATCTAAAGTACACCATAAGTAAAACATAACTAACACGAATTAAAAAACAAACATTTTCCTTTAAATTTAGGTCCATTTAAATCACAAATTATTTTTAAATACAAAATTTTAATAACATTTATGTTCCATCATCGCTAATTACTTACAAACATTACAACTATTTCATTTATCCAAATAAATATACTTTACGAATCAAATTAAAAATTAAACTATTTACTGCATATTTTATATTCACTAATGACACCAATAGCTAAAAACTAAATATATTTACTTAAGACTTTATATTCCCATATTCCGCAAATAAATTCCCGAATAAACATTTCATGCAACAAAATATAACAATCTAATTAAGCATATATACTGCAAAAATAAACTTAATATAACTATTTGATTTATTCAAATAAACAAACTTAACAAATCAAACACAAATTAAACTATTTACTTCACATTTTGTCCAAATAAACATGCCTAAAAAAATAAACACTATTTACTAAATAAATAAACACACTTAACAAATCAAACAAATCAATAAAAAATTAAACATACTTACAAAAAATTAACATACATAACAAATCAAACAAAAAATAAACATGCTTAAGATACCTAACAACTCAAACAAAAAAATAAACATATTTAACATACTTAAACTACTTACCAAAATATACATATTAAACATACACAACATACTTCACTACTTACAAAAATTAAACAATTCTTAAAAATAAACATACTTAACGTATTTTATTTCATTTATCCAAATAAATATACTTAACAAATCCAACAAAAAATTAACATACTTCACATCCATAATTTTCCACATCCGTAATTTACCAAACAAAACATATCAAATGCACTATTCATATATGCTACAAAGTTAAATTTCACAAAATTGAAGGGAAGCCTTAGAGCAACGGTAAAGTTGTCTCCGTGTGACCAAAAGGTCACGGGTTCGAGCCATGGAATCAGTCACAGATAAAGTCAAGTTAGGCTGCCTACAATTCACCCCTTGGGGTGCGCCCCTTCCCCGGACCCTGCGTGAACGCAGGATGCTTGTGCACCGAGCTGCCCTTTTTTTTAAATTTCACAAAATTATTACATTTATCCAAATTAATATAATTTCAAAACACAAAAATTTCGACAAACACACTTAGAGCCACTAACCTTTAAATTAGCAACAAAAATATCCCAACCACCGGCGGCGAAATACACACGATGGCGACAGGGCCTCTACAGCGGGCAACAGTGGCAAGAGCATGGTGTCGGAGAAAGTGACAATGGCTAATTGTGCACAAAAAATAAAAACTCAACCACCACCAAAAACACCACAAACTCAAAATTTTCAAATTTAGTAACAAATTACTTGAAAATGAAAAACTTATTGGTGAGATAGGAACCGCAACGCACTTCGGCGATGGTTGCCGGCGACATTGGTGTGGCTTCTCACTCTCAATTGCTTTTTCTCTCCTTGCTTGGAGTGACTCTCTCTCTTTCTCAAAGATCTTCAATTCGCTTGACTCCCTCACTCGAGGGTCTTAAACGCAGATCTAAAATTTTTTTAGAAATTGTGCTTGGTTTCCAACGGACTTTCTAACAGAATTTTGATGGAATTCCGAAGGGTAGTTCTCCCGATGTAATTCTTGTCGGAAAATTTAGAATTCATCCGACTCCGTCTAATTCCCGTCGAATTGTGCAACCAATACTTATCCTCGTTGTTTTTCCATCAGAGTTGAACTGCATTTTTGTAGTGATTTCTCAAATGGAGATCTCACCATGAAATCCATGCACTAGATCATCATGAATAGAAGAGGTGTGAATCTGATGAGATGCTGCAGGACTAAGACGAAGGTGAAGTGGAAGGCTACTTGGGGATTGCATGTTCCCCCCTAGCAAGGTCTTTGGTTGGTAGTGCTTTGTTGGAGCGTTACAAATGTCATCCACGTTAGCTCGTAGGATCCCAAATTCTCAATAAGGTGCAATATATGTGGGGGTTTGGAAGAGTCTGACTTGTATGCCTTGGTCAAGTGTCTTCTCACCATTGTGTGAGTTCAAATAAGTTTGATATGTTTTTCATAACTCGTCTTTGCATCTGTTTGGGACTTGTTTTTTGGTTGAAAAAGACTTCGGGGATGGAAGAGTGGGAAGACTTTATTGACATTGCATGGGTTGTTTGGAACTCTCGTAACAAGTATGTTCTCAAGTTTTTGAGCTTAGACTTAGTGAGGATATGTGAGCATGCCCTAAAATTTGTGCATTATTTTGAGCAGTGTAATGAAAAGATTCTGGGTGATACAGTGAGTTATCAGAGGCAATGGTCACCTCCTTCGTCGGGCTCTTTGAAGATGAATTTTGACGAGGCTATATTGGGATAGTGGGGGTATGGGTGGGGTGTTGTGGCTCGAGGGGGAAGTGGTAGTGTGTTGTTTGCCATGTGTTAAGTGGTAGGTTTTCTCGTGGCTGAAATGGAAGAAGCAAGACCCGCAAGATTTGCACTTGGTGAAGCCTGGAAGCAAGGCATGCGAAATGTAGTGTTAGAGGGTGATTGTTTGGCCCTTGTTACAAAACTGCAGAAGAAAGAATAGAGCGATGTTGATATTGGTGTTCTTATTCACGATATTGTTGGATTTGATTTTGGTTCTGATTTTTGTGCCTTTTTCATTTGTTAGGCGGAAGGGGAATAGAGCATCACATTATCTTGCTCACATCCAACCCCATGAACCAGGAATGCGGATTTGGTTTGATGATATTCCATATTATGCCTCTGATATGGTGTTAAAGGATATTGATACTGATTCAGTTGGATAAATTATTTTCTCTTCACTGATAAAAAAAAAATGACTGACACCATATGCATTATTTAATACACAAAAATCTCTTTTACCAAAAAATTTATAATTTAGGACACAATAATCTTTAACTCTACTGAAGAATTTAGGAACAACTAAGGGTCTGTCAACATTTTGAAGCTGCTAATCGCTCCTAACTACCTCAAATCCCCAATTGTTAGTTCAAACTACTCCCAAATGTTTGTAATTGCTTCTAACAGCTTCTAATCACAACTTGTATGTATAATTTAATGCATAAATTCTTGCACGAGACCGTCTCACATCAAGGTTATTGCAAAATGAATTTCTTTAAGAGTGATTTTTTTTTTTAGATTTTGCGGTGACTAATAATATATTCTGGAGTGACTTTTTAATGGATGCATAATTGATAGTTTATCTAGCAGTGACTTTGAATGTTGTCAGCCTTAAATGAATCATTGGTTACCCCAATTATCATTGAAAATCACCATACAAACATCCTTTTATGATATGCCTTATGTAAAACGATCTTAGATAAAACTTACTATATTTAATGTTAAACTACTCCATATCCTTGTTAACTGCTTTATATTGTTTCATATTAAGGTCATGTTCTTTTCATTGGCAAATCTCAATCTACCAACCTCAACCAACTTTAATCTACTTCAATCCATTTCAATCCACTTCAATAAAAAAATATCCACTTCAACCAATTTTAATCAATTTTAACTTCAATATATTTTTATCAATTTCAATCAACTTCACTTATTTATCACCTCATAATTTTCTACGAAAAGAACAAATCTTAAATATTAACTGCGCACACTGACCATTTCTATACAAAACGGTTAATTTTAGCTGTTAAAATTAACTGATCCTAAACTAGTTAATATGTGCAGACCCCCCCCCCCCCCCAAAAAAAAAGAAAAAGAAAAAGCAGCACATTGGCAAGTTGGATCTATTTGTGTCGTACACTCTGTAATACCCTAGCTGTAGTCTGTAGAAAGCAAAGGACGGTGAACCACTTGCTCCGTGCCACCGAATGTATGGAGTTTTGTACACATATTTTTGACACGCCAATTACACAATCCAAGGCGATCATGTGTCATTTCCAACCATTGTCCCCATGATGTGATTTTTTATTGTCAAAGAAAATCCGCGCTTCTGTACATCCCCTTCACAAGGACTGCCATAAACTTCCTGATATGTTTTTTAAAAAAAAAAAAGTTAAATCATTGACTAACTTAATGTGACTTAAATTGGGCATGAACAGATGAATTTCTACTTGGTCACGACAAGTGCTTAGTTGGAACAGTTTGGGAAGACGTCACTCATTCTTCTTGAAATCACTGTTTGATTGCATTTTTTTCCGTTTCGAAAAATTACAGTACTCTTATAAAATTAATACAGCATAAAAACAGTACACAATAATACAGTATATACAAATATAGATCCACTATTTATCAACTTAAAAAAAGCATTATGTATTCGATATTAAGTTTGATGTGTTATATTAACTTGTTCTATTTAGTTATTAGGTTTGTATAAATTGGTTTGATATATTATCCCAATTAGTAGGTGTATACCACATCTAAAATGGACTGATATAAATATAATATATGTAAAAGTTGACATTATATATCCGAATTATTTCTTCATATGCATAAGGGGTTATGTTTGATTATTAAGATTGAAATAAAGAATACTATTTTTGGAACTACTTTTCAACTTATCATAAATAACATATCACTGACGAGTAGAAAAATATCGTTGAAGTTAAAAGTTAAAGCAAATGTCCCCTTGGCTTAATTAAACAATCTATTTTGTTATTATTTTATTGATCACATGACTTGTTAAGCATAAAAATGGCATGGATTATTTATCTTTTCTCTGAATTTATGGCATGGCTTAATTTAATCACCAATACAATGTTAAAATGTTTAAGAAAAATATATTAAACACATACAGAGTGAGGCCAAGGTGAGAAGAAATATTTTTAAAGTATTGAAAATCTAGAAAAATTAATTGGCACGTGATTAATAATATAAAAAAAATTTAGAATTTTATCAAAATTTTAGAACTAATATTCAATTGAATTCCAATTAATGCTATTCAGAAAAACTAACATGAAATAAGTGTAAATTTAATTGAATTTTTACGCTGACAAGTTTATGGGAAACATAAAAGAAATTCAAGTATGTTTTGATCATATATTAATCTAACTTGCTACCAACTTGACATCAATTGAAATTAATATGATATGTACACGAAGACAATTATATTCTAGACATTAACTCACATTTAACAATGTTATCTACATAAAAGGTAATTTATTTTGATAAATTATTTTATATGACTACGTTGGATCCAATTAACTCTATATAACATATTGATTTTAGCCTGGAAAAAAAAAATCAAGGCTAAGTAAGATCTAAGTTTGATTAACTTGAAGTTAGGTTATATAATGGCTTGTCACGACGAATTAGTCAATTACATGCAATTATTAGGAGAAAGTGCCATTTACTATGATTTGCAAAACTTTTATTTGTTCAATGGATTAGACCAGGATCAAATTTGAGCCAAAATCGAATTATGTTGTTTTGGATTTAATTTATGTTGAATTTTAACAATTACTTCATATTATTATTTTAAGTTTCTTTGCTAAAAGTGCCGTATCAAGTTTTTCATATACTTTCATTTTTTTACACGGCAACATGTTATAAATAATTTAGTTAGCCATATTGCTTTTTTATAAGCCATTTCACTATGTTAAAAGCCACATCATCAATAATTTTAAAGAAATAAAAGTGTTTTGTCAATGCTAAGGGTATTTGCTTAAATTTAAAGTCTACAAAATGTTTACCACCATTGACTAAAAGTCCAACGATATATGGTTTTAAGCACTCACTAAAATTATAATTATTAATATATAATTAAGTGCTAACAAGTGTTAATTAATTTTCATTAATATTAAATATTAATAATAAATACTTATAATTAAATTACAAAAGGGCATACACTTACTTATTGAAACAAATATACAAGTAGGGAAATTGGGTGCAACGTTTCCCTAGCTTTTTAACTTTGATGTGAATTGAAATTTGAGGAAGAATTTGAGGTGGCAAATGAAAGCCCCTAACTTTAATGTGAATTGAAATTTGAGGAAGAATTTGAGGTGGCAAATAAAGGCCCCTAAGACATTAGACATATGAGGGATGATGAGGACTGGAGGAATAAAGCGGAAGGATGGCATGTTGAATGGACTCATTTCAAATTGCAATTGTAAATATACTATGTACAACAACTTTAATGTAGCATGACGCGAGAGAGAGAGAGGGAGAGAGACTTTAATGTAGCATGAGGAGAGAGAGAGAGAGAGACTAGGATAGTCCAGGGGTGAAGAACCTTGGAAGAAGAAACATACCCTCCAGCCCCCCTTCATTTTCCAAATCAAAATCCCATCAACTTGCATTTTCGGTCATCATCCCAACCCCATGCCATGCTTGAGCTACATTTTAAAATTCAGTGAATCCAACCCTAACAGAACATCTCTTCCTCTCTCTCTCTCTCTCTCTCTTTTTTGTTGTCTACTTTCAGATTTGCTGGGCTTCCCCTCTAGGAGAGATTAGTTCCCATCAAACCCAAAATCCCATCACACACACCCTTAGAAGGCAATTACTCAGGCCACCAAACACCACCATCATCAATAACAAATTAGCAATATAATTAACCCTCCAAATCTTCCCCTTCCTTGTGTTTCCTTTTCCTTTTCATGTACCCATATTAGCAAGGGAAATACCCAGATCAGATTATTGTCCACCCTCCCTGGATTCTCCTATTGGTCTTTGCTAGATATCAGTCTCTCTATCTGTCTTTAGATCTGAAGAAATTGGATTGCCAACTCAAAATCCAGGAAAAGAAGAATTTTGGTTGTTTGATGATGCAAAGTTGTTTAATTGGTACCTGTTTCTCTAATTCTAGCCTTCTTTGAGAAATTTTGATTGCCTTGTTGTCCTCAACACCACCTCCTGCATCTTCAGTATCAAGTTCCAGGACTTTCTGTTGCAACTTCACAGGTGCTTATCATCAAATTTTTCAATTTTTTTTTTTCTCAGATGCGTTTAAGTTTTAGTTCCTCTTTGTCCACTTCAAATGATGAAAACTGGGCAAGAAATATGAATTTTTGGGGTTAGGTAGAGTACGGATGTAGAGCATAGCTGAATTTGGAATTGGGTACTCATTGACATGATTTGTGTGTTTTCTGTGATTTTGCTATGTGGTCATATCTATTTTAGTGATTTTAGATTGAAACTGTTGGTGGGTTGGTTATTTTCTTGCCTCTTTTAGAAGATGTTGCATATCAATCGTTGAGATTAGGCTAAGTATATGATGTACTTGGCGTACAATACATGATTAGTTTTCCAGTAAGAAACAGTCTGTTTGCAATTGCAGAGGTATGGCTTCCTATATCTGACCACCTCACGATGAGAAAGTAGCCTCTTAAGAGGAATTAGTATAGATTTGTATAATTCTATCACCACTTTCCTTCTACTGTTAATCTTGTACTTACTGGTAGTGCAATTGCTAGGTACGGTTACTTACAGTCTTTGAATTGCTTCTTGTTATGCATGAATGAAGGCCTTTTTGGCTGATCTTCTTTTCTCATTTGTAATTGTAGAGCTCAATTGCATAATTAAAGTTGAAGTTCGTTGGATTCAAGGCATCAGCCAACAAATCTTTCCTACTGGGTTAAAATCACATTGTCAAAATCTCTTCAAAAAAGGAGCATTGAATATTGATCAATAGAGCATTGAGGGGAGGGAAAAAAAACCCCCCATCAAGCATTGGATTAAATGATTGGTGACCTCCAAGACCCACATTGGACATTGCCAAAGGGTTTACTTGCTTTCCAAAACCGTTACTTAAACACCACATCCATGGAAGCCCGACTGAGGAAAACAAGCTTTTCTCACCTCCAAAGCAAGGAATCACATAGGCATGCATCAATGGGCGGCATGGCAAGGAAACCAGATCGAGAAAGACGTGAATTCCATCGATCGTTCTCTAATGGAAACTCAGGCAAGAAGGCAATGAGATCGAGCTACTTCAGCTTAGAATCATTGTTCTTGCTGTTCTGCTTGACTGCATCACTTCTGATACTCCCTTTGATATTACCACCGTTGCCGCCACCCCCATTTTTGCTGCTGTTGCTTCCCATTGGCATATTTGCCCTGCTCATGATCTTAGCTTTTATGCCCTCAAATGTAAGAGACTTGACTTATACCTATATGTAAATCTCTCCTGGGATGATGAGTAAGTTCATGCCTAGATTTTGTTTGTTCGTTTTGGCCTTGGTTACCATGGCTTAAATAATTGGACAGTCAATTCAGCTGCAAAGAAGTTTTGGTGTATAGATAGATGCATCAACCAAAGAGTTTGTTGATATGAACTTGCAGAGATATTCAGATCAATGGTTTCTAGTCGTACAGGTTTGCTCTTTTTGTGTTTTTATATTTTAGATTTTTCAAATGATTATTCACATTTAATTCTTAACACGGGAAAAGAAGGGCCAAAGTTTGCTCATTTTGAGCATTGATTTTCAAATTATGTATTCATTCATTAATGGTTCACATTATAAATTTGGTGCGGCTAAATTTTATGTATATTGGCAAGTCTATGTTGATTTAGTATTGATTTACAACATGTAACATATTATCTATAGATCGGTTTGTTCCTTCTCTCTCTCTCTGTTTTTCTTCTTTTTTGGTGTGAGGGGTGCGGGCGGTGTATTAAGATTAGGCCTATCGAAAATTGACCCGACTTGAAAACTAGACCCGAATCCTCTCGAAAATTTTGGGTTTTGAAAACGATTTTCTCGAACCGAACTCGAAAAACCCGCAAATTAGCAGGTTAAACACAACTCGAATTCGAATGCGTCCGCTTGACCCGAACATTATATTCTTAGTTTTTGACATTTTTTTAATTTATCGCTTTTAACAATAATGATTAGTTGTTTTTTTTGAATAGTTTAGAAAGGTATTGTATAATTATTGCATCTATTTATAAATTAAACAATATTAACATTATTTTTTTCTTCTCCATTCTTTGAAAATAATATCGTACATAACTTTTAAATGAAAAAAATGCTTAAAATAGGTATAAAATTGAATGAAATAACTATATAATCTTTTAAAGCAAATTTAATATAAAAGAAAGACAAATATTAAAGATGCGCAAGTTATACCATTATGTACTAAGTTAAACAAATATGTCTAATTATTTTAAAATTAATTAATTTGTAATAATTAAAATTTTTGATGTTATAACTGCGGGATAATATCTTATTTTTCTTTTATTCAATTTTATTTGATTTTCGTTGTAATTAACCTTGAACTATGATGCTAGTGGTAAGAAAAAGGCTAGTTATATTCGTATTAGGATTGACCTATTAATAAAGCTTTACCTTAATGGACATTGGTAGGTTAGTTAATAAATGTATTAAATTATTAAATAAGTTATTAGCGGTCAAACTACTAAAACCTATTAAAACGTTCTAGACGGGCAGCCCCATAAACGGTCGACCTGCAATTGACATTCCTTTAATGCATGGATTGATCTAACCAAAATCAAATAAGGCTTGATTCTTTGCTTGACCATACAAGATGTTCGTATATTATAATAAAAAGTTTGAATATTTTTAAAATTTCTTTGAGAAATTATAATTATTATGCCTTTTTCATTAAATAATGACAATTTTGATTAATAAATATTCAGAATTTTTGATTTTGAAAAAAGAAAAATAACCCACAGAAAAGGTGCTCTAAATTCGTTAGATTGATCCAAAACCCGTAAAACTGAAATTCACCCGGTGTATTTTATTTGAACCTGAAATACACTCGATCCGTATTTTATCCAAACTTAAATACATCTGATCCATATTTAATCTGTTTGTGCAAACTGATAGGTCTAATTAAGACATAAAGGTTGCTGCTGGCGTTTGTGCTAAGAGCACGTCTAGCGTTTAACTCGCGCGAGAAGAGAGAGAGACAAGTGAGGGGGTTTTCTGCTCAAGGCTGTGCAGTGGCTGGCTCAACAAACATCTCTCACGAGTTGGCTTGCTGCCATGAGCAGCCTTCCATGAGCCAATGTTTTTTTTTTAATTGTTTAATTATTTTTTAAAATATTTTAAATTGGTTTAAGATTATTTTTTTGATTTTAAAAATAAAGTTGTGTGTTGTAGAGTTGGTCCATGTATAATATTTTATTTGATGAGGCAAAATGTTGAGCCTTCTACTGGAGATAGTAAAGATTGTGAGGTAAAAAATTAAAAAGAAGATTGATGTGACAGTGGTAGGTCTCTATCACCACTGAGTTTGCTCTAACCGATATCTATTAAATTGTACACGGTGAGCAGTTAGGAATCATGGCTATTGGTAAAATTCAGTAGAAAATATGCGGTAATTCACAATTTGATTTTGTTTTTTTAAAATAAAATCAAGTGTTGCATGTAAAAAGGCCGTTTACGAATATGCTATATTATGTAGCACCCGAAAGATATAGGCCATGTTCGGCAAAATTAGTGGTTCAAGTAGCGGATAGCGGTTTAGGTAGCGGATAGCTGTTCAGGTTGCGGATAGCGTTTCTAATTTAGCTATTAGCGGATAGCTGTTTAGAATAGCAGTTGAATAAAATGTGTTCGGTACATTTAGCTGTTGGATTAGCTGATTAATGTAAATTGACATAAAATGATATATATAATTTCCAAAGATAAAATTTCCAAAGGCTAATTTTTGGTAAAAAAATATGAAACGCTACTTTTGAATGTAAAACGTTAGTACTATTAGCTTTTCAAAAACGCTACTTAAAACGCTAAACGCTATTTGAAATGCTAGTCAAAACACTATGTTACCGAACACTAAAAATTACGTTATGCGTTTATTGACTTAATCAAAACGCTAAACGCTACCTAAAACGCTATTGCCGAACACGGCCATAGTGTAGAATTAATGAAATTCTCTGAAGTTTTTATGATAGTAGCTAGTATTTCCACACCGGCAATCATGCCATACCCAAAATTTTAAAATTTTTTTATAAAATAATTAGTAACTTTTTAAGCTTAAAGTAGTCATTAAAAGATGCAAGTTATGATAAATTATCAATCAGCCTTATCAACCCAAAAAAAATTAATGTATTAAAATAAACTGTAATTAACTTAACAAGTCTTTGCTGGTGACAATTGTGGTATGGTGACTTCCTTGTAATAATTTGGAACTTACGGTAGTCAAAAGTTACTTAATTTGGATTTAATTTTTTAATGAAAATTTAACTAGAATATACTAATGAAGATTAAAGTATTGATCACATTTTTTTTATAACAACCAAAAATGTACTTTTAATTAAATAATACTAATTATAGTTAAGAAGAATCAGGCATAGAATTCAATAATTAAATGTGTTTTTAATAGCCGTAAATGTGAAAAATTATTTGTGTCAAAAGGAAGATAACCTTACTACTAAAAATTGTTAATAGTACTCTAAAAAATTAAAGTAAGTTGGTGAGCTCTCACATATCACAATCAGATATGTGTTAAATGGAAGATAGTCTTACCACCCCTAATTGTTAATTCTTGCTTAGACTCTTATACTCTAAAAATTGAAAGCAAGTCCATATCTTTTGGTGGTAGTATGTGGGTGGTATTATTTTGCATATAAAAGATCCATAAATATGATTATATTGAATCTAGTTTCTCTAATATTTCATATCTATATTTATGTTTATATTTATGTTCAAAGAGATAGGAAAAATAATAATAATGAAAATTCAATGTCTTTTATTATTTCTTGATAATAACAATTGTGACTTTGTAGTAAATAAGATTCAAAATATTTGTATGCAATGATATATCTTCATGATATTCCATTTTGGCTCCCAAATTTTAGGTAAAAATTAGAAACATAACATGCACAAAATATTATCCATAATAAGTGCATTTATTTTTTATAATATAAAGCATTATTTTTTGTGTCGGGAATATAATACAATAAATTATCATAATTGAATACTGTCTTTTTTTTCCCGGAAGAAAATCTTCTAAATTGTAATTAACTTTATAAAAAAATTTAGGGAAAGAAAATCTTCAATACGTGATTAACTAACTTGTATTTTTCGTGAAAAAACAAAAATTGTTAATTATCTTTGAATTTTTGTAGGAGTGACATTTGTCAAAAATTTAGAGGGAAATTAAAATTGAAAAATAAACATGTACAATAGATTTTCTATAATCAGAGCATTTATTTCATTATTGTATAATGCATTATTTTTTGTAATATTGGGAGTGATGTTAGTAATATAACATAGAGAATTATCATAATTGAATATTGTGTATTTTTTTTATCTTGAAAAGAAAATCTTTCAATTTTTTTTGGGGAAAGAAAGTCTTTTATACGTAATTAACTAACTTGTATTTTTTTAAAAATAAAACTATAAATTATCTTAAAAATTTTGGGAAGTGACACATGTCAAAAACCTAGAGGCGCTTGTTTTGTTTCAATATATATACATAGATTATTGTATATTTTGATAGTAAGAACATCACAATAAGAATGTGCAAGTTGAACGAAAGATATTCTTATGATCAAAAAATTGTTAATACTTACTTGAACTCTAAGAGCTGATCAAATTGAGAGTCGGGTCCGATCGGGTTGAAGGTAGGGTCATAAGGGTCGGCAGATAGGATTTTCTTGACCCTGACTTTGACCCTGACCCCTGATCCTGCGGGTATCCTCAGATCATCGGGTCAGACCCGATCCTCAAACATCCCAATATGAAAAATGAGATTTTTCTCTAAGTTTTCTTTTTATTATAAAGATCAACATTAAATATCTTACAAAATAAAAAGTCAAACGATAATATAATGCTCCGATGAAGCTTATCGCAAGTACAAATACTCTAATGCGTAATTTAGTCATTAAACCAATAGACCGATTAATTTACTAAAATGACTACTTAGTCTACTTCAAACGTAAAAGATGAGCATTAGAAGGTTACAAACCAATGGGATTTGGTGAGGCGAATGGGGGGAAGATGCTAAGGGGAGATGGGAAAGCGAAAGCAAAAAGTTCTGAACAAATGAAACCAAAAGTATCTTATTTTTATTTTTATTTTTAATTTTTTTTAAAAAAGAGAAGGTCAGCGGATCAAAATCTTTACCCAAACTCGACCCTTATCATAGTTGGGTACCCTCAATTTGAGGGTCAGGTCGGGTCAGAGACAAAAAAAGGCGACCCTAACCCTCATTTTTTAGGGTCGGGCCGGGTGGGTCCCCGACCCGCTGATAAAGTCTAAGTCTCTAATATACTGAAAATTGAAAAAATCTAGTAAGTTGTCATATATTATTCCAATAATAGTATTTGTTAAAAAAAAATTTTAGTGATACATTTTTTTCTTTTTTAACTATTCCTCAAAACATATTATAGAAAGAAAAAAATATTTATAAGTTATTAAACAACTAATTCATCATAAAAACAGGTATAATATGTGCACATAAAACTAAAGAAAGATCCAATGTGGACATGGATATTAAAATTCTAATGAAAGTGTATTAATCATCACCAAATATTTAAATTAAGTTATTTCGAACTCATTGATCAGTGTCATCAAAATTAGTAAACTTTTACATTGTAATATTTGAAGTGAATCAACTTCAATTTTCTTCACTATTATGTTTACAAAAATTACAATGTTACCATATAATATATTGGTTTTGGTCACATTAGAAATAGTATTAAAAGAATATAATATAACTTTTTTTATTAAGAGTAATATAGTATAATATTTGATCATTTTTAAGCATTGTCTTTTTTTTTTAATTTGAAAAGGGAATTCTTGGAATTGTAACTAATTTTATAAAATATTTTTTTGAAAAGAAAACCTTTCATTCATAATTGACTAACTCTTTTTTTAAAAAATAAAAATTGTTAATTATCTTAGAATTTTTATGGTGACAACACTTGTCAAAATTTTATGGGTTTGTTTTGCTCATATATATATATATATA
>JACYFF010031958.1:17019029-17083455 GCA_017589665.1 Selenicereus undatus | reverse complement strand
TATGCGTTCCTCAATTATGCAATTGTTGCAAATGATGCATTTTGAGCCATTATTTTAGATTAAAGTTTGAAAATCTTCCTAATCTTCCTTTCAAAACAAAAATTTATTACGAATTGTTATAAATTTCAAAATATTTTTTTTTCCATCCCAAAAAAATTATCTACTTTGAGATTTTGAAATCTCCAATGCAAAAGTTTGACCAAAGATTTTTTAGTAATATGTATTAGTGAGAATTACAAGATTATATTCTCATAAAATTGTTTTTTGCCAATACAATAACGGTAATGCTACTTAGTGTCATATTTTAGTTAATACTTCTATATATTTTGGCAAGTTACTTGTCAATGTTTATCAATTTTGATCTCAAAAGTCAACTATAAGCATTTTTTTTTTTTTTGGAGGGGGGAGGAGCGGAGGACAAACAAATTGTATAATATGTTCATTCGATGAAAATTAAACTAAATTAACCAAACTGAATCAATACACTTTGAACATTTACAGCAATAAATAGAAACATAGAATGTAGAATACCACGCAATGAGTCAAATTTGAACGCTTAGGGTTAACTCGAAATCACGTTCAATGTATCAGGCATTCTGCAACCACAACTAAGCAATTTAACACGAAAACAACAAGTGGACGGCGGAAGCAATTCACGTACCAACATGGTTTTGTAGTCAAATCTATGGAAAATGAACCATCTCCCCCACCTTGTTTTTCATTTTTTGTACGTTGGTAATTATTCTGTTCGTTTCGATCTTTTATTAGTCGAAATTAAATCACTTTCAGTTCGTAAAATATATTATTCTTTTTATATAGATTTTCTTCATTTATAGAATTTGAAATCGTAATCTTATTTTGATATTTGATCTTTCATTCGTCAAAGTTTATTACTAAAATGGTCAACAAAACAATGCATTTGTGAAGTACGATCAATACTGAATTGTATCATAAGAATAAGATGTGGTCAAGGGTAGTCGATGATGCATTGATGCTTTTTAGAGAAATGGCAATATCAAAATCAAACCATTGAATTTTTCTACCACTTGATTCATGTGAAGTTCAACAAAGGCACTCTTATTGGTTATTACATTGAAAAATTGTACTTGCCATCCTTTTTGTTTAGAAGAGGTCATGAAAAGATAGACAACAGACAGACTTATGTAATATTTGGTTAGATGTAATCAGCCTTATAATGTAAATAAGTTTGTAATTGTGTTTGCATTTCTTGATTTTATTGTATGAGAGCATTGCAATAAAAGAATTATCTTGTAATTATGATTACTACAAAGTAAATAATCACAATTGCATTGCAAAGTTAATTGCATTATATTGCCATTATATTACATCTAATCAAACATGACATTATAGTGTATGCAAAAAATATTAAGAATAGAGATATATTTATTATTATTTTGAGCATAGCATTATTCATCTTTATTGGTTTGATATATGTATATATTCTACATCCATCTTGCTTTTAAATATGATTCACATGTTAGTTCTCCTTATTAAAGAATAGAAATAACATAAGAATCAACATAAATCCTATAATAGAAGAGGTAAAATATACCAAAAGAAGAATTATAATTCCAAAAAAAGATGATAACACAAAAATTCATATGAGAAGGTTTAATGAGTATTTTTTGATTCTGCAAGATCATCCATCTGTAAGCAATTCAAACGTATGACTTGATACTTTATTTTTAATCCTAAATCTGAACCAAATTTGAATTTAAATTCAAACATAACCGATTGTTTGAATTTTAAATTCTGATATAAATTTTATGATTTTATCCAATTTTTTTAAATCATATAAATTCAGATAATTAAATCAAATAGATTTTTATCAGCACTATTAAATAAAATACTCATCAATCAAATTCTGTCAGAGAGAAACCTATAATTTTGAAAGCGTAAGATATTATTTTGTATGGTCAGAAGATCATTGTTTGGATCTCACCCTTTTCAAAAACCAAGGTACATTGTTCTCTATAGAGGTTGATAAGCATAGACTTGTGAAGCCAAAGATACAAGGTTGGAACCATTCTCTTCAACATTAAGCAAAGCCTTTTTTGAAAAACTAACAAAAGGGGAAACAATAAAAACATCAACTAGGACAACTTGGCTTTGATTAGGTTGAGATGGTAATTTAATATTTGTTGAGCATTGGTAATTAAAATTAAAAAGGAAGACTAAGAACAGCTTTTTTGCGTAAGCAAGGAAGGTCGTTGGCCCAAATTAGAGCTGAAAAACAGGTTAGGTCGGATCGACCTATTTAATAAATGAATTAATTTTATATCGGTGTTAAAAATAGCTTAGATTTGTCTTATATTGAAAAATAATATATTTTCTTGCTAAACAGTCTAATCGTATCGACCTCAGGTTGAAATCGGTTTGATTCGCGTTGGGTTCGGGTTTCTCTCAGTAATTTCGGGTCGGATTCGTGTCGTGTTATAATGTTAGCTCAGATATTCCCAACTCTACTCCAAATCATGATTTTTAGAGGTTTTTAATTTATACACATTTTTACATGCAAAATCAGCATGTCTTCGAGAGCGCTTGTAGCGGCCGGGCTCTTTCACATCGAGAGTTCCATTGAGTTGCTCACGCTCCTATAGTGGGTGAGTTGCCGAGCGGTGCATGAGTCCGAACCGGCTCACATGTATTTTTTCTTTGTTTTTAAAATTTTAATTTATTTTTCCTTTTTCTTTGGATTTTAAAAACAAAATTGCGTATTGTAAAACGAGTCTGTAGACTATAAGTATTATTATATTTAATGAATCAAAGTAATAAGTCTTATATTAAAAAAAGAGAAAATTTTAAACTAAAAAATTAACTCATAAACTGATTTGATAAAAATAAACTTATATTAATGAGTTAAAAAAATAACTCATCACTAAAACTGTTGTTAATTAAGTTGAAAGAGATCTGTTTTCCCCCAACACGCAATGTGAAAGGTTGGCGGGGTTGAGAGTTGTCTTTTTGTGCTGGGTGAATTGAACAGAATGGCCCACGGAATTGGGAGGTCAGGGAGCACGAAATGTGTGATCATTTTCTTGGTTCGTACTGGTCGTCTGCACCTCTCTCATGTCTGGCGAGAATGAGTAGAATCTAAGCAAGCCGTGCCCAGCTTTATTCTTTTTTTGTTCTTTTTCATTTTGGTGGGGCCATGCTATAGTAAATATCAATTTCCAAACACGTCCTTGTCAACTTGCAAATTATTTTATGCACTTGAAAGTTTATCCTCTCAGATTTATGTGAGCAGTATGTATACGTGTTATGTCATTTTTTTTTTTCAGTGACAGTTTTGTTCCACTATTTATAACCGTTTTTTCCTCTTTTTAAAAAAAAATACAAAATGATAGTTTCCTGTACTAAATTATCAAACTTATTTTTTTTTTCTTAAAATGAAACATCGTCACGATGAAGAGCCTGCAAGAAGGCAGCGACTTGTTTTTCATGGAGGTTGAGATTATAGCATTGAATGGTTGTTGATTTTACATATTGATAGTTTCTTCTCCTAAATTATCAGACATATTTTCATTTTAAAAAAAAATCTTCAGCGTGCTTGGTTGTTGAGTTCAATGCGTTTCATGCTTGCTGGTATTGCATTCGTTTTTTGAATGATTTAAGAAGGTTATTATTTTAGTGTTGATTTTGAAGATTGGAGGTATTGTTCGTTGGCATTATCATTTTGCTAAATGAAAAAGAGCATTAATCAAGTTAGAGTTGATAATGATGATGATCGTTCAGTCTCTAAAAGTTTAATTCGTAAGTTATCTAATCTCATAATGTTGCTTTATATTTTTCTTTTTTTATTCATGTCATTTTTGATACGTTTTACATGCTGTTTTTGGCAGCTCTCTTTGATGCGGAAGCTTTGGACGTTGTTGTTAATGAAGGTGAGGAAGGCATGTTCGGTGAGTGTTGTATGTATGGAATGTATTATTTGTTCATTATTTTGGTTAATAGGTTCATATGTCTTTGAGATGTTGTAGTGTTCATTTTTGCACTTCCTATGGTTCACTATTTATTTTGTATATCATATTCGCAAAGTCAATATGTTGAATTTTGGATTTGTTCATCGTATTTACCTGGGGTGTTTAACTTCTAATTATATTGTACTTTGCATTTGAAAATTTTGAACATATTAGTTTGGGCTGTTTTTGTGTATATTGGATTGAATATATTGTTGTGGTACTTTGGTAGCTTTCGATGTAGATGTCATTCACTTTTGTATATGTACTTGTTCATTATTGCCCTTAGTACTGTTCACTGATAGTGTCCATGTTCATTTCTGCACTTCTTGTTGTTCACTTTTTATTTTGTATATCATATTTGCAAAGTCAATATGTTGAAAAGTGGATGTGTTCATCGTATTGATTTGGGATCTTTAACTGGTAATTATATTGTACTTTGCATTTAAAAATATTGAACATATTAGTTTGGGTTGTTTTTGTGTCTATTGGGTTGAGCATATTATTGTAGTACTTTGGTAGCTTGCGACGTAGATGTCATTCACTTCTGTATATGTGTTTGTTCATTATTGACCTTATTACTGTCCATTGATAGTGTCCACTAATTATTTTAGGAAGTCGGTTCAGTAAGCGGGACATTATTGAAGTTAAACCTTTGCAAGAAGTGTTGGTTGGTGCTACTGCTACCTCAGAACGTGAGGCATTTCATATTTACAATGATTATGCATATAAGGTTGGTTTTAGCGTTCGGTATTCGAAGGTGCGTCATAGATGTAAAGCGAAAAGAGGTGGGTTATGCATGCGCCAGTTTTGTTGTTGGAAAGCTAGATTCAAGCAAGATAAAGGTCGACATCACAAGAATCATACGAATGTAGATGTCCGGAGTGGTTGCAAGGTGTTTGTTCAGTTCCATATAGATGAGGATGGTAAGTGGATTGTTACTCGACATGATACTGAACATAATCATGATTTGTGTAGTCCAAGTAAGCGACATTTGTTGCCTTCACATCGCGATGTATCTGAGGAGGATATTTTATTTGTTAAACAGCTTAGGAAGTCAGGAATAGGAGTTGCTGATGCATATCGTGTTCTTAGGAAACAATTTGGGGGCTCACCTTCTTTGGAGTATGGTTTGAGAGACGCATACAACAATTTGTCACAATTGAAAGATAGAACATTTGATGATGGGGATGCACACTCACTAATTGAAATATTTAACAGGCATCTGAGGTATGAGGATGACTTCTTCTCTGCATTTGAGCGTGCTGCGAGTAATTGTTTAGTTAGTTTTTTTTTGGTGTGATAAGCAAATGTTGGATGATTATGTATTATTCGGAGATTTGGTTGTCCTTGACACAACGTATCGGACGAACAAATATGACATGATTTGTGCGCCGTTTGTTAGGATAAATCATCATTCAAAGAATGTTATGTTTGGTTGTGGTTTTCTGATGAATGAGAAGATAGGGTTTTTTGTTTGGTTGTTTAAGACATTCTTGAAGTCTATGGGTGGGAAGCATCTAATTTCCGTGATGACAGATTAGGCATTCTCCATGGCTTCTGCAATTAAATTGGTGTTTCCTCTTACTCGTCATAGGTTGTGTTGTTGACACATTATTGAAAATGCAAGAAAAAAATATTGGACGCCTTAGATCATGTGAAGGTTTCACTAAGATTTTTAATAGAGTTTTGATGGATTGTGACATTGTGGATGAGTTCAATTTTTTACGGGAGAGGTATGTACTTGTTGAAGTATATTGCTAGTGGTATAACCTATTTCATTGTAAAACTTTTCTCAAAAGTGAACACTGTTCACAATCATATTTCTGCAAGTGAACACTGCATTCTTCAGTATTGTTCATGTTTGATGTTATCAACACATGTTGTCATGCATTAAGAGTTTGCAATGTTGTGTACATTATGCTTTTTATTGTCGTGTGATTATACTTCATATTTCTTACATGGTTCATTTTTCATTTTTGTTGGTTTTTATTGGAACAACATGCACGTTTTTTTTTCCATTCAATGGCATGAAGCATATTGTGTGTATGCTATTATAATTTATATGTATCCCACATTGGACTTATTTTATAATAAATCGCGTGCAGGTCTTTTCTTGTCATATATTTAGAGGACTAGCTGGGATTAGTATATAAGGTTTGTGTATGTGTATGGGGGGTTTGGTTTATTTTTATTATGGTGTTAGTTCACTAAGCTCTTTAGTATTTTTCACTGTATTTGTTGTGTTTAATTTATTTGTAAGTGTTTACGCAACTTTACCTTTTGTATTTGTAAGTTTACTATACATGATGTATTATGTATGCATTTTTTCAATTATTTTGTTATATTATGCTTATGAATTGCATTTTAAATTTCAGGATGATGGAAAAGTACGATTGTAGTAACAATCCTTGACTTTGTAACTTGTATACTTTGCGTGAAAAATGGTGTCCGGCATTTTCAAAACAGTTTTTTTCTGGTTGTGTATTATCCTCTCAAAGGAGTGAAACAACGAACAGATCTTTGAAAAGGAGGTTGCGGGCTGCAGCTGATTTGTGTGACTTTTACAACATCTTTTGTGATGTTGTATCTGAGTGGAGGAGCAAAGAGAATGGTGAACGTCATAAATGTAGCAAAGGTAATTTGGAAATGCCTTTCCCTTCTATAAACATCTTCAAACATGCAATGTCTGTTTATACGGTTGAAGCTTTCTTGATGTTTGAGAAGGAGTTCATTGATGGTGCCGGATATAATTTCAAAGCAATTGAAAGTTCTTCTTGTGCTATGTCTTTTGAGGTGTGGAAAATTAGGTTTGCAAGGGAATCTCATGGAGAAGAGTCATGAGTTTTGGCATATCGTTAATTTTAATAAAGAGAAAGGTGTTGTTGAATGTAGTTGTAAGATGTTTAGCGAGGTTGGGATTTTGTGTTCCCATTGCCTAAGGGTGCTACATGCTTGTTGTGTTGAACATATGCCTGATCGATATATAATTAAGAGGTGGTGTAAGGGCATTCAGGATGGTCACAACCTTTAGTTGGGATCATCTACTAATGAAGATAATGTGGGTTGTTCTTCTGTTCGGAAAATGCAAACATTGAGGAAAATGAATTCAATAATTACAGCTAGCCAAATGAATAAGAATGCAAGGGCTCATTGTGAAAAGTCTTTTTTGGAACTTAAGGAGCTAGTTGAATTTGATGTGGGTTCTATAAATTGTGATGAGGATGGAAATGTGAAGGTATTGAATCTTTTACCGAATGTGCTAAATCCTCCTGGTTCTCGTCAAAAAGGTGTTAGGAATAAGAGATTTAAGAGTATTGTTGAAAGAAAATGTGATCAAGTTAAACAGAGGAAGTCAAAGAAGTTGTCAAAGAATGACGTGGGCTCGTCCACAGCACCATCCCAGGTGACTTTCTGTACGAGTATCCATGTCCTTAAGGTGTATATGTATGAGTATGCATATCATTATACAATAAGTTATGCATATGTATAAGTATCCATGTCCTTAAGGTGCCTCATTATGAGTTGAGGCTATTGTAGGTGACTTTCTGTTGTTCTATTCTACAATGAACAACATTCATCACTTTAGTGAACTCTATCATACACACAAGTGAACTAATTTCTTAGCGAAGTTATGTAAATTTAATAGTGAATCTCATCCACAAAACTTGTGAACAGTAGTAGTTTTATAGTGCATTTATATGTGGCATTTAGTTCTAATATCCTTTTGATTTTACAGTGAATATTCATCACTTCATTAGTGAACTGCTGCAAAGTCAATTCTGAAACAATTGAATTTTGCATATGCACATAACTACTATAATTCTCCATGAACCTTAACCGTCCTCAGTGAATTGTGTAAAACTTTCATTCATTAAGTGTGTCTCAATGTATTATGGAGTCACATAAGTATAACCTATAGTGAACTTTACTCCATTACTCAATGAAATTGTCAAAATATCAAAGTGAACAACCCCGAAATCCTCAGTTTACTAGGCCAAAGCAAATGGTGCAACCAGAAAGATTTACATATACACAGAACTTGCATAGGTTTCAGTTAATCTTTCTCATGTACTTTGTGAATTTATTAAAAGTGCACAGTGAACCTCATTCTATTACTGAGTGAACTAATTCATACTTTGTGTACCAATTGTGTTGAAGTTAATATTATTTTGTTGAAAGTGTCCTTGTTGATTTTGATTGATTACATCATAGATTGTCACCATTGCATGGTTCGTGTCTTATTAGTGTTGCTAGTGACTTATCTTTTAATCTTGTGCCATATGAAGAATGGACCATGTGTTTCTGATGCTCCTCCGCTTACTGGCATTAGTTATTCATAAATGCTTCAACAGGTATATTTCTATTGACATTTTTTTTTTGCAGTTATTTTGTATATGGTTTGCTTTTAATTAATATTCGGTTTTAATAGCATATTACATTGTCGACGTTTAACCATTTATCTTTAGTTCCGCATGATCAGCATCGTGTGGGTGAGGTACATTATAATTTTGGTTCATTTTCATTCATTGTTTTGGTTATGTTTGTGTATGACATTTGAACTGAGTGAGTATGCTTAAGTTATTTTTGTGTCACGCTTGAATAGTGTTGTGAATCTTGTAATTGATTTATTGTGTTTTTATCTTTTTATGTAGGGGTCTTTTCTATTGTCGTCTTTTCATCCGACATACTATTTTCATTCAGCTGATAGCAGTTCGGTGTTTATGTCAGTCATGGAGCCGCCTGTGTTGCAACAGCTCCATTCTGATGTTATTCATAGAAATGATAGTCATAATAATAAGCATTGAAATAGTATTGCGGAGTTGGAGACACATTATATTTTTATTGTTGTGTATTTATGATTCAAAATATGTAGTGAATCAGACTATATGACTTATGATTTGGACATATTTCAATGTTGATGGTAAATTTTGTTATGGATTGAATGTACTTCTTGCTTCTTTTGAGTTCCAATTACAAACAGGTGTTGTAGTGAACCTTCTGGCTTCATACCGTGAACTAATGCAAAATCAATAGTGAACCATGGATCATTTACACAAAATCAGATTTAGGGTGTTTTAGAGTGCACGGATCTCAAATGCTTAGTGAACTACTTCAATGCTTTTAGTGAAGCATTTTAAACGTATACATATTCAGAATTATTCAACTTCGAGACATCGATGGTACTATTTTTTTTTAAAAAAGATTGAGGTAATTTGATGTTTGTTGTTGACTTTCATAGTGACCAATATGCTATGTAGTGAACTCCCCTTTTAAAATTCCCAGTGTTCTGTGTTAGATTTAGTTTGAATACATATTATGCTATATGGTGATCATTCATAATTTAGGCAGTGAGCTAATGCAAATTATTTAGTGATCCAAGATAAAATTACATATATAGCATGATGTACAGTGAACTTCATTCAAATTCATAGTGAACTACATCAAAGCCCTTAGTGAACAAAGTAAACATGTTACCTGTGCAGAATTTAGTCATCCAATTTGTGTGTCCAACATTTTGTGAATGTAGTGAACAATTATAAAATGCACATTGAATTTTTGTTTATTTCATAACTGTCTAGTTTATTATCTTTCTAAAATTCCATGCTTTTGGTGTCCAATTTGTTTCTTTGCTATGTGTTTGTGGTTGTGGTCAACAATTGGGCATTAGTATATATGTGTATGCACTATGGGGAGTTGATTTGTGTAAGGCATTGTTGATTTAGGAACACACATTAACAATTAATAAGTATAGAACACTTTCAATAAATATAGAAAATGAAGATATGCTTTTGTCATTTACTAAAAGATGTTCATTAGGAACATAGTGTGCTCTATGCACGATTGTATTGAAATAAGTAATTATAAGTAGGGTATTTCTACTGCTGCAAGTGTTGCACTACTTTTTCGCTTTGCTGGAAGTCTTCTTTTGCTGCTTCTTGTACTTGCACCCGTACTTGATTAAGTGCACTCTTTAATATCATTGCTACATACCTTGAATGTAAATGTTTGACGAACTCTTCCTGCATTTTTGACATGTGTATTGGACATAAGCACTTTTAAATGTAATGTGTGTTATTGAACTTTAAATTTGAATTACAGTTAATTTGAAGTTGATGTTGGTTCAGGAACGAAATGCATAGGTTACCTTGTTCTTTTCGAAACTAGTTGACCAGTACTTGACACTTCCCCCCTGAAACGACTCCATATGGCGTATGGCATAAATCCCGCAATCATGTATGTTGTTGTCATCTTGCCAAGATAGATTCCAAAATACGAGGGTAAATTTCCTGACGTCAACCCCTTTTTTAAATCGTCCATTCAATAAGTAGATTGCGAACAAGTTTGTCTGCACATAATTTCTTAATGTTATAGGGTGATATTTTTGTATATGAGTTAAGGGTTTTGGGTTTTAGGTATCTTTACCATGGCCATGGCACAATGCTTATATTTGGCTGCGGCATTCTCTCCTTCCAAGTGATTGTCAAGTACAATGATTTTCTTGCCTCCAAAGTCATAACAAAGGACAAAAAAATGATGGTCTTGAAGTATGGGGGAAAACACCTGCATGTCATAGAAAACCCATGAGGTTAAGTATATTAAGGTGTACTGAGCTGGTTATAGTGAACTGCAAACGGCTCTATGATGAACGACCTGATATGGTATAGTGAACAATGGGTTGACTGAACATGAAAGAATATCCATATTAAATAAAACTTCCTAGTGAACTCAGTGAGCTGATGCAAACTTTATACTGTACTGAATAAGACCTGCATATGGACACAAGTAGTATGTTTGCTTGTGTTCTTTACTAAATTATTCAGTGATATGGTTAGCATACACAAAGGGCAATAATGACCATGCTTCATGTACATAGTGAACTAAGTAGTGAGGGTCATATATTGTAAAAGAAGCTGGTTGCATTCATTATATTGTGAACCTTGTTCATTTCTGTTGTGAACTAATGCAAACTATCTAGTTTTTCAATTACCACTACCACATTCCGTATGTTTGCATCTTTATGGGTGACTTTGTCAAGTCCTCAGTGAACTAGTTGTCAACCAATAGTGAATCAATTACGAGTTAAACATATACAAATTGTCCAACTGTTACACATGAAGGCAATTTTGCATTTAGTTTCAATGGCAATCAAAATGTATAGTGTACATTCATCAGTCACTTAGTGAACTCAATTATTGTATTCAGTGAACTAACTGATAATTCATAGTGAATAAATTACAAGTTACATATATACAAATCATCCAACTGTTACGCATGAAGACAAGTTTGCATTTAGTATCACTGCTAATCAAAATATAAAGTGAACCATCATCAGTCATTCAGTGAACTCAATCATTATACTTAGTGAACTTGATGACCATCCATAGTTAATCAATTGCAAGTTACACATATTAGTGAACATTGATTAGTCACTCAATGGATTCATTCAATATACTTGGTGAACTAATTAGACATTACATCTAGTTATACATATTCTACAAACAGTGTTATGGAACTTACCAATTGGGCTTCACCCAATTTTATCCATTGATACCTCCTTCTCTCAAGGTCCATTACTGCCTTGAAGATGTTTGATAAATCCAATGTTTCATTCTCTATGGCCATCTGGAAATGCAAAGTAGGCATTTAAATGTTAATGATCAAAATTGTGTTATAAGAGAGAGAACTATGTTGTATGTAATGTGTTATGGTCTTACAAAAACATTGGTGGTGAAGAACATTCTTTTCTTTGTCATCGGATTTCTTTGCCTTTCCATCTAGTTAAGTAGTAGACATAGTACATCGACTATGGACTTGTCTAAGTCCTGGTCTGTTCTGGCCAATGTTTCAAATGCTTCCCTTATCCACATTTTTGTGTCTTCCTCCTCATGGGCATACTCGAATAGTTTCTCCCTATATTTTAGATTATAGTCATTAATTCTTTAAGGAGGATAATATGAACAAAGTATAATATGAATAATTGTGTATGTGTGTGATGTTGTTGTAAAGCATAAAACTTACATTGATGGGTGCAAATCATCTGGTGGCAGGAAAGCGTAGTCTACCAACATCAGTTGTTGATGAGTTAGTTGATCCCTAGCCTCTCCGTAATCTTTAAGATATGGCGATCGACAGTAAAATGACACTTGTGTGACCATCCTCTTCGGCTGTTGCCGTTTTACTACTTGCTTTGCTTTATTGATTTCATGTATTTCTGCTGCCTTGTCTGCTCCTTCGCTGGTTTGAGGTGCTTTCTCAAGGTTGACATCATGTTCATTGCCCTCATCTGTTTGTTGCTTAGTTGATGTGGCAGGTGGTTCTCTTGGTGCTGTCTTTTCTCCCCATTGTACCTCATCTGGGGAGACGCACTTTTGTATATTCTCATTTGCAGCTACTGTGTGTCTAATGTGGGGTGGAGACTTCTGAGATTGCATTTCTGTTGATGTCTCCCCTTGTTGCGCTAGAGCTCCTTTGGTCACATTATCCTATGCATAAGGTGTACGTTAATTTGGTGAAGTGATATTGGAATATAACATTAGTATCTTACAGTTATTAAGTAGCAATTACATTTGAGATTGCAAAAACAGCTACGCTTCGTTTGTTATTTAGATAGTTACCTAAATTGGATCATCATTGACATGTATGAGGCTTTGACATTGTCCATTACAGTGAGGGCAGAATGGACAACGTTGCTCCTTACCTGGTCTTGCCCGGGACATCTCACTAGTTCCTCCTTTGTGTGGTTGGCCTCTTTCCATTTATTGCATGTTTATGTCCAAATCCACTTCAGCTAAGCGCGTTATTGTTTGATAGTCAATTCTCTCTATTATCATACCTTTCCCGTATCCCCCTGACAGTTGTTCATCTTTGTCTCTATTGCTCACCTTATCTGTGTCCCAATTAATGGCAACTAGGAAGGATCCTTCAACCTTTCTTCCTCTAAATTGCACTTTATCCATGCAGAATAGCTATCATAATAGTACCATATAGCATATTATAGTAAGTTATGTATATGTATGAATAGCAATGTTATTGAGGTGCATTATGTAACTGGATGGTAATGTATGTGTCTTTCTGTTGTTCACTTATTCAGTGAACTACATTCATTATTTGAGTGAACTAATGCAAACTACATAGTGAATTAATGCAAACTATTATTAGACAGTCTAGTACTTCATACACTCTTCATTGGGTAAGCTTTTAAAGGGAACATTCCTTAATTCCTTAGTGAAGGTATTTAAATATAATAGTGAATCTCATCTTCAAAAACAGTTAATAGTTTTAGTCTAATATCATTATACAGTTAGTTATGCATATCCATGAGTATCCATGTCCTTAAGGTGCGTCATTATGAGTTGAGGCTACTGTAGGTGACTTTCTGTTGTTCTCTTCTACAGTGAACAACATTCATCACTTTAGTGAACTCTGTCATACACACAAGTGAACTAATTTCTTAGTGAAGTTATGTAAATTTAACAGTGGATTTTATCCACAAAACCAGTGAACAGTAGTAGTTTTATAGTGCATTTATTTGTGGCATTTAGTTCTAATATCCTTTTGATTTTAAAGTGAATATTCATCACTTCATTAGTGAACTACTGCAAAGTTAATTCTGAAACAATTGAATTTTACATATGCACATAACTACCACAATTCTCCATGAACCTTAGCCATCCTTAGTAAATTGTGTAAAACTTTCATTCATTGAGTGCGTCTCAGTGTATTATGGAGTCATATAAGTATAACCTATAGTGAACTTTACTCCATTACGCAGTGAACTTGTCAAAATATCCAAGTGAACAACCCTGAAATCCTCAGTTTAGTAGGCCAAAGCAAATGGTGTAACCAGAAAGATTTACATATACACAGAACTTGCATGGGTTTCAGTTAATATTTCTCATGTACTTTGTGAATTTATTAAAACTGCACAGTGAACCTCATTCTATTACTGAGTGAACTAATTCATAGTACATAGTGTTTGGCTAGATATTAACGTAATGGCTTATAGTGGTACTTACCATTAGGAATAACAACGATCATGTGAAGAATTTGCTCTTGTCTTTCTTCCATTCTACTACCACATCGTTCAAGCACTTAATGGTATATGCACACCAATTGTAGCGTTTGATTTCAATGATATTGCGTAAATATTTGACTACCCGGAAGTTACAAGTGCCATTTGCATTTCCTACGATGCAACTAGATATTGCATATGTTATGAAGTCGGTGATGAACTCATGTCCATGACCCCTACGCGCTAGGATTACTTCATCCATGCTCCCAATTAGGGGCCCACCTCTTTCAACACACCATCTTCTTCTCTAAAAATCTAAGAACTCTATGTCAGCATCTCATGTTTGCCCTTCAATTACTTTAAACTCTCCCATAGGTAACCGAAGTGTTGCGTACACATCCTCCTCATCTATTAGGAGTTTGCCATTGGCTAGGTTTAGTGAATTGTCCCAAGGATCATATTTTTCTAACAGCCACCTTGCTAATGATTTTGGGATCAATTTTGTTCTAACTGACAAAATTCCTCCAAACCCTGCCTCAACTATGGCTGACCATTGTTCGTACTCTAGCCTTTCTACCAATCTTAGAAAGGCACCCAATGCCATTCTATGCCTGAGCAAGCCACTCCATGATCTAGTTGTTATAAGTGTGAGATCAGTACTTCCACTTACTGGTTCTTCAACGTTAACATGCCTAAATTGAACTTTCTTTTTTACAGTACTTTTAGGTGCTCTTTTCAGTGTTGGTTGAAGACTGGTGAATGATGCTGCTTCCTCTGTCTCTTCCTTGTAGGCTCAGGTTCAGGCTCAGTCTCAGGTTCATGCTCATCCTCTGGCTCTGGCTCTGGCTCATCCTCAGGCTCCATCTGAGGCTTAGGCTCATATTGAATGTTGCAAAATCTTCTTTGTCTTTCAACTTCATTAATGAATGTCCTGCAATAGACAATTATCGTTATATTTATAAGTAGTTTCTAGCATAGCTTCATATATCATGTCATATTGTAGTTAGGGCTTCTTTATAGTGTTCACTTTTTCATTCAGTATTGTCCACTGTCATTGTATTTTCAATTTCTTGCTCACTGACTTCACAGGTACTTAGGGTTTGTTCACTACTGTTGTGATTGTTGTTCACTTTGGGTTCGCCCATTTCATTTTTGCAATTTTCCCGCCAAACAAAATCATCAAACATCAACAGGTGTATCTGCTTTCGAAATTCAAACTTCCCCTATTTCATTCAATTTTTGGCATGTTGTTTTTATTCATTACATTTCTCCACTCACAAGATTGCTCCATACCCAATCACTTAAGCATTTCGTCCTCTTATTTTGAGTTTTTCTTTCAAAAATTTTAACAAAAATTACGTAATGACTTACCTGGATTTCCTCTTGTATGTGAGAGTAACTCCAGATTTTCTTACCGTGTTGTCATTCATCGAATTTTTGTCGTTAGTAGCATCTTCAGCCTGCATGCGTTCATCTAAATCTGCCATGGTTAATGGTTCACCTCTGATACCCGAGATTTTGATGTTGGCGTTCTTGCTGCTATGGAACCTTGCAGTTGCGTTGATGGTGAAAGAAACGGAGGTGACGCATAATTTGTGTAGTTGGAGGAGCGCTGGTGAACTGAAGATTGAGTGAAGTTTACAGCCGGCAGTTATGGGAGTGGGATATGGCGGTTTTCTTTTGGTTTTGGTTTTTATTTTTTTTTTCTTGTTTTTGATTTTCGGTTTTTTTGTTTTTTAATATTTGTCCATGGTGGATTTTATTGTCCACGTGTACCTAGTAGTATAAACTCCCAGATCTACAATATATGTATTGTTGTCTACTTATACTTCTGTTCCAAATATCCTAATTCTAAGGATTCATTTGGTCCTTGAAAAATTTGATGAAAAGAAAAATTAAAAAAAAAATATTAAGAAAGAAAAAGTAGAAAGAATGTAAGTTATTTTTTAAAAAATTTGAATTAAGGAAAAAATATAAGAAGTTCGATGTTGATGAATTACTGGAATCATGTTAATATTATCTAACAATACGAGGTTGGAGGAGGTCGGAAATTCTTTTTGGAACTTTTCCAAACTTTCCTCACAATTTTATGAGAAAAATTTGATCACTTTTTTCTAACAATTTTTTCACCTAATTCTTCTTTATCTTTTTAATTCTTTGTGATTTCTCTAAACCAAACATAAGAAAAAAAAGTTACTTTTTAAAAAAAAATTCTTTCCACTAAATTTTTTAAGGTCCAAATGACGTCTAAAGATATCCAAATTGAAATCCATTCTTCATAATTTTGGCCTTAAGTAAGAATTGGGAGAGGATCAGAACAACCATGACCCCAAAGGTTATATATAGGCAAAGGGTAATTCATATTTGAAAAAAAAAATATGAATAAACATTCAAGATCTTATGCTCCTATCCAGTAGGCCATCAAACTAATTCACTATCATAATTTGTACCAACTCCTTGTTCCTATTGTTACCTAATACCTTGATGGCATCAACCATATTCAAGATTCTCCATTATTTTCTTTCTTTTTTTTTAATCAATAGGTAAGACATTTCAATTAGAATAAGGTATTTCGCCGACAACTTAGTGCATTTTGTTCATGAGCTTCCTAAGTTTAACACCTGACTACTTAGAAAATGCATATGGATTTAAATGGTTGACAATATCTTACAGTAAGCAAAAATTGCTTGTGCTTGAGCCAAAACATTTAGACTTCCTTTTAGCACGTTGATGATACCTGGGAAATCAATCCATAGGTCCACTACTGCCCATCCTTTTCCATTTGCAATCTTTTAGCTTGTTCAATGGCTATCAATTTTGTGATGAGTAAACTTTCAGTTAGAGCTGTTTGGGAGATGCATACATTCCTTTGTAGTCCACAATAGATAATCATTCCTATATTCCTTTGTAGTCCCCAATCGATAATCATTCCTATTCCACCTCTCAACTCCTTTTGTTTTAATGCCCATCCACTATAATTGTTATTTCTGGTGTTACAATGTCACATTACACTTTCCATAGGAATAGGCATAAGCGGCTGACAAAGGTGGGTGAGGTTGGGAGCTTTAGCGTTGTACCCCTTTGTACATTCTTCTAAGGACCATTGCTTGTGAGTGTTCCATTCCTTGGCATATACGTGAAACACGTTCTCTAGATTTGCCTTTTCGTTTCCAAATTAGCTTTGTTTTTTAGGATCATGTACTCCACATTGAGTAATCAAATTGTCTTACCGGTGAGGTTTCCATTTTATCGATCTTGTAGAGATGTAGGATCTAGTCTCTCAACCATTGTCAAATTCTATAAGTCAATTGGCTTCGACTCTTAAGTCCTGGGCTGGTTACTGCCCCAAAATCATTGTGTGAAGGGGGTACTCTCGGAATATATGCTCTCTTATTTCTTCTTTTTTGTGGCAAAACAGATATCGTACTAGTTGATTGAACCCCCTGCACCGTCAATTTTTTCCTGTGGAGATTCCGTTATGAACCTCTTTCCAAAACAAAATTATTCATTTGTTAAGAGTCTCTAAGCTTTATAGAATTTTTCACATTCGACTATGAGAATTCAAATCTTACGTTCTCACTCCTTTCTTTCATCAACAAAGCGTATCAAGATTTAACTGTATGTTTACTCGTTCTGGTACGATCCCATACAATGGTTTCATCTCTAACCTCAAGTCTAGTGGCCATAACTAGAATGCAGTTGCTATTTCATGAAATAACCATTTTACTAGGCTGAATTTTTTGTTTCTCTTGGTTACATCAAAGAGTTCATTAAGCTTTCTCTATTGCTTTGTGTTGAGCTTTCCAGTTTGTTGTTTTGTGTTGGTTTCGAAACACAGGTGAGTTCTTTGAAATACATATGTCAGATCTAACCCTAAACTTGTCTTATTTTCCTATAATCCATCAGAGCTCTTCCTGAAATTTCTTTGCTGCCTACACTAGAGATGTGAAAACCAGTCAACCAAAGTTTCAAATAACCAAAAATCGATTAACTGGTTTTTCGGTCTAAAGTAATTTCGAAAGTAACCGAACTGAAGATTTCGGTTAATTGAAATTTTTGGTTCGTCCATAACCCGAACCATAACTGAATTGAACATTCGGTTAACCAGTTTTTCGGTTCGGTTAACTAATTTTTCGGTTAGTCGTTCATAAATAATAAAAAAGCACACTTTTTAGCCTAAATTTTTTATTTTTTATGTTTAATTTGTTTTTATAAAAATTAAATTTTGGTTACCATTCATACATTAAAAAAGTGCATTTTCATAACTATATTTCTTATGTTTTATGTTTAAAGTTTTTTTAAAGAAATGATTTTAGTTCAGTTAAACGCTAGTTAGCCAAATTTCAAACCACGGAACCGTAACTGAATCAAAAATCCCAAAAAAAATTCAGTTTGGTTAACCAAATTGATTTGTTTTAAAAAAATTGTTTAATTAATTGATTTTTCAGTTTTGGTTTTCTAGTTTTTGGTTCAGCTTTCGGATTCTTTTTTTTTGGGGGGGGGGGGAGTCACACCCCTAGCCTACATTAGTCCTTTTCTTCTCAATTTTTGTAGCTTGCTCAACATGTATATTTCAACATCCACCATAGGCGATTCCACCGAGTATTTGGTTGAATAAATCTTAGATAATAAGAGGTTTGTTTGAGTATTTATTTGTCACTAACAAAGGACGAATGACATTTATGTAATTAAGCATGTATTCTCTATTTATAAATATGAGTGCTGGCTCCCAAACTGGGCGAGCCAAATGAACCCAAAAACCTCACACGGTATCAGAGCGGGTTATCCTTAAACCCTAGTTTTTTTTTCTTCACCAAACAAAAAACATCCTAATCTCCTTTCTTCTTCCACGACAGTCTAGGGTTCCGTCGCACGGCCACCACCGCCGCCGATGTCAGTCTACCAGTCAAGTTTATGAGCTATAGCCCCCTGGATTTGTTGATCGTCATTACCCTCACCATGTGTGTCATCTTAAAAAGGCTATTTATGGATTGAAACAAGCTCCTCGTGCTTGGTCTCATCGTTTTAGTAGCTTTCTTCTCACACATGGGCTTATCTGCAGTCAGTCTGACCCTTCTATGTTCATTTTTCACAGTTCTTGCCAACTCCTAATTCTTCTATTATATGTTGATGATGTTATTTTGATAGGTAGTTCTTCCATTCTTCCCTTCTCCTTCATTGATATTTTGTCCCGTTAGTTTGTTATGAAGGATCTGGGAGATCTTCATTACTTCCTGGGTGTACAAGTTTATCGTTCTCCTACAGGTATGTTTCTCTCTCAACACAAATACACCATAGACCTTCTTCAAAAATTCCACCTTCATACCTGTAAACCTGTTCATACACCCATTGTTAGTAGGACATCCATCACCCTCACAGATGGTGATTTACTTGCAAACCCAACCGAGTATAGAAGCATGGTAGGTGCGCTTCAATATTTGACTATGACTCGAGTTTATATTGCATATGCAGTCCATGTAGTTTCCCAATTCATGCATGCCACCCGTACTACTCATCTTTCTCCTGTCAAGCGCATTTTTAGGTACTTGCAGAGCACATTGCATGATGGTCTATTGCTCGTCCTGCCATTACTTCTTCTGTTATTGTGGCATACTCTGATGCTGATTGGACTGGGTGCAAGGATATTTGTCATTCTACGACTAACTATGTTGTTTTCTTTAGACCTAATCTTACTGCCTAGCATTCCAAGAAACAACCCACGGTGTCCAAATCACCTGCTGAAGCTGAATATCGTGCAGTTGCTTGTGCTGTTGCGGAGACTATTTAGATTCGCAAATTGCTCTACGATCTTGGGATTGTTCTATTGACTCCCACTAAGGTCTTGTGTGACAATATTAGTTCCACTTACCTTACTGCCCATCCTGTTCATCATGAGCGTAGTAAGCACATTGCAGTTAATTATCATTTCGTACGGGAGCGTGTTGGTCATGGCGACCTTGCCGTTCGTTATGTACCTATACAGTTTTAGTTAGCTGATATTTTCACGAAAGGGTTGTCATCTAGTCAATTTTCTGTTTTGATAGTGAATCTGTCCATTCGTTCCTCTCCTGTACCGATTGAGGGGGTGTAAAAGAAGACGAAGAACATTGATGTAATCAAACATGTATTCTCTGTTTATAAATATGAGCACCTGGCTCCTAGATTGGGTGAGCCAAATGAACTCAAAAACCTCACAGTCACACATTATCGTATAAGCAAGGAATCATTAATGAACTCGACGTCTCGTATGTCCAACTTTCAGTAGTCTTAGGGTCTCCTTGTTAATCTAATGTATTGAACGCTTCCTTTTTGCATTGGCCCAGAAAAAAACTTGAAATAATCTTATTCATCATGGTTGCAACCCTTGAAGGTAATTTAAAGATTGACATGGCATGATTTCCTCGCACCATTAACACAATGTTAATTAGGATGAGCTTCCCCACTTGGGATAATATTTTAGTCTTCCATCCTTGCAGTCTACTTTGCACATGATGTGTCGAAAAAAAAAAGTAGGTATTCTTTGATCCTGGCAGGACAATAAGGGACCCATGTAGCTTCCAAAGACCTCCTCAATCGAGAAACTTAAGGATGAGCTTTAGCATCTGCCGGTCTTCTTTAGAGGCATTGGAGGATATAAAGATCAATGATTTTGATTCATTTACCATCTACCCCAATATCAGGTAGAAAGTAGCTAGGGTTGACTGAAGTTGCAAACGTTGATTCTCTTGTAGGATAATAAATAAGATAGAATCATCCGCAAAGAATAAACGGTTGATTACGGACGCCTCATAGGCAACATGTGTTCTCGGAACTAGAGCTTGCTCACTAGCGTGAGAAAGCATACCTGATAAAATCTCCATGTGTAAGATAAGCAAATATGGGGATAGTGGAACTCCTTGCCTAATGCCTAACCCCTTGCCTAAAGGGTTTAAAGGGGACCCTATTGATAAACATAGACTATGATGCAGTAGTCACACACTCCATTATGATTTTGGTCCACAAGTCTGAGAAGGAAAAATGTTTTAGAGTTGCTTTCAAGGAGTTTCATCAATACGATCATAGGCCTTGCTCATGTCCACCTTCAATGCAGCAAGTTTAGTTCATGTGTGTTTCAATCTAATAGTTTCCATTATTTCATAAGCAATTAAACAGTTATTGGTAACTTTAATAATGTTGAGTCCTCAAATAACAAAATGGGAGGACAGTATAATATTAAGGGCTAGGAGGACTTCATATAATAGAAAATAGAAATGAAGAGTGCTTAATATTCCATTCATTGGCCCCTGTTTCACTTAGATGAATAATCAAGAGGGAACCAATGTTGTTTATAAGCAATTAGATCAAGCATACCAACACAACGGAAGGGTGGATGGATATCCATCCTAACGACATATGCAACATTTACCAATCGTACGATTTGATCATGCTCCAACAATTCATCATGTTCAGCAACCTAATGGAAGCTAGGTTTCTCCGATATCCCAACCTTGAAAATGGGGCTCGATAACTTCCGATATATGGGTCATTCGTGTTGCTGAGAACACTAATATAAATGTGCTTACAAGTTTGCAAAATGAGATCACGGAAGTAGCTGGATTAACTGGAAATTCACTAGCCTTACAGTGCATCAAGAAGGATGACGAGATCAAGACAAGAATGAAACAAAGTCTTGGTGACATAGGTATATATTGGAGACAACAAAGTAAAATTAGATGGAATGCATAAGAGGATGAGTATACTTACTTCTTGTTTAGTCCCTTCAAAGATAGAGTGCACTTCATCCATTTAAAAGATGTTTGAAGTCAGAAGGAACCTAGGTCATAGAGACTAACAAGCTCCAACATATGAGTATGAGTAATGAACATTTCCAGTAGCTATTCAAGGTCTCAAGGAAGGGCCTACATCATATAAGCAACAAGTTAGGGCGAATACTCTTGTTGCGGGTATCAAGCACCTCTCAAGGGATAATGAGCAGAGGTTTCCTAATGGTTAAGGGCCCCCCACCCATCCAAATTTTGGTATTGTCAAAGATGAAAGTTACCTTAGCTATCTTATGAGCTTACCTTATTAAGGATCTCCTAACATAAAGGAAACAAAATTAAACCAAAAAAAAAAACTAATGATATCCAAGCAGCATTAAGGAAAGCCCTAGCATAACTGTGTTTTTCATCTGCTTCTTTTTCATGGTCGGGACTACTACAAGTGAGTCCATCTCCAACACCACCTACTTCAAGTTTAGCATCCTCACAAGTTTTAGTCTAAAATGAGATGCACTTGCTTCAGACATTGCCATATCCTACTCTTCTTGCTGCACCAAACCTACCACCAACATGACCTCAGCCCTTTCATCTTTGATAACAACCCCTATGTTCCCTTTGTTCTTGCTTGCATGGGAAGCTCAACATTGATCTTATAAGAGCCAGCTGGGGGTGGCATCCAAACCTTCGGTAAACCACCAGCCCAATGGCAGCAGCCTTTCAATTTAGGGCATCTAATAAGCTAGCCTAAACATCCACTACACTGAAGAACAAAGAAGCCACATCCCATCTTCTTCATTCAAAGACCCACTTGTTTCGAGCATTCCAAAGTTTATAAATGACTATCATGAATAGCCCCCTGATTTCATCATCCACCTTATCAAAGATGTCATGACACCAAGCACCAAAATCTTGAACATGTCTTTGTTTTGTGTCAACTAGTAGAGGGCTCTGCAACCAAACCTTTGTCGGAAATGTCCAGTCCAAAAAAAGGTTAGTCAAGGCTTCATAAGCATGCGTCAACAAGGGTGAACATATCCACGTCTGGATCCCTCTTCGCCGAATTAACTCTCGTAGGGAGTGCATCATGACAAGGTCTCCAACAAAGGCTCTTTATTTTTCGTTGTGACTTAGCATCCCAAATCTTGTCCCATTTGCTATCCCAAACACTAGAACTACTAGGTAGGTTTGAGTCCATCCTATTATTGTTAAGCCTTTGGGCAAGGTAATAAGCGGGTTTCACTCTGAATTCACCATCCTTAGATGGTTGGCAAATTAAAAGTCATCCCCGTTGAGTTCTCCAAGAGAGACACTCAAGATCTCACGTACCTGATTTGGAGCAAAGACTTTAATTAATTCATGTCTCCATGCTCTAGTTTTGTCATCAATGAGCTCTACTACTTTGGCATCTTCATCCACCAATTGAGGCAGGGAGGTGACCCAGTCCCTGCCTCAATGTGACAACCATTTATCCTTGCATATATACATCGAGCCACCATTGCTGATGTTGCAATGGTGAACCAACTTTAATAGGAATCGAGCCTTCAACAAGCTACCCCAACTGTAACTTGGTTGGTGGCCTATAGTCACTTCCCAAAAAGTTGATCTTGCAAAGTACTGGGGCTCCAAATTTTAGCTACCAACAAGGAGGGATGTGTGACCAGGTGTCAATCCTGCTTAGTGAGAAGGGTTAGATTGAAATTGTGGAACTTACAAAACCCAACACCTCCACACCATTGAGTTGGACACATTTTGTCCTAGCTAACCCAAGCAATTCCCTTCTCATTCTCTTTTTATCCCACTAGAAATTCCGGTAAAGACTTTCCATCTCATCATAAAGCCTTTTGGAATCTCAAAACACTGCATTGTATAGTTGGGAATGGATTGGACTACTACCTGTAACCACACCTCATAGCTCCCCTATATAAGGTCCTCTCTTTCCAACCATTGAGCTTATTCCACACTCGGTCATGGGTAGAACAAAAAATAGCATTTTTAGATCTCCCAACGAAGGTGCATAACTTGAAGTACCTTTGGTGAGTTTTCACAACCTTAAAATATAAATTCCATTGGAGGATATCATGTAGGTTTTCACTCATATTTCACCTAAAAGAGACTTCAGTTTTATCCAAATTGACCATCTGTTTAGAACATTGCTTGTACAGATCGAGAATTTGCAGAACCCTCAACACTTCATTTTGATTTTCCCTTACAAGCAAACAGCTATCATCAGAAAAGAAATGATGTGAAATAGTAGAATCCTTATGACAAATATGAATACAATGAATCAATTTTCGATTAATGGAGTCTACAATGAGTTAAGGCAAACATTATGCACAAAGGATGAATAAAAAGGGTGAAAGTGGGTCTTCGCCATTGAGGTAGAAATGACGAAAAAATAGGGTGAAAGAGGGTCTTCGCCATTGAGGTAGAAACCACTCTGTTAGTTGACCATTCATAATTGCAACATAGGAGACAGTGGTGACACATCTCACGGTAAGGGCAACCCAACTCTCATCAAAGCCCAAACTGCTCATGACCTTCCTAAGGTAGGCCTACTCAAATTGGTCATAAGCTTTACTCATGTCCAATTTTAGTTTCCCTCATACCTTTTGCTTTTTTTTTCCAAATAATTAAAATGCTCAAAGCAACAATCATGTTATCTATAGTGAATATGCCAAGCACGAAACTGCTTTGAGACTCATATATTATTAATGGTAGCACATCTATAAGCCTATTTATGATAGCTTTTAACACAAGCTTAATAATAAACTTGCATGGGCTTATGGGTCTGAAGTCCATAGGACTCTTTGGTGACTTGGTCTTGGGAATGAAAGCAATAAATGTTTTATTCATATCCCTTGGGTTTGCTGATGGGGACCATCTCATTGAACCTTCTAACCTCTCCCCCTAAAGCCTACAAGAGCCCAACAACACCAAGGAAGTCAAGAAAATTCAGGCATTGGTCAGAAACATCCTAAATCAGCCCAACAACAATCTGCCCAATTCAACAGAAAATTAGCCCGATTTTATCTATCTTTTGGGGCCAACTACTGAAGGGATGATTGACTTTCTTAACCACCCCCTTCAAGTTTAAGATGTTAGCTTTCAAATAAATCACGTTTCAAGGCATTTGGAGATCATTTGCTAGGTCAACCAATCACTTCTTTCAGATGGTGCAGTCCAGGCACAAATCCAACGAAAGGTAGAATCAAGAGGAATTAAGATGACTTACCAATGTCCATTCTTTTTGAAACTTTAGGGTATGAAAGAAGACATAAATATTTATCAGATCAAGTGCCCAAAGGGTCTACAAATTTCCCCCTTGTGCTGCTTTTATCTAGCCAAAAGGACAACAAAAATTCCCTTTACCCGGTTATACACTAGCCGGTACAAGGGTCATTTTTCCTTAGGTTTCTCTTGTACTTTTGCTGCAAATTGACTTGTACTAGTGTAATTAGGAAGCCTAGAGAGGTTGACACCTCATTTGGGAGCATCATTAGTTCTAATGAGGTGGCCAAAGGTGGATTAGACTTGCCTTGTACTTGGGATAGCCAAATTGACCCCTCCCCACTCCCCCTTTGTACTTTTGGTTCCCTTAGCTGGTTTTTGAGGTTGGAATTGGTTGGTTTGCTCCTTTAAAAGCCAGCCACTTCCCTCTTGTATCACAACTTTGAATGATTGCAAAAGCTTGAGTTAGAAAACTCTATCTACTTCTCTTGAAATTCTAGTGTTGTATCTTGAGTGTGTCAACCTCAAGTGGGTCTCTAGATCTTCTTGATTCAACTAAGAAGGTGATTAAGTTCTATAACTTAGTTGAACTAAGAAGATTTCCCAAGTGTGTGTGAACCAAGGTGCGTGTTCAAATCACACTTGCTAGCCCACTTGTGTTCTATCCTTGTTCTTGCTTACTTTGATTCCATCTCTCTCCACCACCCCCGAATGCATTCTTGAATCCTTTTTGCAATCTCTTGCATTACTGAGGCTAGAACACATCAAGTGGTATCAGAGCTTAGGCTACCCTCTTGGCTAAGCTTTCAACCCCAAACACATTCCCAAACGCAATTCTCAAATCAAGCCTAACACACACTCCCGTGACAAGCATCAAACCGTGGCCCGGCAGATTTTTAGCTCGACCACACCGTGCCTAGGGGACACGACCGTGCCACCTTCCAGCACACCCATTCAGTGACAAAAGTTGAGCACGCCATGACCGTGCCGCTAAGCACGATCGTGCCCTCCACTTCTCGTCCAAAACAACAAAACTCTTCACTCAAAAGCCATCATGTCTTCTAGCCTTACTCCCGAGCAAGTGGCTGAGCAAACCTTGAGAAAGAAGGCCAAATTGGAAGCAGAAGTCAAGTATCTACAGTCACAGCTTGGCCAAATGCTACAAGAGAAAAGGAGGAACTTGAGGAGTTCCAAAAGTGCAAGCAAGCAAGCCGATTCGGATGACTTCGAGGAGGAGGAAAGCAACTCACTTGGTGACTCCGGTGAGGATGTGTATGCAAGGGGATCAAGGAGGCACCATAAGCCTCGTGACCAAAGTTACAACGACTTCAAAGTGGACATCCCCGAGTTTGAAGGTCAACTTGATCCGGACTTGTTCTTGGATTGGCTTCAAACGATTGAAAGAGTCTTCGAATTCAAAGATATCCATGACAAAAAGAAGGTAAAACTTGTTGCTTTGAAGCTTAGAAAGTATGCTTCTATTTGGTGGTCAAATGTTGTGACTAAGAGAGTTAGGAAAGGAAAAGGGAAGATAAGAAGTTGGGAAAAAATGAAGTCCAAAGTTAAGTCCAAGTTTCTACCTCCTCATTACTTGCAAGACAACTTCCTTAAACTCCACCACCTCAAACAAGGGTCTAAGCGTGTAGAAGAGTACACTAGGGACTTTGAATAATTACTCTTGAAATGTGATTTGGAGGATGAGTCTCAAACTTTGATTAGATATTTGAGTGGTTTGAATGAGGAGATTGCTCATGTGGTTGAACTCCACCCTAACACTTCTTTAGAGTGTCTTGGCTCACAAAGTGGAGTTGCAAAAGAGAATAAAAGGCAAGGGCATGGTTTCTAAACCTAATCCATGGCTTTACCCTCTCCAAAAGCCCTCCTATAACCCTCTAAAAACTGTCCCAAACACAAACCCGAGATCCTCTCCACCCAATGCCCCACAAACCCCCTCAAAACAGCCCCCCAAACCCGATGACAAGAAGAGGTGCTTTCGTTGCCAAGGTCTTGGACACTATGCATCCGAATGCCCCAACAAAAGAGTGGTCACTTTGGCCGAATACCAAGCTTCTTGTGAGGAGCTATATGAGGAAAATGATGAAGGAGAGAATGAGCTTCTCATGGCCGAAGCCCTTGAAGAAGTTGAAGAGGGACCCAACGATGGAGAAATGCTTGTGATTAGACGAGCTTTGAGTGACCTTGCTTCTCAAACGACTTGGAACAAAGGGAGAACATCCTCCACACTCGGTGTGCCGTGAAGGGGAAGGTTTGTTCTCTTATCATAGATGGGGGAAGTTGTGCTAATGTTGCTTCCAAGACTCTTGTGGAGAAGATACAGCTTTCGGTTGCACCACACGCAAGCCCTTATACCATCCAATGGCTCAATCAAGGTAAAGGCTTGCAAATCTCTTCTCAGTGTTTGTTTAGTTTATCTATTGGAAAGAGCTACAAAGATGAGATTTGGTATGATATTGTGCCCATGGATGTTTGTCATGTCCGCTTGGGACGTCCATGGCTCTTTGATAGAAGTGTGATGCATGATGGTCGTTTGAACACCTACACCTTCACCAGAGATCACAAGAAAATCACCCTCACCCCTCTCAAGCCTACCACTCAAGGAAAGCCCTAAGACACTCCTAGCATAGATGTCTTTCTCACTACCCTTCTCCATTCTTAACCCCATGAATATGATGATTTCAAAGAATGGATTTTACTTGACCAAGAACTGGCCGAAGCTAAGGATTCTTCCCATCCTTTGCTTATGCCCCTCCTAAAAGCCTTTGAACATGTCTTCCCAAGTGAGGTACCCCACAGCCTCCCTCCCAAAAGGTCCATGCAACACAAAATTGACCTCATTTTCGGTGCCACACTTCCAAACAAGCTAGCCTACCGTATGAACCCTCAAGAAACACAAGAAGTGCTAAGGCAAGTAGAAGAGCTACTAACTAAGGGCTTGCTTCGTGAGAGCCTTAGCCCTTGTGCCGTGCTAGCCTTGCTTGTCCCTAAGAAGGATAGTAGCATCAGGATGTGTGTGGATAGTGGAGCGATGAACAAGATCACCATCAAATATTGTTTTCCTATACCACGGTTGGAGGACCTTCTAGATGAGCTTCATGGAGCCACCATCTTTTCTAAGATTGATCTTAGAAGTGGCTATTATCAAATTCAGATCTTTGAAGGGAATGAATGGAAGACGGCTTTCAAAACTAATGGAGACCTCTATGAGTGGCTTGTAATGACATTCGGTTTGACTAATGCATCAAGCACATTCATGAGGCTTATGAACCAAGTTCTAAAGCCCCTCATTGTCAAGTTTGTTGGTGTCTACTTTGATGATATATTAGTGTATAGCAAGAGTGAAGAAGAGCATGCCGAGCACGTACACCAAGTCTTGAGTATCCTAACTCAAGAAAAGCTCTATGGAAACTTGGAGAAGTGTCACTTTTTCACCTCTCAAGTCATATTCTTGGGCTATATTGTTTCCGCTCAAGGAATTCATGTTTATGAAAGCAAAATCAAGGCCATCCGTGAGTGGCCTGTTCCTACATCCATCCAACAAGTTCGAAGTTTTCATGGTCTAGCCTCTTTTTATAGGAGGTTTGTGAAGAATTTTAGCTCCACTGTTGCTCCCATGACCTAAGTTCTCAGAGCCAAACAGTTTGAATGGACCGAACAAGCTCAAAGGGCCTTTGAGGAAATCAAGTTCAAACTTACTAGTGCATCTATTCTAGCCCTTCCAAGCTTCTCCAAATTTTTTGAAGTGGAATGTGATACTTCCAGTGTGGGGATAGGGGCTGTCCTATCTCAAGAAAAGAGGTTCGCGGCTTTCTTTAGTGAAAAGCTCAATGATGCAAAAAGAAAGTACTCCAATTATGACAAAGAATTATATGCAATTGTGAGAGCTTTAGAGCATTAGCGGCATTACTTGGTGGGCGGAGAGTTCATTCTCCATTCGGAACATGAAGCATTCAAGGTCATACAAGGTTAAGACAAGCTCAACCCAAGGCATGCCAAGTGGGTAGAGTATTTATAAGCTTTTCATTTTGTGATCCATCACAAGTCGGGCTAAATGAACAAGGGTGCGGATGCTTTACCAAGAAGGTATCTTCTCCTATCTACTTTGGAGACTCAGGTCCTAGGTTTTGAGTGTGTTACGGGGATGTATGCCCAAGATGAGGACTTCAAGGAAATCTATGAGAAATGCACTAGCAATGCCCACGGATTGTTTCATTTGGAGCATAGGTTTCTCTTTTAAGGAAACCGGCTTTGCATACCAAAGTGTGGGTTTAGAGAACTCTTGATTCAAGAGCTCCATGGGGGAGCCTTGATTGGGCATTTTGGCATTGAGAAGACTTGCTCCATGCTCAAGGAGCACTACTATTGGCCAAGCATGTCCAAGGATGTAGAGTATTATGTTAAAAGGTGTTCCACTTGCCAAGTTGCCAAGAGTCACCTTCGGCCTCAAGGCCTCTATTCTCCCCTCCCGGTTCCACATTTTGGCTCATGGGAGGATGTTAGCTTGGATTTCATCACGGGATTGCCTAGGACGCAAAGACACAAGAATTCCATCATTGTGGTGGTGGATAGATTCTCAAAGATGGCTCACTTTGTGGCTTCTCACACCACAAATGATGCCTCTCATATTGCTAATCTCTACTTCAAAGAGATTGTGCGTCTTCACGGCATACCAAGGAGCATGGTCTTGGATCGGGACACCAAGTTCTTGAGTCACTTTTGGCTCATTTATGGAGAAAGCTAGGCACTCATCTAAAGTTTAGTACAACTTGCCACCCACAAACGGACTACCAAACGGAGGTAACTAATCGCACTTTGGGGACCTTTCTTCGGGTACTAGTCAAGAAGAGTATTAAGGGGTGGGATGAGTTGCTTTGCCATGCCGAGTTTGCCTTCAACCGAACACCAAGTAAAGCCACAAGCCTTTTCCCCTTTCAAGTGGTGTATGGATGCAATCCAATAACTCCATTAGACTTGGTTCCAATTCCTAATCCAACTAAGTTCAGTTGGGAGGCCAAGAAAAAAGCTGAGGAAATCCAAGATCTTCATGCCAAAGTAAGGAAACGGATTGAGAAGTCCAATTAGCAAGCCAAGTCACACACCGACAAGTATAGGAAGGAGGCTCATTTTCAGCCTGGAGATTTGGTGTGGATTCACTTGAGGAAGGAGAGATTCCCGAGCAAACGCAAGACGAAACTTATGCCAAGCTCGGATGGTCCATTCGAGATACTTGAGAAAATTGGCCCAAATGCATACAAGGTAGACCTTCCTGGTGAGTATGGAGTCTCCGCCACCTTCAATGTGGCCAACCTAAGCCCATATTATGAGGAAGATGAAGAACTTCCAACTTTGAGGTTAAACTCCAATCAAACTGAGAAGTATGATGGGGACCATCTCATTGAACCTTCTAATCTCTCCCCCTCAAGCCTACATGAGCCCAACAACACCAAGGAAGTCAAGGAAATTTAGGCATTGGTCAGAAACGTCCTAAATCAGCCCAACAACAATCTTCCCAGTTCAACCGAAAATTTAGGCATTTTGTCCGTCTTTTGGGGCTAGCTACTGAAGGGATGATTGACTGCCTTGACCACCCCCTTTAAGTTTACGATGTTAGCATTCAAATAAATCAAGTTTCAAGCCATTTGGAGATCATTTGCTTGGTCAACCAGCCACTTCTTTCAGATGGTGCAGTCCAAGCGCAAATCCAGCGAAGGGTAGAATCAAGGGGAATTAAGATGACTTACCAAAGTCCATTATTTTTGAAACTTTATGGCATGAAAGAAGACATAAATATTTATCAAATCAAGTGCCCAAAGGGTCCACAAAGCACCCCATTGTGCTTCTTTTATCCAGCCAAAAGGACAACAAAAATCCCCTTTACCCGGTTATACACTAGCCGGTACAAAGGTCATTTTTCCTTGGGTTTCTCTTGTAATTTTGCTGCAAATTGACTTGTACCAGTGTGATTATGCTGCCTAGAGAGCTTGCCACCACATTTGGGAGCATCATTAGTTCTAATGAGGTGGCCAAAGGTGGATTAGACTTGCCTTGTACTTGGGATAGCCGAATTGACCCCTCCCCACTCCCCCTTTGTACTTTTGGTTCCCTTAGCTGGTTTTGGAGGTTGGAATTGGCTGATTTGCTCCTTTAAAAGCCAGCCACTTCCCTCTTGTATCACAACTTTGAATGAATGCAAAAGCTTGAGTTAGAAAACTCTCTCTACTTCTCTTGAAATCCTAGTGTTGCATCTTGAGCGGGGCAACCTCAAGTGGGTCTCTAGGTCTTCTTGATTCAACTAAGAAGGTGATTAAGTTTTGTAACTTAGTTGAACTAAGAAGATTGCCCAAGTGTGAGTGAACCAAGGTGGGTATTCAAATTACCCTTGCTAGCCCACTTGTGTTCTATCCTTGTTCTTGCTTACTTTGATTCCATCTCTCTCCACCATACCCAAATGCATTCTTGAATCCCTTTTGCAATCTCTTGCATTAGTGAGGCTAGAATACATCATTTGCATTGTTGTTAAGATCATTTAGCACCATTTCCACCACTTCATCACCTACTATATGCCAAGAAAGTTGGTTTAAAAGTGCAGGCATATCCTCTGGCCCCGAGGGTACACTTGCATGAGTGCTTGATGAAGTTCCCGTCAAGTGTAAGTGCGATCAAGTTGAGTATTCATGGTAGCTATAACTCTTGGAAGTATTGTTGTTAGAGCTATGTCAAAATCACTCGGATTCATTGATGCAAAAATGCCATGAAAATAGTGGAGTAACGCCCTTTCAATATCTTCATCCTCACGGACAATCTGCCCATGCTCACTCTGTAGCTACTGGATTGAGTTCCTCCTCTCACGAAGCGAGGCATTTTGGTGAAAAAAGGAGGAATTTTGGTCGCCTCCGTGATCCATGATTGTCTGATTGTCTGCAACCACATGATCTCTTTGTTTTTCCGAAGCTCGTCAATTTGCCCATCAACCTCCGTATCTTCTTAATAATCTCCTCATGTTGAGCCGTCCTTTGCAACCGGCCAGTCTCTTCTTTCTTCTCTTCCACTTGCTTGTTCAGGAGGTTTGTTCCCACACCGACAATTTGGCAGCTTTTCATACTTCATCTGTAGAGAAATTGGGCGTCCATCACTGCGCTCTACTGACACTTCATCAAGAAATGGATCCTTTAAATCCATTAGTGTTTTGAATCGCATATACTCAGTGCACCCTTTGTTCGTCAAGTTTAACAAACACATAAGGCATGGGAGAATTTAGTTGTATCACGCTTTGTTGCATGATTCCTCAGGTATAACAAACACACAAAGGCGGGAGAATTTAGTTGTATTGAACTCCGTCATAAATAGAATTGCTTTTTTTTTCCCCGTTGTTTTTGCTGTGTGCGTGCGGTTGGGGCAAGAGGCCATAGTATTAACTTGATTTTATTAGGGTTCTAGGAGGCTTTGTTATGATTTACCATCATTCATGCAAAAATGTAAAACAAGGGGAAATCCTGGAACAGAAAGGGAAACACTATCAAACCACAAAATGAAGAGTCGTGAATTAATTTAGAAGCAATTACTAGCATGTTGATTTCCAAAAATAAGTCCAGACAAGAGCCATTGACTATTGCTAGCACCTTCTGGTTACAAAGGTAGTACACAATTCACAGCCAACTCATAATAGGCAAGTGCAAGTGCAAGTGCAAGTACAATAATTATTTTAGAGTGAGCAGATTGGAACCTCAGTAACAAAGGTAGGTCACAAAGTACAGGCATCCCATAGTCTTTAGGAAGTTGGCTGCTCAAGTTGGAACTCAAAAAGACTTGTTTTAAGTTGATATACATGCCACCACCCAACCTCACTTTGTTCCCTCCCCTTCCCCCCTCTACATGTGGATTCTCGGTTTACATCTTCCTTGTATTATACATCTTAGCAAGCACGCGGACTTTGTATATGACTTCAGAAACCACCACCTCAAGCAAAGCTGACACAAATACAACCCACTCTCATATATGCTATATCAAGTGGCCTATAGTTCGGTCTAGCCACCTTGATCAGTTGACCCATTGACCGGCTCTCTTGATCGGTTGTCTCACCAGTCTGGTTGTGATAACCTTGGCTAAAATGTGATTATTTCTTCTATGGCGAAGGAAGGAAAGGAAAGGAGTGGCAGCAAAACTTGCGGTTCAGTGCTCATTGCCTATGCTAAGCTGTCAGATACACGCAGGGCAAAAACGGGCGAAGATGGTGCTCTAGGATGGCTAAAAGCTCTCGGTTTTGGCCTGGCTCTCCGAGGCTCCCACCCCCGAGCCTTCTGACAGCTTCCAAGAGTTGACCTCTAAGCTTTTGGGATAGCAAGTGACCACCGGCATTGACACATTCTCTATACAGGGGCAGGTAGGCTATTGCAACCCTCAAAGGAGGGGGAAGATCACGCAAGCAAAGAGGGGATTCTCCTCGCTTCAAAACCCTAAACATGTTGATAAAGTGCTCTTGCCCTTGTAATACCCCCTCAGTAAAAGACGACTCCGACCAGTGCTCCCGGAGAAATGCCCGGAGTTCAGGAGCAACCGAGCTGTCCTCAGATTGAGCGATGCTATCTGCAACTGAGTATGTGGCAGTGGGATCTCCCAAGAAGTCTGAGCGAAGGAGAAAGGCAACTCCCTCAAGGGACCCACCACTTCGCTCCCCAGCGGCCTTGAGGATTTCTATACTAAGGGCAGCCAGGACATGCTGGGGTACTTGGGGAAGAAGGTAGGCAGCAACTTCAACTTGACTGCTAGATGTGGCGGCTGTGAGGGCAAGACACAGTTCCATGTCTTGACAACCCCTCCCTACAAACCACTGGACAACAGGCAAGCAACCCCTCTCGGCAGCTCTCATTAGAGGCCCCAGAAAGGCCATGGCATTACCTTCCTCCACCAGACACTCCATTGTGCCAATCTTCCCATAGTGAGAAGCAAATCCCAAGGCGAGATCAACATCAATGTCCAAGCTGTTCCTCTGGGCAATCTACAACAACAAATACTGAATATCAGCACTGAACTGCAGTACTTTATTTTGTATTCAATCAACAGACAGACATGAGGAGAGATAGAGCCCTAAATGCCACGTTCCAACTAATTGTTCAGTTTTCCAAACAATCTTATATCCATACCCAGAAGAAGCTGGTAATAAACGGTGGGTTATGAATCAAAATGAAGTTCTTCAAAGAAAGGACTAAGACCTCGCTAACAAGAACAGTTAGAGAGAATTCTGATGCTTGAACTTGCTGGGAACAAGCATGAGGCCATGAGCCCTAAGAACTATGCATGTTCCTCCATTATATTTTCACAACTGCACTTAGCTCCTTCCAAGGATGTTTGCTTCCAATCTAAAAGAGTAAAGGTGAATATTGAAAATTGCAGAACCATAAATAAAACGACCCCAACCTCAGAAGCGAGGAACTTGGGCCAGAGAATCAAATATCAGCCAAAAGAAAAAGATATGGCATCAAGTAAAATGGTATGCTCCACAATACAACCTCAAGCACTATACCAAAAATGACCTGTTCATGCACTTTACTGGCTCAGTCAATGACTCGAGGAGAAAATAACTCACCCCCATCCCCCACCCCACCCCCCAAAAAAGAAATAACCCTAGACCAACATCAATCCCTCAATGCATTTTACATTTCTCATCTGGAGCTCTTGAAGCTCTTCGAACTCAACTTTTAGGCCATACAGCCATTCATCTCAATTAAAACTGAGGTGAACGGTTTTCTTTCCGCTCAAGAAGGGAATAATAACGCAACTTACAAGAAAGTGAAACAAGAAATTATCATAGGCATTTTAAGAGGTCAGTATTGGGCTGCTAGCTCTTAAACTATTAGCTGTGCCACGATAAAGAAAAATAACATTTTACATACAACAAAGTACAAGAACAAAGTACAAGAACGTTTTTCTTATTTCTATGTAGTTTTAAACTGTAAATACCCCTTACAGCTACAGGACTACTTCACATGGTATATATACGCTTTGGACAAAAGAAAGAGGGAAACAACTCTGTTACTTATTGGAAATCTGGAAGTTAGAATAGAATCAATCTGTTTGTTTACAAAGAGTTCCCACTGTTGGATAAGACTTATTTGTATGAAAGGACAAGAACAATCTAAAGCTTGGCGTTCCGTTTTTCTTCTTTCCTCCATCTTTGAAAGGAGTCCACTTCTTTTCTAGATCAAGTATCTTAGAATTTGCAACTTGTTAACCCCTTTCCTATCATATAATTAGTGTAAGATACATATGACAAGAAAAGTTTGACTAAGTACACAAAAGATGACATCTGTTTCCAATGAACGTGCACTTTCTACATGCACATATACTGTACAAAATGACACTTGTTTATAATATAACCCCCAGATGGCATACCATAACCAGTCTGGATCTCCTTGGCATTATGATGGCAGGTACCATCTTCTGACACCCAAATCCTACTATGTAGGCAGAACAAGACATCCCTTGATAGTCATTGCCACGGCCACAATAGAAGCATCCCTTGCGCACGAAAAGACTCAAATCCTACAAACAAAAAGACTTGTCTTCTTTACTTCAACTTCCTTGAAAGCCCAGACCACAGATATCCAAATCATTTACCTTTCGTCATTCTCCTAACTCTTCCTTTAACCAACTTCCTAGCTACCAGCAACATATGAAGTCATCACAACACAATGCAAGAAGCTCCTACTAGCACGTGACTAAAGGGTGCGCAACAATCAAGAGGACAAGGCTCTACCCTAGAAGCCATTTAAATCAATACCAGAGAACTTTCTCTAAAGACTTTTCTCCCAGGTGATAAAGTGGGATAGTTGCAGATGAATTCAAAATGTGGCCGAAACATCGACGAAACGGCTACATGGGAAAGGTTTTGGAGTTCGGCAAACCGCGTTTTCATGCCATAATAGACACGATATGGAACACGATTGCCGTATTAGAGCGATTTTGCCGTGTCACTACCAAAACCGAAATCGCAACCGAAACTGCATTTTGAATCCTTGGTCCTACTTGTAGTGCGCCCTATCGACCGGCAAAAGGTCCACAGTGACACACCCAGCTGCCACAAATGGGACAGACTTTGTCTCTCTTCAGGCCTCACCTCACACATCCAACATCAGTCTGTTTTTGAAGTGAAGACTGGAAAATGTTGGTTAATTCCATCTTTTTCATAAACAATGAATACAATTGTTTTTTCCCCTCTTTAAATGAATACCGAAGATGCGTCCAATGTCAGGTAACAAGTAGCATCATCATTCATGCAAGGACAACATGAGGAGCACTCAGAGACACAGATGCATACGCTGGGCACGCGCGTGTGCACACACAAAAGAAACAATGTGGATATTAGGTAGATTCACTTGAGAATACTAGGCAATCGTCCCTCAACACCATCCACATCAGGGCATCTTCAACAGATCTGAAGTCTAAAACTAAAAGTTGAGTTCATGAAGAGCACAAAGAGGATTCATCACTTGTTTTGCTAGTTTGAAAATATGATCCTTCTGTCTCATAAATCTTCTTTATAATTGTAGACTACCATAAAATGTCCATATTATTACGAGACCCACAATCATTGATCTTAAGAACAATATCAACAGCTGCTAAAAACCTAGTTCAGTCAAATACCTTTACTTTTACCCCCTTATTACGATGCGTCCAATGTCAGGTAACAAGTTCCTTTTGCATCATCATTCATGCAAGAAGCACCGGCAAGATGACATGAGGAGCACTCAGAGACACAGATGCACATGCAGCGCACGCGCGCATGCGCACAGAAAAGAAACAATGCGGATATTAGGTAGATTCACCTGAGAATACTAGGCAATCATCCCTCAACACTATCCACATCAGGGCATCTTCAACAGATCTAAAGTCTAAAACTAAAAGTTGAGTTCGTGAAGAGCACAAAGAGGATTCATCACTTGTTTCGCAAGTTCAAAAATATGATCCTTCTGTCCCATAAATCTTCTTTATAATTATAGACTAACATAAAATGTCCATATTATTATGATACCACAACTATTGACCTTATGTACAATATCAACAGCTGCTAAAAACCTAGTACAGTCAAATACCTTTACTTTTACCCCCTTACCCCCACGAAAGGAGTTTTGGATCATAAGATTATCATTACAGCATCTAAAAATTTTGGGCTTGGAAAAATCAAATCAAACATTATACCGCAGCACTGTCTGCATTGTGTTTCAAATTTTATTTGCCCAAGCCTCTACAGTGAAACGCCAACATCATGACAAAGAAAACTCAAATAAAGAGCATCTCCGGTAAATAAAAATGACAAAACCCTCCTGATGAAAGGAGGTTTGATAGGAGATTCATTGCCAGGAAAAGCAAAGTCTTCACTCACAAAGGACCTTTTCATGATCCATCTAGCTTCACAAGTTATAATTAACAAACAACATCAGCTGATTAACAATCATAAATGTATATTTGCATATACAGTTTAACAACTTATAACAATTTCGGAACTTCAAGCTGTTTGACTGTCTCCTTGTCCTTAAGTTTGTAATGCAAGTTTCAGCCTGAAGCCTAAAGGTTGTCTTCATCAAAAGTTGAAACTAGAAGCTAGACTTGTCCTCTATGCGTTACTAGTGTAAGGCTAGTTCTAACAGCTCATCAAAGAGCACATAACAGTCTCTACATGAGATTTGCCACAGCAATTTAGGCCTAGGCTAATTAAATCTCATATCGTGTCACATATATTAAAATCCTGCAATGGATTCTTCCTCAAGTATAACTTAAGAGCAGGAGTCCTAACTCCTAAATATTTTCAAATCAAATTCCAGGCATAAACTTCTCAGGTAGAACATCTCCCCCCTCATTAAGTTGTCCTATATATCTAGACAGCTGATCACTCTTATCTCAGTTTTTGATCTATCATCTTCCACCATCGTCCCTGCTCTAACACTCGGCTCTATCCATGGCACCAGAACATTCTTAATTTTCCTGGTGCCCACAAAGATGGATGAAGCGGGGCGCAACACTGTGCAAATTGGGGAGAAATTATGATATTCGTTATCTACACGCCTTTCTCAAGCTTTTGTAAAAGACTGAAGAGAAGCTGTTTGGGGTCCTTTAATCCTCTTTCTATGCAGACAAACCAAACAAAACCAAACTGAGGTTACTAGTGATGACAACAATGTTACTATTGCCGAGATAATATCAGCACCGGGAATTTGAATGGTGTCAATGTTGACCACTGCGAATTTTAGTGGAAACATTGTTAAGCTTGATAAGCTACGTATATACAATATTGGTAAGCTGGAAACATTGAAAAGCTTGATAAGCTGGAAACATCACTTAGCAGAAGTTAAAGTGTATATTATGGCCAACCACCCAAACTCAATTAAACCTAGACTTGAGATAAGATAGCCTAATTTTGACCCACACCTGAATTGACTCAACCTGACTCAAAAAAATTACTGCAAACATTGATTGCATCCGCTTGATAAGCTGTTAGAGACACACAACACCCAAATATGATGCAAACCTGGTCTATATGGCCACCAGATGGCCTATTTGTCAGCTCTAGAACTAATATACAGGTGGTCGACCATATGATGGTGGTAATAAAAACCTACGCATCAGAGGGCATGTTCAAAATTTGCTTTAAAGAGTAGTTGAACCTTTCTGCAACACTGCAATTACTGTAGCACTGCCCTTCAAGTACAGTTTCTTTAATTTGTGAGCTACATTTAGAACATGCAATGCTTCAGCAATAAGCATATGGCACATTTAAAGTCATCAAAATGAAGTGATGTTTGCAGTTGTGTGATAGTATTGATATCAAATTGAATTCGAAATTGAAGATATTCTAGCACCTGTTTTGTAGCTTTACGATTACATATTGGATTAGGACACTATTGGGTTTTTTTATTCTCCCAAACCAACAACTTTGACAAGCCAGTCAAGAAAGGCTTGGAAAACCTACCTGCTTAGAAAAGATGGTCAATAGTTATCACAGAATCTAAATTATACTACTATTTTGAATTGATATAGCTTGATGTACATATTAAAGTCCCACCTCATTCATCAAGAAAGCTTCTATCACGCACCAGTTAGCTCACATGTTCAAAACAGAGAATAAGAACAGGGAGAATTGGTATAAAGAAGATGCAAAATACCTGAAGTAAAATGCGTACTAACTCTGTGCTACCAAAACGTGAGGCTTCAAGAAAACACTGATTCACATTGTCAGCACCACCCTCAACCAGCATCCCCAGAAGCCCATGAATAACAGAAGCTGATGCTCCAGAAGACCACCCCGCATCAAATGAACTACTAAAAAGAGTAAGAGGGAAGCAAGCTGCATCAAAGGCCTCTGTAAAATCCTTTCCAGTAAGATTCTTTCCAGCAAGATCAAGAAATGTTTTGAATGCAGACAACTGAAGCTGGATCTCAGCCGCAGGGTCATGGTGTGTTTTGTCCTGGTTCCCATGACACCGAGAATGAAAACCAATACATTTCAATGCCCACTCTGTGAATTTTTGCACCTTAGCACCAGCCTCTGCCTTCAAGACATCATCACCATTGCATTCCTGAAGCCGTTCATGCAACCTAGTTGAAGTATATAGATCAAGCAAGAAACTAAGTCAGCTACATGCTCAGCACAAGTATTATGCATATGATGCTCAGGTAGAAAAACTATAACTCTATAAGTCATCATCTTCCTCAAAGCTAGGAATGCTCTTCTGCCAAGTTACAGGCAAGCAGAACAAAAGCAGTTTAATCTGATGAGCAACCTTCACACTAGACAAAAGCAGCCCAGTCAACTCTTACATTTCATCAAATGATATATATGCGTAACGTCTCACCATAACTATAATTCACTGCAAAGTGGTATCAACAAACAAGATAAGTTATACCTTTGTGCCATTACAGTCACGGTATCTGCTAGGCTCATTGTCCGGCTCTGGCATGCTGAGACACAAGATGCAAGAAATGAAGTCCTAAGAGCCGCCCTCGTGAAGTCATAAGCTCCATTAGCTGTTGTCTTCTTAATTAGTCCAGTAATACCATGCAACTCCTCGTGTGTGCTTAGAAACCAAATTGAATCCAACGAGATGCAAAGAAAATCATTAAGAGTCGATGGATCAGCCAACAATATCAAACTCTCCGCAAGGTCCCAATCATGATGACTAACAGCACTTTGAAACAGCTTTCCTAGCTCAATCCGATCTTGGCGACTGAGTTTCTTCTCATTCTCTGCACTCCCTTTCTTCCCAACCTGAGAACCTGTTGTGATCACCACTTTTGATTTATGCTTCTTAGCACCATAACAACCAACCTTGTTCACACCTGAGTCGTCAACATATAGAGGCCCCTCTCTTGCAAATACGACATTACTTCCCTCACCTAACTCTGGGACTTTGCTCTCAGTTTCAAATTCTGGACTGAGAGGTCCATCCTGATCAATATCCATCTCAGAAGACATATGATTTTCATCATTAGTCTCCATCTTCAATCTCAAACCAGCCCTATCCATGGCATTTTCCATCTTCAGCCAAAAGATTCCCTAACTTACTGCCCAAAACACCAATACTTCTTAAAATTAACACGGAATCACCATAGCAAAACTAGATCGAAGCATTCAATGATGCCAAAGTTACCAAAAACTCTTTCCACAATCCAATTCCTTGTTGTTGACAATCAGAGAAAGTATAACCCAACCATAAAATTCCCCCGCCCTTTACTCCGACTACTGCCTACAGCAACCAAAACTCAACTACCCAAAACTACAAACAACCGAAATCGACAGAATCCATAAGCAATTCTGGAAAAGCGCAATTTAAAATGCTCAAAACCTATGTAAAAGACAGAAAAAGATGCAAATCTTCAATACCCTCCACATGAAATTACCAGAATCCCTTGTCGAGCAGCATCAAACCGTAAAACAACCAGAACCCATCAGAGGAGACGAAAACAGCAAGCGAAGAGAACCGAAAACAAAGCAAAAATTTGATATAACTGGAGGATCTCAACTCAACAGTATAATCATCATCAAAATAAACCCTAGATAATCCCCAATCAGCTTGCTCCGCCCATTGAGAATCAAGAAAGATCCAGAAGCAACCTGAAATACCCAGAAAAACAATTTCATTAGAAACTGAAGAAACATAGAAAACCAATCACACCCCAAAAAACAACCAGAACAACGCCAAATTACAAACAAATTAACCAATTCAAAGCAAAATACCGGAAACCAAGTTCAGAAATTCATAAGGGCAAAACTAAAATGCTTCCAAATTGGGGATTTCTGTAAGAAAAGAACAAATGGGTTTTTTTGTTGCAAACCTGAAAAATGCTTGGCAAAGAAGAGGAGAGAGAGACAGAGAGAGAGAGAGAGGAATGGAGGATGGCTGAGGAAATGAGAGAACCTCTTTTTATCCCCCTAAAAATAAAATAAAACTAAAACAGAAGGGAATCCTTTATATTTTATTTAAATTAAATTGTACTGTACGTCCCTTGCCTGATTATATTTGGTGGCCAATTTTTTATTATTGATTTCTTGTTTGTTTTTGGCGGATGGACTCAGATCAGAGTGAAGTCAGAGTAATAAATTTTTTCCTTTCGTTTCACATAATAATATTAAGAAGTAACAAAATAATTCTTTTTCTGATGGAAAGTAATAAAAATAATTCAGAATTGTATTAATTGCACGACGTAGTTTGGACAAAATATGTATGGAGTAATTGGCGGTGAATGACGAATATAGGTTTTGAGGAAAGACACATATATAGTTTATTATTGTTTTGTGTAAATGAGACACAAAGATCGATATATATGAGATTTGAACTCAAGCATTTAGGAACAACTTTGAATGATTTCACTAGTTAAACTAACTGACATCCACATAATTTATACTTGCTATAAGACGAGTAAGTTGCACCAATAATACCTTAAGTTGATACTTAAAATCGAGGACTCTTATACACTATGTAAGTTAGGTTACGAGTTCTATCTTTTCCTATTTCAATGTTTTGTACTACCATTTGTAACATATTTGAATCAAAAAATAAAAGATAGTAAAAGATGAAAATTACTGCAAGTATTCATTATCCTTAGAATATAAAGGCAATCTTAAAATAATAGTCGATGTTTCTGATATAAAAAGATATATAAAAATTAATATAAGTAAAATTAAAACCAAATTTATGATACAATTTCTAAAAACTTTACGAATTCTCCAAACGAACATCCATACCAATAATGGATTTTAAACTCAAACTTTTATGTATCAAATGAAGTAATAAACAAAAAGGCACTGGTACGAGATTACAGTAGAGGAAAATGCGTTTGGATGCTAATGATTTGAATTATTGGAGGTCGGGACACTAATAATCTGATCTAGATAAATGACTTTGAATAGTATAGCCTTAAGTACTTATCTTCGATAGTATAAAGGTGATTTTAGATAATATTCTTCAGTGTTGTGATTTGTGGTACCGCACGTACCCCTTTTATCAGTGCTATGTATTTACTGTTACTGTCTTTTAGTTTTTGTTGTTGGTTTAGCCTCCATTTTGTACCAAAAGATTTAAAAAAAACAAAAAACACTCCAAATGTTTTCTTAAATCTTTTGTGGGCCTATTGGAATCAAATTATTTGTGAGTAGTGTTACATGCGAAGATAAGACCGTACACAAGCGAGACCTATACTAAGAGTTATTGTTGTTGTTCTTGTATTCTCTTGATAATTTTAGCTTTCAAATGAGGGTATACAACTTAAATTTCATATGTTTGTATTATTTAAGGGCAATTTCATTTGGAATTGAAAAATATATAATACAAAATCACTCATATACTATTGAAAATAAATACTTCAAAAGGTGAGACTATTAGGAAATATTTTTTAAAGTAAGATTATCAACATTTAAATTTTCAATAGTCCAGATTATTGGTGTCGAAAAATTCAAAAGGAAAAAAAGGTGAATTATGAAAATGAAAGTGATGCAGCCGAGCCAAAAAAGGGTGAAGGCAAAGCTCAACCCCATGCACTCATAGTCATAGCATCACCCCTTAGATAGGGGTGGTAATGGGGTAGATACAAGGCAATTTTAGTCTTACTCTCACCCATACCCATTTTCAAAATTAATACTTATACTCATACTCATACCCATATCCATATTTAATGGATGTTGTAAAGCTATACCCATTCCCATACCCATTGAGTATAGTGGGTGTGCAAGTTTTATTCGGCTATATATAGACAAAAAAGAATTAAACTCATATTACGCTCATATTCAACATCAAATAGGCAATATGTCATATTAACACCAAAATTTCAACAATATATCATATCACACCAAACACAACTAAAAGTTTACAAATCCAAGCAATAAATTAGCAATTGATAATTATAGCTTCTAACAAAATGTTCCATTGGAGTATTGAGTACAATAAAACCTAAAACAATCAGCAAAATATCAAAATCCAAGCAACAAACTATAACTTTAAATAAATGGAGTCGGGTCTCACATGCCCGAATATGAGGCAAGTTGGGTAGTATTGAAAAAACGGGTATGGGACGAGTGAGACTTATACTCGTACCCCTACCCATTTTAGCAATACCCGTCCTATACCCATTTTTTTCATTTTCAACACCCATATCGATACCTATTGGGCGGTTTCAAGCGAGTACGGGTTTTTTTGTCAACCTTATGCTTGGATGTTGTGGGGTTGGCAACTTTTGGTGGGCTCTACCTTCCAACGACAATAATTGCATGTTTCCAGTTTTGCCCTCGTCTATTTTTTGTAGTTCCCTTCCTCACTCTACGCTCTTCACTACCACTAGGAGTCACTGCCTTTAGAGCACTCGCAGCCGAGGGTGGAAAATGGAATGTGCGCCATAGCAATGTCACTTGTCCAAATATCATGGAAAGATTAGAGCAATGACGCGCATGGTGAACGGGTAGAGTTCCACCACGCAAGCCATCTTTTTCTTGTTTTTTATGTGTTTTTTGCTTTTCTCTTTTTTTTGGGTAAATATATAATTTCTAAATGATTAAAAAAAGGGTTGTATGTTATAAAGTGGGTTCATGATAAATATTTTAATTGGATTATTCAAATTGGAGTTCCATATGTTCGGAAATCCCCAACCATCAGAATGAGTTTCAGTGGTAAGGCCCAGCATTCCCAAAAAAAAATGGTACTCAATGCTTGCATCCACATAGACACACAAGGAGGCATGCGGCAACATTCCTTCCCTCATTCCATTTTTTTGCCTTTTTTTAATTTTCGTTTTTCTTTTTCCTTAAAAATATTATTTAACTGATTTAAAAAAAAGATTGTGTGCATGAGGTGGGCTTCACGACAAATATTTAATTTAATTATCTAGAAATTGGTTCCATTAGTTGGAAAAATAATGAAATGTAAGTTTTAGAAAAGTTGAACTTTTACTAATGTGGCAAACTTGAGTTCCAATTTTTCGAACTCAGGCTGAGAATGAGAAATGATGAAATGTAAGTTCCAAAAAATTAAAATTTTTACTGATGTGGCAAGCTTGAGTTCCAAAAAATAGAATTATAATTGGGAATGCTCTTAGACATCTTCCGTATATTCCATCAATTTATCAGTGATTGTCAAGGTTAATAGGGATACTACTATAACGACAAAAAATTTACCCTATTTAAGGATGTGATCTAAATTCGTCTAAAAATTTTAGGATTTTAGACAAATAGGAGTTATTCTCAATTTGAAAAAATCAAAAACTTTAGGATTAAGTAGCATTAAGGTGGGTTGATATAAAAAATGAGAAGCCATAATATGAAGATTATATTTTTATGCATAAAGTAAATATAGAGCACAATTGTTAGGACTGTAAGTTTTTATATTATCAATATTTTGATGACTTGTTTTATTTTTGTTAAAGGGATCATTAGTTAGGCTGATTTCGTTCGAGCCTTTGCAAAGACAATTTTAAGAATTTTCGAGTTATAGTTAGGAAGTTGTTTTATTTTATTTTATTCTTTTGATGGAAGAACTTGTTTTAATTTTACTCCATGTTTTTTGGAGGTGTTTCGTTGTAAGAAATTTTTGAAGAAAAAGAGCTTTTTGAGTGGTTGTAGTTGTGTTGACTAGTCAAAACAGCTAAATTTATGTTTGGTTGAAAAACTGTTTGAAAGAACTGTTTGGACCCGAATAACTCTCCGTCAAAAGGTTATTTCCATTAGCCTTTTAAGAATGCCTATTTGTGAAAATGACATAACTGCCTAAGAATTTGAAAAAATTATGCCATATGCCATTAGCCTTTTGCAGTAATATTTGATAGGGCTGAACAAAAAAACCTGGTACCCAGACCCAGACTCGGACACGATTTGGACCAGGCGGGTCTGGACCCGAACCCGGATCTATCGGGACCGGGATCGATTCCAAAATTCAGGACCCGGTTGCAACCAGTTCTGGATCTGGGTCCTGTAAATTTGGAATCGGAACCGGTCCCCGTACTTGGTTACTTGGTCCATTTGCTAAAATTAATATATATATATATATATATATATATATATATATATATATATGTATGTATGTATGTATGTATGTATGTATGTATGTATATATATATATATAGTTAAAGTGTGAAACCCTAAAACTTCCTCAATCTCATGCTCTTGGGCAGTTTCGCAGTTGGGCCTTGGCTGCTTTTCTCTCTCTCTCTCTCTTCCCCAGTTCCCCCGAGTGAAACCCTACTCACGCTCTCTCTCTCTCTCTGTCTCACGCTTTCTCTCCCTCCACTCCAGTCAGGCTCTGCCGCGTAGCCACCCAGCAAATGGCACGGCGGCACCCTCAATCTCTTTCAGTCTTTCTCTCTCCTCATCTCAGATGCTGAGGCCTGAGCCACTGCCCTCTCTTTGTCCCCTTGTGATGGAGATGTCACCATGCCCTTTGATTTAAAAGAATCAAATCAATTTAGCATTACTAATATGCTGGTTAAAGGTTGTATAATTCAACCAAATTTTGTTTTAGTTGTTTCATTGCAGGACAAAAGGGAAGATTCCAGCACTGACCCTCTTTTGCAAGCAGAATTCGACAAGCATCCAAATGGTTTATGCCTGATGTTTTTGCATGGATTTCAATTTTAAGATGTCAGCTTTCCAGCAAGACAAGCTTCATCCAATTTGGAGTTCATTTGGTCGTTCAAATCAGCCATTTACCAAGATGTGTCAAAACTATCCAGCAAGCCAGAAACAGCACGGTTTTGATTAATTCATAACTTAAGCTATACTAATGCTTAAGTGATGAATTTATACATTTTTGGAATCCTCAAGATGTGTACTTTCAGGTCCAAGCATCAAATTTTAATTATGCACACAAGAGGATGAAGAAATAAGGTTTTCTTCCAAACCGGTCAGATTAGGCCCTAATCTGCGCGGTAAAATGTTTAAGCCTAATTACCCTACTTAAACATGTCCTAACCTTGATTTCTTTGTTGGTGGGGGATTATAGACATCCTAAAGTTACCCCCCCATGATTGAAATCACAATCATACTCACTTTTGCTTTGCTTACAAATTGCTACAAAAATCGGACAAAACTGCCCCTAAACCCGGTTTAGTACAAGCTGAAGTATCTTAAGTTCTCAGCCACTTTTTCTCACTAAAATGCAGCATGGCACGCCCCTCAATGCTGGGCACACGTCCCTAGGCCTCCTCATGAGTCATTGCTGCCTTGAAGATGGTCCAATGAGAGCTAGATTGGTGTCCATGAGTTGCTTGCTTCCCATTGGCTAGCTGTAAAGTGGTTTTCTACTTTTGGGCTGACCAATGAGGTGAGAGTGAAGAAATCTCAGCATGTATTAAGGCTAAGTAAAGTGTGTAATGATGTATTAATAGCTTAGACATAGTTTAGATTTGTATTTCAATGTATTAGTTTAAGTTTAGTTAACTTGTAATCTAGTTTAGTACAATTCAGGTTGTAATAGCTTGTAATTAGCACTAAGACCTTTCCTAAGCATGAAGGAAGGTTAGAAATGTCCTTTACTTGCTAGCTTGATGGTCTTTTGCTGCCTACTTAAGGAGCACATGACCATGCTTGTAAAATACAACCCTTATGAATTAAAGAAATCTCAAAGTTGAGAGCATTGGCTCCTTCTTGGTGCTTAGGCACTAACCTCAAATACTTAGCTTGCTTATCCTTAATTAGGCCAATTAAGGTGGTGATCAAGTGAGTCTTAAGCAAATGTTAAGTGATGTTTTTGTATCTTAACACTTTGTTTAAGGGCCCTAAACTTAGCTTGGTGGTGTTTCTGTATCCTTGCCTAAGTTTAGTTCTATCCAATCCGATGCTATACTCAAGGTGTTTCAAGGAAGGTTAAAGAGAATTTGCTAGCTTTAATTTGAAGTTAGAAATCCTTACTTAATTCTTCTTTCCATTTCCACACATCCATAACCCTTCCCATGTCCATGTCCATGCTTAATTCAAGCTAAGAAAACTCCCTTTGGCATAGCTTTCCTTCCAAACACAAAACCACCCCAAACCGTGCTCTTTGGAAATAGCTAGGCAAAATGGGCAGCAATGTGGCACGGCCTACCCGTGCCTAAGGGCACGACCGTGCCACCCCCTAGGTCGTGGATTTCACTCTTGTTCTCATCCTCCTTGGTGGTTATTAGCTTGGGTCCATTCCCCCCCTTGTGTTATACATCCCTTCACAGTAAAGAACCTTTGTTTTCCTACTTAGAATCACTTGATTCTAAGTTCCATTCTTCCTCCACATACTTGATGCCTCACAACCATCATTTAATGTGTTCATTTTCACTTGTTTCCCCTTGATGTTATCTTCCCTTGGTTTCTAAGTTAGTTGTATTCTAGTGAACCCTAGCTTGGTCATCGGCGGATACATCATATTCCTTGGCACCACAAGGCTACTATTCTCTGGCACCGGCATGACGAGTCGACGATTGTTCTTCCCGACGACCGGCGAACCACGACCCCCAACATCTCAACTTTCTCGATCTGTCTCCCCGGCTATGTTCGAATACTTGATTTGGATTTGAATTTGGTAAACTTCATCAATTTTTCTCTTAATTCATTACCACGTTTCCAATCATGGAGTAATGCTAGATGTCTGCTCTTATTCTAGGCAAAAATGCTACAATTATTCATCAATTTACATTGACCACCTAGAGGAGATGTATCTTAGTATGAAAGCTGCACATATGACTAGCATATATTTAGAATGTTAGCAAATCTCGGGTTTCAATTGTGGTGTCAATAATCTGTTGATTCCTTCTAATGCCTGAATCTGATCATTTAGAAAAAAAAATTCCCTTAAGACTTGGCAAAAATACCTAAATATATTATCATTTCTAACATGGCCAGTAGGCATTGAGGGAACTTGAAAAGGGAGAAAATGATTCATTTGAAAATAAAGGTCATTGGGTATAGCTATGCCATGTTGATGAATATACGTAGATTCTTTTAGGTGGTTCGCTTAAAGCTTGTCTCACTATCATACTAACAAGTAGCAAGGGATTTGGGGTTTTGGACTTGTGGATTTCCATGGGAGTATTTGTCATTTACGTTTGACACCTAGGTAGTAAATTCTTGATGGTGTATTAATTGATATCTTGTAATGAAATACTTTTCTTATTTTGAAGAATATCAACATGGAAGATCATATTAAGTTGGAATAGCAGAGTAATGCTAGTTATAGTTCAGCTTGCCATATTAAAACTAACAAGGAGCAAGTGAAGCCTGGTGGTAAGAGGAAATCAATTTATTGGAAGCATTTTACTGACATCGTTAATCGAGTGACCAACAAAATTGAGAAAATAAGTATTGTAGCAAGCTATTGTCTGCCAACCCTAATAATGGGACTTCTACTTTGAGAAAACATCTTCAATCATGTTCTAAATATCCTTACAATGTGAATGAAAAACAAAAGAAGATTTCCTTGTTTAGAGACAGACAAACTAAGAGTGTTACTCTCTCCAATTAGTCCTTTGATCCAGAGGCTATTAGGCTTGCTTTAGCAAAAATGGTGATTATTGATGAGCATCCCTTTTTCATAGTTGAAAAGAAAGGCTTTAGGGGTATTGTGAGTATTGCTTGTCCACAATTTCCCATCTCGCTTCACTTTTGCTAGAGATTGTAAAGAAAGATGCCTTAAAAACTACTTTGAAAGGTTTGGAATCTAGAATTGCTCTTACAACTGATTGTTGGACATCTGTGCACAATTTGAATTATCTTTGCTTGACTGCACATTTCATAGACGATGAATAGAACTTGCATAAGAGAATTTAAATTTTAAGTTGATGGATAGTCATAAAGGCAAAGAAATTGAAAAAGTTGTGGAGAGTTGTGTTATTGATTGGGGTATTGAAGGTAAACGGTCTTGTTTAACTGTTGATAATGCAAGTTCCAATAATGTGGTTGTTAGTTATTTGAAAGACAATCTTGGTAATACGCTTGTTTTGGATGGTGATTTTTTTCCATATGAGATGTGCTGCTCATGTTTTGAATTTGGTTGTGAGAAATGGTTTGTCAAGGGTTAAGGATTCCATTCATAATATTCATTGTGTTATTAGATGTATAAGGAGTTCTCCTGCTAGATCTTCAGTGTTTAACACTTTTGCCAAAGTTGTTAAGGTTCCTTGTAAAGGTTCTTTGTGTTTGGATTTGTGTAGAAGATGGAATTCTACTTTCCTCATGTTGAATATGGCTTTGAGGTTTGAAAAGGCCTTTGAAAGATTTAAGAATGATGATTGTAATTTTGAGAATGAGCTTAAGGAAAATGTTCCTATGAAAAAGGATTGGAAAAATGCAAAAGTCCTGGCAAAGTTTTTAGAGCAATTTTATGAAGCCACTACGAGGATGTTTGGCACTTTGTATGTCATTGCTAATTTGCATTTTCATGACTTATTGAGCATACTTACTAACTTGTTGGAATGGGAGAAAGATCTATCTCCTAGTCTTCGGGACGTGGCTTTCCAAATGCATAGGAAATCTGATGATTAATATAGATATTGGGCAAAATCTAATCTTATGGCGTTGATTACGGTTGTTTTTTATCCACGCTACAAGTTGAAGTTTGTAAGATTCTCTTTTTAAGAAAGCTTTATCCCAATGACTTTGCCAAGGCTGATAAAGTTTATGATCATCTCTATAATGTGCTTAAGCGATTATATGATTCATAGTCTTTTTGTGTAAATGCTAATAAGAATGATCATAATGTCTCTTCTTCCCCTATTCATCTTGATCATTCAAAGACATCCTTAAACAATGATACTCCTAAGGAGTTGTACTCTCAGTGGCATGAGGGTGGGGAGGATGTTGTGGAGGTTATTGAGAAAACTAAGTTGGATGTCTATTTAGATGCTCCTCGCGAAAAGGTAGGTGGAACTTTTGACATCTTAAAGTGAAGGGACACTTATAAGGTGTTAGCTGAAATGGCAAGGGATATTCTAGTTATGCCTGTTTCTACAGTGTCAAGTGAGTCTGCATTTAGTACATCAGGTCGGGTGCTTGATCAGTTTCGTAGTAGCTTGGGACCCAAAACAGTGGAGACCTTGATTTGTGCTCAAGATTGGCTGCGGGTATCCACCATTTACATTTATGTTGAGTAACTTATGGATGACATGGAGAAATATGAAGCAGGTAATTTATATATATAGCTTACATTTATCATTATATTTCATAGTTATTATTAAATGACGAACTTTGCTTTCTAACTTGTTTTCCTTCATTTTAATATTGAGATTTGGGTGAGGAAGAGATAACCCAAGTTGATCAAATTATAGGTGATTGAAGAGGAGCCAAAATTGGAGGCTATCTTTTATTGAGGTATCTTCTTAGTTCTTTTTTGGTTTTTGGTTTCATCTTTTGGTCTTCTTGATTTTAACATAAAGTTTCTTTTTTTAAGGTCCAAAAAGTTGCACAAGGATGATTGGAGCCTTGGATTGTCAAGTTATGGGTCTTTGCTTGGTTGGAAGCAAAACTATGACTTAAGATCATATTTTTAATTATGGTTAGTAATTTTTTTGAAACTTGGTTTATAATTTTGTATGATATTCCTCTCATCCCTGAAAGTCTCAAACTTGGTTGGTTATATTTTAAACTTTAGATTGTGGCCTTGTGGGCCTAGTGCTCATTTTAATCAAATGAATGAATGCAGTCAATGTACTAACGGTTTGGTTTTTTGATAAAAAAAACTGATTACAAAAGTAAATTAAAAATGCCAAAAAAAGATATCGGGTACCCAATTGTGGAACCGGTCCCAACCGATTCTAGGACCGGGTCCAGAAATCCTGGAACCAATCCAATCAGGACCGGGACCAGTTCTTAGATTTCTGGACCTAGTCCAACTGGGACCGGGATCAATTCCATAAAAATCGACCAGGTATCCTAGTCTTGCTCAGCCCTAATATTTGATATTATTGTGTATTATTTAAATTTAATCTATCCAAGATTAAATCATTCGAATATATAAATTTCAATTCATAATAATAATATATGTAGCAAATAACAAAATAATATTTTAAGACATAATTATCATGTAGATAGATATACACAAGTTGAAAAGAAAAAAAGATTAATAAGAATACAAATTATGTACAACTAGTAACAAATTAAGGTTTTATCAATATAGTTAATTTGTATGTATGACATCAATTTAATTCTTTTTTGAAAGAAAATAAGATAACTAGTAAATGAAAGAATTATTTTAATTAAAAAGTAATTTAGAGATAAGGGCGTAAATGAAATTTTACCGAATATTTGTTTCAAAAACAACTAATTTTATCAAACATTTCTTTTATAAACAGCTAATTCAAACAACTAATAGCTAATAGCTAATACAGACAGCTAACAGCTATCAGTTGTTTGCTAAACAAGGGCTTTGTGTATATCATATCAAGTGGAAAAGAAACCAAAATGAAGTCACAAACATAGTATGTTGCCCAAAAACCAAAAGTCTGGAGTTAGGGTTTGCACTTTTGAACAAGCAATCTAGCTTTGACCCATATATACCAAATTTAAAATACAAGCACCTATACTTCACCTTACAATTATACATTTGAATCCAATTAGTATCCTACTAGTTGTCACATTCATTTTTTACCCAAATGAGATTAATTTCATTGTTTTTTTCACACCATTTCAAATTTATTCTTATTAGGATGCAAGTGTATTACACTACTTTTATCCTTCTTAAATATGTGACCAATCAAGTCATGTAAATTTAATTACAATAGATTCTGAGGAGAGAGAGAATCAACTACAAGAAATCTCTCGTCTACTTTGAGATTTGGTTTATACTTAGACGTAATGTTAAAGGAGGTTTGATAACAAAACATGTAGGGACTTGATGGACAACATCTACAAGTAGATATGTTTGAAATATCACTAATACTAGCGACTACATAATGGATTATATGGATCAATCATGATTATCTTGGTAGTGGTGATTATTGGGAGTGCAAAGCTCCTTAAAACGAAAATTGGGTTTGGAAACAAGTTGTAAGAATGAACAATATTCTAGAGAAGATTGTAATAAAGGTGGAAGTTATCTAATGCCTAATGGTCAATGGTTTATTGGAGATCATAAAAGAGAATTAGCATTGTAACAGAATGGTGTGGGGATAGTGAATTAAGTTTGTCCAAAGTATATGTAGTAAGTTGGTTAGCTATCTTAGGTAAGTTGAGAACAAAAGAAAGGCTTAAATACTGAGACATTCTTCAATGATATATATATGTAATGTGCAATGAGCAGGGTGAGAGCAAAGATCATTGGTTTTTTTGATTATGAGTATAGTGGGGGAGTTTTACTGCATATCGAACACAAATGAACTTTTGGATTAATAGAAGTGTATGAAAAAAATAATTCAAAGATGTGAAGACAAGTTCTAGAAAACAAACTATGAGGTAGATTCCATTCCATAAATCCAACAATATATCCTCAAAAAATTAAAAAAAAATCATTGGTTTCCCATTTTTGGGCCTCCAAGCCTCTATGTCTCTATAAGGTTCCTCGAATTACTCTAAGACTACCATACCTATAAATTATGAGCTAGTGAAAACAAAGCTGGTATACGTTGCGTTTGCCACTTTGATGTATTGCACTTTGCTCGAGAGAAATAGGATGTATGGGGAGTGCAGTATAAAAGTTTTTTGGAGATTCTGTTACATACTTACATACTGCATTCGATTACGATGCAGGTCATGCACAATGCAAAAAAATGCATGTAGGCATAGTGCTTTATGAGTTTGGAGTTATAAGAGCATTTGCAATGACAAGTTAGTGATTTGGCTCACAAGTGGAAGCCTACCTCATCCACATTATCCCATAAGCCTACTTTTTTGCTCCCAAACTTAGTACCAAAAAGCATAAATGTGTGCTTGCTGTAAAAAAAAATATATATATAGAAATTTTGAAAAATAAACTTTATGTGGCAGATATTAGCCAATATTGGGCCAAAATAAGTCATCACTAATTAGTGTGGGTTAATTTGCATTGATATCAATGACTACATATCGTATATATTGATTTTTCTCACTAAAATGGTGGGTACTAACTTTTATGGTACGGTGTTAATAATATTGGTATTAGTTTAATTAATTTTGTCTGGCTACTTATTTAGAGTACAATAACAACACTAGTAGTTGTTTGAGTATATGGATACCCCCTTCCCCTTAAAAAAAGGCACATTAGTTTTTTTTGGGGGGAGGGGGAGGAAAAGAGTGATCTTTCATTAGCCTAGATCAAGCTCCACTAGCCAATAACACTAGATAGAAAATCATTACAAAAGATGTGATAGTCACTATCTCTTGGATTTAATCCGGCCAAAAGATGAGCTACTGTGTTCCCTGCCCTTTTCACACGACTATAAAACAAACATGAAAAAAGAGGAACGAAACTTCTAATGTCATCCAGAATTAGATCGACTTAAGCTTTACATCTCTTTCCATTCCGAAGTTTTGTTACCACACCCAAACAATCCAATTCTATGATAAGACTGTAGCTTGCACCAGGGCTTTCAGTATTGCTTCACATTTAGCAACTTCTAGAGTTGTCTATACTAATAGTATTCGAACCATAACCTCTATGATTTTTCCCTTTTCGTCTTCATAATCCACCCTATATTTGTATCAATTCCGTCAAGAATTGAAGCATTCGCGTTAATTTTGATTCAACTTGGAGGTGGAGGAACCCATCTATCAAAAGATCTTGTGTTAACATCCCTTTGGGTCACATAGACTTTTCCATTGTACTCCTTATATTATTTGACTAGACGCATAGACCCCTTAATCATCACCTCCATATTGGGATTTTCATCACCCACGACAACCTTATTTCTCAAAGTTCAGCAAGCTCACACTAAGCTCAAAAACATCCCAAATTTCTTAGCTCCATTCTTTTCCATAATCCAAGCAACCAGAAAAAAAATCAAAAATAGAAGAGTTAGGGGCATCAAATATTACCAAGGCAAAGTCACTTTTATCCCACAAAAATCTTGATAGGAGGGCATACAAAGAGAGCATGGAACATAGACTCTTCATTGGATTTGGAGATTAGACATACGTCATCCTCGTTGATATGTCAGGTTAGGGGATGTTGAAGTTCCACAATGCTTCAACCATTCTTGATTTCCATCTACCTGCACATTTTCCACCATTTCTATTTGGCCCAACATCCACATCCAGTAAGCTAAGCATATAGTGAAGACACCATCTTTATTTGACCACCAAAATAGACAATTAGTTAGGCGATTCAAGCTCAGAGGCATCTAGAGAGTTTTTTGCTGCATTCTCCACAAAGATGTTCCTTACTGGAGTCTCCTCCTAGCCCAAACTATTAGCATGCGTAAATTCAAATACCCGCATATCAGAGTTGAATTCAACATCAGTACATAATAGCCATGGCACATAACTCATTCGTCATCCCAAACATTGATACTCTAGCCATTACCAACTCTCCAAGATAAGCCCTCCTTCAGCAAGCTCTTGGCTTCTGAAATGCTTCTCGTTGTGCACAACACCCTCTATGGACCTCAAGAAAACTACATCGAGGGAAATACCTAACTTTCAGAACTCGAAAGAGAAGGGAAGCCCCATCATTGATTAGGCGTCATTCTTGTTTTGCAAGGAGGGCTTCATTAAAAATCTTCAAGTCATACAAGCCCATGCCCCCCTTTTGGTCTTGATTGACAGGAGAACCCCACCAAAAGTTTGAGAACATTGAGTGAATCTCATCCAATAGGGAATCTGGGAGATGAAAAATTCTCATGGCATATGTAGGAATTGCCTGAGCCACAAATTAAAGAGAATCTCGTTTCCTAGTTTTGAAAGAAGCTTTTCTTTGTAGAATTGAAATTTTTTCCAAATCTACTCATTGATCCTAACAAATACGGTCTTTTTCATCTTCCTAAAATTTTGTGTAAATTCAAATATTTGCAAAAAATGACTCTAAGATAGCCTAAGTTTTAGGATAAAAACTTTTTTGTTTTTGACTTTTTGAAAATGATACCGGAGGTCCCTAAATTTTTGAACAAAAGACTTTTAGATCCTTTTTTCCATTATTTTGGCCCTTAAATTTTTAGAATTTGCAGAAAAGTATCTGAAATAAGAAAAATATGCAAATAAGCTGTTTTTAGAGGTTTTTCAGGAAACATGCTTGTTTTAACTGATTAAACTTTTTATAGTGACTTTACTAGTACTAGTTATCACAATCTACTACTTGTATCATAAATCTTCTACTTTCTGTGATTATAGGCCCACCATGCTTAGCAAAATAATTAAAACTTAATTAGAGAGTTTCAACTGTTACCTGAACTTAGTCGGTGCTGGACTCCGACGTTTCTCTAACTTCCGGTTTACAAAGATTGCTAATCTCAACCCCATCTTCCTTAGATCAGGCACAACACAGATCTGTTTTGTTTTCTATCTCAGACTGTAGTCAATAATCAAGTTTTAAGTATTTTAAAGGATAGTGAGACTATAATCAAGAAATTATAATATTTAAGACCTAAGGTTCAATTGAATAGTGTTCCCTACTGGGAAACCTCTTTTATTGAAAGCTTGAAAGTGGAAATATTATAATAGAAAGCTTTGAAGGACTTAAGCTAAAATCATTAGAGAAGCTTGCTCATAGAGAAATGGAGAATCCCAACTTCTCTTGTGCTTAAGAATGCTCAAATGATTGTATACTTTCTCAGCACTTGACCTCTCCTTTTACAGAGGGGATGTGGGTACATAGGACGTCCTAACGGCTACAGTAAATACTGTTTTTACCCATGGCCATCGTACATTCTCATGGCTACAGTTACGTTCATATGGCTACATTAGACTACTTTATTTTACAAACTTAATAGTTGTCAAAATAGTACAATAGTGTAGCCACCACTTTTCAGAACTTTTAATGATGACAAAATTAGTCATCATTATTGAAATTCTGCATGACTTTATCTTCAATTATATCTTTCAAACCATCATTATCTGAATAATCATTAGAATCTTCATTTAATTAAAGATGCTTTGGACCCCATTTCTTAAATAACTCAAGAAGATATTTCTTTTCTTTTTCTGATAAGAATTTTTCTGCTCCAACATCAGATAGATAATCAAAGATATCTTATAAAACCGCTCCCTCTACCTTCATTTAATCTTTAAACTCATTGTCATAGGCAAAAATAGTGTTTTCACAATGCATTAATATTTTTCCTTGTTCAATTAATGCCAAACTTTGATCATAAATGATCGATTAATGCTTTGCAAGTGCTTTCCTCTATAAAACCTTTTTCTCAAAACCTTTTCGTGGGTCTCCTGGAATCAACCTCTCTATGGGTAGGAATACCGATAGAGGTAAGGTTGCCTACAACTGGATCTCCCCAGACCCCGCGAAAGCGGGACCCACACTGGGAGGTTTTGTTGTTGTTGTTGTTGTTGTTGTTGTTGTTTGATCATAAATGATGTAAAAACCAATAGCTCTTGCTAAAGCAGGATCAATAACAAATTCTCGTCGATGTGCAAACCATTCTTGTCATTGATTATAGGGATCGTCGTAATCAACAATCTGAACGAAATAATGGGATGGTTTGGCTTTTCCATTTTCATACTTGATTAGTGCACTATGTACCTCCACATATAGGCATCGAGTATTTGGAATTTTAGCTGGACCATCAGGAGAGGTTAGAATCGAATAGATCCTTCTGAACATGCATTGTTGAAACTTGGTTAATTTTGAGAAAAATGGGTACTTTGGACATGAGATTTCCATAAAGTAAAGTACCATCCCGTATTCCCAAGCTTTAATGACGAGGTCATTTGGAAGGATTGAAGTTGCGGGGAAACTAACACCACGAACTCCAAACTTATCGGAAAAGTAGATCGTTGTACTCTAAGACTCCCAAATATCATAGGTATAATGATGATAATAGTCAATGCAGGTTGCATACGACTCATTGAACCATTTTTTTTAATGTGAGAACTTATTTTTTCTTGGATAGCACAAGGACAACGAAAATAATTAACTTGTAACTCTAAAATGGAAAATCTTTGGGTTATTAGGTAGGCAGAGGATAGCAAACCAAAATGTGATCTACTTTTTATATGGAATTTCAAATTATCAATAAGGACTTTATTAGAAGGCGAAACCCGTTCTAGTAACAATGACATTTCATTATGGATTTCCTCCTTTTTTGGCAGAAGTTCTGCTTTGATGATCACAATTGGTGAGTTCTCAAGTTAAACTATCTGTCAAGAGTTCTTCGATCCCTATATATGTTCAATAGAGAAGAAAAACTGGTTAAGCCATAATTACCAACGCAGGAGTCGTCTTTGCGCTTGCATATTTGATAAATTCTTTTTCAAAACCAAGTATTCCTTTGCAATCAGTTCGAATGAGAAAATGCTTTAGGGCTAAAAATATTAAGAACTTTCAATTCCCCTTATGACTACAAGGATTTCTCTTTCCATTGTGGGGTAGTTGCATTCTGCCTTATTAAAACTTCAACTGCAATATTTGCGGAGTTTTTTTTCCTTCTTTGATTTTGAGTACTGCACTCCAGTGCTCATTGTTAGCATCTGTCTCAAGAATTAAGTCATCTCCTTCATTAGGCAAATTAAGAACATGAATATTTTTACACGTCTTTTTGAAATTTTGGACAATTTTTGTATCATCAGTGGTTCATGTCCAACTTACTTCTTTCTTGAGTTTCTGCCGCAATGGCTTTCTCAATTTAGCTAAATTTTTAATGAATTTGAAATATACGTAAGACATCCAAGAAATCTTTCTAGCTACTTTCTATCTTCAATTTTTTCAGAAAAATTTTCTATTTTTTCTAGAATATGTTTTTATAGAATAATTTATCGAACTTTTATCTCTAGATCTAAGAACTCAATTTCTTGTTCAATCTAAATGCACTTATTCTTTCCAAGTATAATACCATAATCAATGCATCTTTGGGTGACAGCTAAGACATCATCTTTGTACTGTTCTATGATTTGGAAAAGACAAGGATATCGCCAATGTAAACTAAACAATAGTGATTAAGGTCCTTAAAGATGTTATTCATTCTGTGGAATATTTGAGGTGCATTTTTGAAACCAAATGACATTACTATCCATTCATAATGTCTTTTTAGGGCATTAAATGCAGTTGAAGGAATGCTTTCCTCATCCATTTTTATCAGCCAATATCTACTTTTGCAATCCATTTTTGAGAACAAAGAGGCTCCTTGAATTATGTTGAAAATGACGCTTTTCGTAAGAATATAATAACCATCAAAGACAGAATTATCATTAAACTTTTTGTAATTGATTACCATTCTTGCATGATTTCTCTTCTTTTTTTTTTTTTGCATGATTTCTTACCATGAAAGCGAGATTGGTATGAGAACTCTTACTGTTCCTGATTAATCCTTTATCCAGAAGTTCTTTTATTTGTTTATCAAATTCCTAGATATCCTGGTGTGTATACACCATTTGTTTGACTTGAATAATAGTGTTGGGGTTTAATAGAATGATTTTAGCAAATGTTTTATCTTTATCCCAAAGTTTTATAGGATTATTAGAGTAGAGTTCTTTGCATAATTTTTCTTGTTGTTCGAAAATCTCCTCTTTAATAGATAACTAAAGTATTAAAATTGTTAATGCTACCTCACGTTGTGCAGGCATTACCTTATCACCACGCTGGCTGCGTGTAAACTCAATTTTCTAATGAGTGTAAACCTTAGTTAATTTTTCAATAGAAACTGAGTGACGTTTAATTGTGAATATTATCTGGTTTACGGTCTATGTGCATGGAGAATATAATCTCTAAAAATTATTTCCAATAATTATATCAAGAGATGGTTGATCAGTAGCCCATAGAACTGGTATAATGTATTGGGCTCTTCCTAATTCTATGGATAACTCTTCTATTGCCTCATTATGGTTCATAATGCTATTATCAGCTATCCTTACTTATAAAGAATTTTTGGCTTTTTTTCACATAAATTCTAGAAATAAAGATCTTTTTCCAAAGCATACAGAACAACCACTATCTATGTAAGCGCACAATTCATATTTATTATATACCTCTAACTAGACCTTTATCGGAATATAGATGCTATTCGGATTTGTATTGGTAGCCTTATAGTAAATCTCCATAGTCATGTTTTTGACTAATTTATCTTTATAGATTGGTTCACTAATAGTTCTTGTTTTGTACCCAACGACCTTTCTATTTAGACTCATACTTCGGTCTATACTGTGTCTTGTGCGTTTAAAACTTATTCTACTCATTTCACTGCTTATGTTAATTATATCATCTTCTTTAAGATCTTTTTTAGCTGATGAATTCCTTCTCTCTAGTCTTATCTTGTACTCGTGCTTCTTAACAATTGGGTTTTACTGGTGATTTTACCATTCTCATCAATTTTAATCACATTTTTCTTATTGATTTTAGTAGGGTTAGCAAAGTTAGACATCCATGAACGATCAATCTTTCTCTCAGTAGGATTGGATTTAATCATCTGGATCTTTTACATAGTGGTAGGACTTTCAAATTTTTTTGCATCTATCATTGTTACTCTAGTCTTTAGGTCTATTGTATTATCTAATTTATAGATAATTTTTCAAAATATCCTTAATGAATATCCTCCTCTTTTCATGTCCATTCCAACTGTTTTTATCTTAAAGGACATGAAGTTTTTAGCAAATTCATCCTTTAAACTCACATAATATCTAGGTCGACAATTAAATCCAACTAATCCATTACATATATTGGTCTTAACCCCTGTGATAATTTGATTATTAAACTTGGTATGCCTAATATCACAGAGCAACGTATAGAGATCTATATTTTTGGCATAATATTGTAATGGAGTGATTTGAACTTAGACACTTCTAACATGGATATACATATACTTTTTATCTTTGTTATGCTTAAGAATATTTTTTCAGTTAATGAGATTACCTTCCCCTATATCATACTCACAATCTTAGATTTTTAGATCTCATTCCATCATCTCACAGACAAATTTGCTTTTTAACTGAAAGATAGATTTTTTATAGATCATATTTCTGGATTATGGGAAGGACCCAATCTCCTTTGACTTCTTCGTTGTCATTGTTTACCACAAACTCTTCTCTTTGAAGATCTCCAAAACTAATCGAGCTACTTTCCATTATATGGCTAGTTTCTTCGTAATCACTTTTTTCGTATTCATTGTCTAGTTTAATTTCAACAATTCATTTGTCGTTACTTAGGGATGGGCCTAATGCCTCATCTTCACTAAGCTCAACATAATCTAAGCTACCCAAGGTTTCAATAAGCTTGTTATTCTTTCTATTTTTGCATTCATTAGCATAATGTTGTACTTCTCCGCATGGCCAGCATTTGCAGTTGTTTTTCCCTGTAAGACAATAAGCTATTTTCATAAAAAAATCTTTGTTTTTTAGGACTTGGTTTGTTTTAATATTTTTCTTCTATATTTCTCTCATCTATACTTATTAAAACTTTTTTCTTATAATTTTTTTTTCTTCTCCTTTCAGGTTCCTTTCCTCGTTTGTGAGGTTAATCCCAACAAGTTAGGAATTATTTTTTAATTTTGTTTTGATTTTGAAGATCAAGACATTGATCATTGACCCATTTTTTTAAATAAGAGATTCTTGAACCAAGAGTATCAATGACATTTGCTCTTTCGAGCCATGCAATTTATTTTTTATTAATTATGAAATCTATAAGATATGGCAATTTGTCATAGAACATACCAAGATTAGTTTCATTATGCCCAATTTGTAACAATATCTACTAAATTCAGCAATATAATTTTTCAGATATCTCATATCCCATAATTCTATATTATTCATCTTTCTTTGCTATTCTCTTGCTTTTTCTTCAGAATCAAGTTTAGCTCCGATAAACTCAATTTTGATTTTCTTACATAGATTTTTGAACATTGCAGTTGGTGCTTCCATAGTTTTTAATGTAGTTTTACTGTCTTCATTTAATGAATCGTACCATTCAGTTACGGTGTCAGAAAAAATATGTTCGATGTAGTTTGAGAAATTAGCAGCAGTCCATGTAATATTTAGGTTTAAGATACTATTCATGTGTCTTTTCCAATTTTCAAATATTTCTTCTCTATTACAAGCTCCATCTATGTTTAAGTTGTATCTTGTTTGACTAATTGGAGTAACAACAATTTCATCAAAAGTTGTAGTTTTCCTTGGGAGAAACCCAAAGGAAAAATTGGTTGTCGTCCTACTGGAACGTAACTAGGTCTGATAAAATGAGCATTTCTTCTAGAAGGTTCACCAAATTCTTCAGATTTAGGAACAACATTGTTAACTATATTGGTGTCTATTTCACCTAAGTCGAGTTCTTCTCCAATTTTATTAATCTCATCTTCATCAACCATTTTACCATATTTTTTCACCCAATTTCCTTCTAATTTCTTCTAAAGGTAACACATTCAAATCTTCTAGTTTAATAAGAATCATCTGATGATATATTTATTCTTCTAATTGGACATTATTAGTCTCTTTATTGTCATCAGATAACACGTTATGTTTATCACTAGTTGCACCGACAATCTTGTTTAATTCTTCTGAATTTTGTTCTTTCTCGAATACATTCTATAGCTCTTTTTCTGCTTTTTTAGCCGATTTTTCTCCTGATTTTTCTCCTACTTCTTTTTAGGTTTTTATATCATGCAAAGGAAATGAATTTTTATTTTTTGGGTTTTGGAAAAGATATTTATACTACAATAGTTTACTAATACTACAAGTAGACTTTCCACTATGCCTAACTTCGTTAACTAGAGAAAGGTGAATTACAGAAAATTACTTCTTAAGCTCCTTAATTTCAATCTTAACTTTAGATAATTCTGCTTTTAATTCTAAAATTATATTAATAATATAGTTTAGTTGAGATGCTACTGAAGACATGCCTTCTGGTGAGTAGACAATGTGTGAATTGTTTGGTACAAGGCAAGCAAGTGATGATTCAAGCATTAATCACAGTTAGTTGACTTAATTTATCGTTAACTAGCTTAATTATCTTAATTATTTTTGGTCAGATGGCTCTGGTACCAGTTGAAAGAGGGTTTCAAGTAGTACTAGTGAGCAAAATATCACATACACAAATTTAGATTTTTCGAAAGTAAGTTTTTTAGGATTTGGGGCGGATTTGCAAATAGAAAAGATTAGGGCAGTTATGCAAATTAGGTGAATAGTAAATAGGGTCCTTTCTGTTGGTTTTCTCAAAAGTCGAGGTATCTTGCAGTTATTTTTAAAAACTTAGGGTCCCTTTTGTTGTTTACACAAAACTTGAGGTACCTTCGTATTTTTATCGAGATATTTGGCATGATGATCCATTTCTGGCATTTGTATTACATTCAAAATCTGATTTCACATATTCACACCTACATTCCTGCTGAAGACAACCTCAGATTTCTCCTTGTTGATGCGCTGCCCAAAAGCCGACTCATAGCAACAGATGATCTCCGTCAACGTGCTGCATTCGTTGTTGTTTGTTCTCACAAATAAAACTATGTCATCTGTGAAAAAAAGGACATTAGTTCAGTGTAGTCATTCACACACTTTGAATTTTTTTCCCTACTTGACACAACTAGTTTGAAAGACCGATTAACTTTTTGCGGGTATTTACAAAGTAACGATTGCTACCCTCCTAGTAAATATTATTGTCCAAATTATCACTCAAAGAAAAACATGATATTTGATAAAACTACCTATTGATTTAGTACATGGGTACATAATTACATAGAAAGGACATGAATCTCATCAGGAAAATATTTTTTCCTGAATAAAAATTAAAATATTTATTTCTGTGTATTAGCTAGTTGATTCATGGCCTGTTCATTTTAGTGGTGTAGATTAACAATAAGCGTTCAAGGTCGCCAAAATTTAAGCGTAACCATTAAGAAGTGGTAAGGAGTAATATCGAGTGATAAACGATTGTAAAAAGCTATGTTCAAGAATTGTAAGGAGTGATGCGAAGTGATAAACATCGATAAAATTTATCTATGAACAGTAAGAAAAGTATGCAATATACTAATGTTAAAAAATAAAGAGATTCTTATTTCATAAAATGAAATGATAAATGTCTTGCTACAATATATTTCTTAAATGTCTTATTTTTTACCTAAAATAATATTATCATTTATTAATTAAATTGAAGAAAATGCGATGATTGGTATGAGGATATTACTACTTACATATGATTTAAAACCGACTTTTTATCTGAATTTTTTTCAGTTATTAAATTACACATATGATATGTCACTATGGATGAGGCTGGTCCGCTTATTAGATCATTTTGCATATGTCAGCATAGCCGACAAATCTCAAAACTTCGTCAATTGATAATTAATTGTAACTATCGAAACATTGCTAATTTTAAACCATATAACATATTAGTTTCTGCTAAAACAAGATATCTAAATTGGTATCTTGTAACAAGAAATATATTTTTATCAGTTTATTAAAATATTTTGAAATTAACTTGAAAATAAAAACTCGATTCGACATGCAAATGATACAAAACATATCTTTCTCTCTTTTTTCTTTTTAATTGCATATTATATTAGATATTCTTATTCCTGTTAAATGGATATAGACATACTTCTCATTGTCTTGTTCATGTAGTCACTAGGAGCTTTATTCGTGTTGTCAAAAGCAAAGTGGCACGTTTGGGTATCAAAGTTGTGCATCATCCACATCTCCTCCTATCATTTGTACTCAACCCCTTAGCCTTGTCAGGGAATATGGTTATCCATGGCTAAAGTTTGATTGATTATTCCTCTAACCAATTTGATTCGTCCACCTCATAGTCCTCTATTTTCGACGATGTACACAACCTAGATTTAGTGACAAGATCTTGATGGTTGATCGATGACTTATTGATTGAGTTCTCAATGGCATCTAGTATACTTGAAGTCAACAAGATATCAACATATAT
>JACYFF010031958.1:16968615-17018629 GCA_017589665.1 Selenicereus undatus | reverse complement strand
TCAAATCCATTTTTAGTAACTGTACGATTATATGCTCTAACTTTTTTTTTATACAGTAAGGATTTAAATTTATGGGCTCCTTTCAAAGGTTGATTGGCCTAGTTCTAGGGGCGGCTAACGGATTGGGACAAGTTGGGTTAGGGTTGGCCCGTTTATAAAGTGGAACGGGTCGATTTATGGCCGCCCCATTAACCAAGTGGGTCGAGCTAGACTTTTATGTAAATAAATGTGTTGGGTGGGGTGGCCATGGACGACTAGCTTTGACCTATTTTAAAATGGAACAAACTTATAAAAAAAAAAACCTCGATATTATAATTATTGTTATATATATAGTATTGGTAGTAAATTTAACTAATTGTAATATATAAGTTATTGAAACTAGTGGGTTGAAAAAGTATCGGGCCACTAAATAGTCCGTTAATATGCTTTAACGGGCCAGCCTACTATTGACATGACTTATTATTGATCCAACCATTTATTAATCCTACTTTAAATGGGCCAATTAGTTTAATTTACTCGATTGATATTCAGCCTGCTGCCCACCCCTATCGATTACCAAAAACAATTAAGGGGGAAGACTAGGTAGATCCTCACATGCCTAAAGGGCCTGGTTGCAAACCCTGCAAAAATGCAATCACAAAGGCAATTGGTGCAACCAAAAATCAAATATAAGTCTCTTATAGGCATGTTCATGTCATCTTTTAGAATTATCAGCTAACAGTTAGTAGTAGTTTTCAAACTATTACCCGCATTTATTAACAGTTATGAGTAGCAATTATTGGTTACAAGTGGCTAGTAGTAGTTATTTGGAAAGAACATGTAGCTATTAGCTAGCATTTTACCAGTAGTTTCCAATGTTTGCAGTACCAGCGATTAGGGTTAGTAGTTATTGGTTAGCAACATTTGAGAGCGAATAGAAGCAGTTAGTGATTACCAAACACTTTAGAAAACGCTTAAAAATGATTTGTGGTTACCTACCTTGAATGCTGAAACAAACATGCCCGATCTAAAGGACATGTCAAATGTCATTTGCGGTCCAAGTGGAACTAACTATTAAAAAAACAAGAAGATATGAATGGATTAAAACAGCCACCATATGTCATCTTAAACAATCCACATCGAGTGAAATCATTATGCAATTTGCAAATAGCTTTAACAAGCAAAGGTTATCAATTGAAAAGCAGGTTCTTTATCAGTTCTATTTTTTGTAGGACTTCACCTTAATGGTGTGTTCTTTGTGTGTGTGTGGTTTCTTTTTTTTTTGGGAGGGGGGGGGTGTTTGTCAAGAGTATTATGCCTCCAGGATGTGATAGGCATCTCAATGGACATATGTAAACGTCCCAAATTTGCTGACCATCAATTATTCATTGGAATGTTAAACCCTTAATTTGTGTTCCCATATGAAGGATTTCTGCTACATGCTAAACATATCCAGTTGTTATTTGTGCGAATCCTGTGATCATGCTGCCCTCAAGTGAGTTTGTTTAATAGGTCCTGTAGTTTGTATCAACTATCAGCTTACCATTCTGTTTAACTTCTGGCCCAGTTCCAGGTTATTGCCATCCCTACCTCATATGTTTATGTTTCTCTGAAGTTTGAACGGATGAGTAGCAACATTTCTTATTTAGGGGAGAAATTTAAATGTACAAGCCAAGATGTAATTGTTCAGAAATGTTCATCTTAACAATGTTGCTTCCTGATTCCAGAGTAAAATTCAGTTCATGCTTTTAATTGACAGGATAACTTAAAATCTTCAGCTTTGACATTCCGAGTAAAGAAGAGGTGCGATATATGACACAATGCCGGGTCGAATGTTTTTGACTTTTGACCTGCTTGAGCTGTGAAATTGTATGTAGAGAAGTTGATGCGGATCCTGTGTAACAAGTGAGCTCTTTACACAGCAATTCAAACATGTGGGTGCCAAATGCTATACTGCTCTGTTGCTGCCTAGCAATACAAGCCTGCTTATCTTCAGGCATTTCTCATTCTGCGAATATAACCCTCACCCCTAGGTGTAAGTTGATAGATAAAAAGAGATATCTGTGACATTCAGGTAAATATTTCAGCTTGGTCTCAAAGAACATGAAGTCACACTTCTAATCAATATATGCAATTTTCTGAAGATGTAGACGCCGAAGTTCCTTTTTTTCGTTTATTTTCTGAAAAGAATTTTTAGCTTGTGGCAATGTTATCCCCCCCCCCCCAAAAAAAACCAAAAACTCCAGAAAAAAGATCGCATTTGTGTTTGAATTTTTCTGAACATAGAGTATGTGTCAACTTTCACTGTTGGCAATCGTTTTAATCTCAAGTTAGAAATGACATCAATAGAATGTCTAATTATTTGCTTCATTTACTGTAACGTGGCAAACGCTCAACGCATTGTAAATCTAAACTATGAGGAAATCTTTTTTTTGGGGGGTAATTCATATGTAAAAATATATAACAAAAAGGGGGAAAATAAAGAAAAACAGAATGTGGACGTTTGATTTGTTCATGTATCATAAATATTGTAGTGGTTTAACTGACATAGACCCATGCAAGTTGTTCGAGATTTTCTTGCCTGGAGGCTAAGAGGGTGGAATTCTTATTAAGTGGTGATTGACTTGGTACTAGACTGAAAACCTAGTGGATTTTTTTATTTAAAAAAAAAACAATTGCTATAAAGATAAGAAACTACTCAAGAATCTCTCTTGATAATGAATCTACCTAGATTATCCTCTTTAATGAATGATATAACGAAAAAGCAAACATAAGAAGAGAAGAAATTTAAACAGAGGGAAAACAACGAGGCACCAGTTCTTCACCTTCCACCCTATGTTCATTTTTGAGTGCTTTCCTTATTCTATAATCATTTGGAAGAGAATTGCTTAAATTGTATTGCTTATCTTTTTTACAAAAAGATAAATAAAAATAAATTCATTTGGAGGAGGGCAAAACGGATTTCTTTCCTGCCCCTTAAATGCAAGCATTGCCACAACTATTTGGCATTGGCGAAGGTCAAAACACCGTGCCACATTTGTCAATGGCTAGAGCTCCATCAAGAATGCACCTAAACAGAGGAATGGCAAATCCAACGTGGTTGGATGTTTGTGACTAAACTTCAAACCATTATTGGCAAAAAAACCTCTGAAATACAATTGTATTGTAAAAGTAACTTACATGTTGTGAAGGATGGAAAAAGAATAGTTCAAGAAAGTTATACAATATGAAAATTCATCTAACTAAAAGAAAAGGAAACATATAGTTAAACCCATGTGGGGCCAGCCAGCCAACCAGCAACAGCAAGTCAAAAACAACACTTACAGTAAGGGACTAGTTGCCACAACTCTACAATTTAGAAAAACCTAAAATGTTATTTGGATTTGTTTAGTAAAGAAAAAACAATTGCTATAAAGATAAGGGGTGTTTGGTAGATGATCTTTCGGATAGCTTTTTACTCAATAATGGTTTTTTTGGAGTGGTTTTGGCTATTTGACTAAGTCAAACAGCCATTTGGTTTGTTTAGTTGATAACTTTTTCAAATAATTTTTTCATCCCAAAGAGCTGTTTTCCAAAAAGATAAAGTTTGTAACTTTTTTAAGTTGGTTGTTTGGATTTTAAATGTAAAATACTAAAATGTCATTGATTAAATATCATAAATAAAATCCACATATTCTCTTGCTCTCTCTTCCTAATTTTTAACTTGCATCTTCAAATTAAAATTAAATAATGATCTACCATAACTCATACTTTTATAATTTTATTTTAACGGTTGATGAAAATATAAAATTATTAATTCTTGTTAATTTTCTATAGCATTATTAAATGTAATGTAAATTTTAATTCTCAATTTACCCCGCCAAATATCAATTCATATTGAAAGAAAGCTAAAATAATAATAAATAGAAATTTGTCTAAGTGAACGACAAAAAAAGGTTTTGTTATGGGCCTCAAACATCAAATAATTTTTAATTTAGATTGAAAATAAAATTAGATTAAAACAATAAGCCATGTATAAATCAGTAAGAAGATTTAATTCATATTTGATATAATTAGGAATAAAATGGTATCATATGAGTGAAGGTAATTTGTACGTATCACGTAAATTTAATTCTTATTGAGAAACAAATATGTGACCAACTAATTAAAAAAAAACCATATTCAGCAGTAAACAAGAGATATGGAAATAAATGAAATTTTATCAAATACATTTCACGTAATAGCTAATTTTACCAAACATTTTTTCTAAAACAACTTATTTAAACATCTAATACAAATAGCGAATTGAAACCACTAACAGTTAACAACTAATATAAATAGCTTACAGTTAATAGCTATTGGCCAAATAGGGCCAAGAAACTACTCAAAAATCTTTGTTGACAATGAATCCGCCTAAATTATCCTCTTTAAAGAATGGCATAATGAAAAAGTAAACATAAGAAGAGAAGAAATTTAAACAAAGGGAAAATAATGAGGTGTCAGTTCCTCATCCTTCATCCTATGTTCATTTTTGAGTGCTTTCTTTGTTTCATAATGATTTGGCAAAGGAGCGCTTACATTATATTGTTTACCTATATATATATATATATATATACATACACACGCAAAAGTGCAAAACACATTTCTTCCCTTCCCCTTAAATGCAAGCATTCCCGCAACTATTTGCTGTTGGCAAAGGTTGGAATGTCATGTCACATTCATCAATGGTTAGAGCTCCATCAAGAATGCACCCAAAGAGAGGAATGACAAATCCAACGTGCTTGGATGTCTGCGGCTAAACTTCACCGCATCATGTTAGGAAGTTTTAAAGATTGAAAAGGGTGTGTAGATTTTCACAAAAATAAGCAATAGAAGTAAATAAATCAATTAACACCGGATTTACGTGAAAAACCCACAAATGGAAAAAATTACAGGCGGAAGAATAAAAAAATCAACTATAATATTGGAGTGAGTACAAGTATGATCTCAAGGAGCGACTAGCACAATGAGATCAATACAATAGAGAGTAAAGGTCAAGAAAATAAAGCTGTCAAATAAAACTCACTCAAGAAAATGTGCAATAGGTGTGTCTCCCCTAGTTCAAGAGATGGTAAATTTATAGTGAAGAAAAGATGCATGAAAAATAATGGTGAATGAAATGCTTATAAAAACCCATAATAAATATTAATACTCCATGTAATTGCTCTGCAATAATCAGCACTAATCCTTCCATTAAGCATACAAATCATAGAATAATGTCAAGCAAACTTGCAGATAACGGACCAAAAGAAGAGCAGCCCAAGAGTCACACTTTACCATGGGCCACGGTCCCTCCGTGGACCTGACCGGAGGCCCAAGACGCTGGGAACTGAGGCTAAATGCGGGTCAAACTCTGGGAAACTAATGCTGCTGGGCCGTTAGTTCAGCTGGGCATGTGCATGCTTCTAGGTCGTGCATGGAACTGGACGTGTGTGAGCAACAAGCATCCTTTGCCTATCATAACGAGCTCTGCACTATAGTTAGTAAATGGGCATGACGTCAATGCGGTAAGGGGGGTTAATCCGGAGCAACATCAGCACGGAGCATGACGTGACGACTTGGGGGTGATTTCTTTTCTTTTGGGCCTAAGACAACAGTAGCAAACAAAACGTACCATTAGAATCAGACTCAATTAAAGTGGCTTAGCAGGTTCATGATGGTGTGAATTGTGTATTGTTTTCTTCTTTAACATTCTTGTTTTTCAACTTGAAAAACTCACAAGTTACATGTCTAGGTTTTCTACAATAAGGACAAGTTTTATTAGATTTACGTCTCTCACACTTTGAATTGTTGGTGTTTCCTTTATCAAAGTATTCACCCTTCTCAAATAAGTCTTCACCTTTTTTAGCACACACTTCAAGGTCAAATTTTTCTTTGAACAACAAATTGTCCTTAACATCCTCAAAAGACAAAGTGTCATTGTTACTATATAACAAAATTTCTTTGAAATACTTATAAGATGCAGGCAATGAGACAACCAACAATATAGTTTTATCCTCGTCCTCAAGTTTCACGTCCAAACTCTCCGAATCAATAATCGCAGAGTTAAATTCATCAAGATGATTTTAGATGGGAGTACCTTCGACCATAGACAACGTACACAAATGTTCTTTGAGATAAATCTTGTTTGCAAGATTCTTGGTCGTATATAATGTCTCTCAACCAAGCCAAAGATCAACCATAGTGGTCTTGTCAAGCACTTCACAAAGGTCATGAGGCGCCAAACATAAATGAATCGTCGAAAGCGCCTTCGCATCAAGTTCCTCCTATTGCTTATCGGTCACGGAAGTGGATTTCTTGGTTTTGCCATCATGTGCTTTCTTCAAACTGTAGTCAATCAGAATGGTAATTATTTGGACCTTCTAGATATTGAAACTTATCTTGTCATCGAACTTTGGAATATCAAACTTCGTGATGGTAGACATCCTGGATGATCCGCGTTGTGATACCACTTGTTAGGAAATTTTAAGAATCAGAAAGGATGTGTGGATATTTACAAAAATAAACAAGATAAGTAAACAAATAAACTAATATCGGATTTACGTGAAAAGCCCACATATGGGAAAAACCGTGCATGGAAGAATAGAAAAATCCACTATAACATTGGAGTGAGTGAAAGTATGATCTTAAGGGGCGACTAGTACAACGAAATCAATGCAATAGAGACTAAAGATCATGAAAATAAAACTCACTTAAGAAAATGTGGAATAGGTGTGTGTCCCCTAGTACAAGAGATGGTGAATTTATATTGGAGAACGGATGCATAAAAAATAATGGTCAACGAAATGCTCATAAAAGCCCATAATGAAGATTAATACTCCATGTAACAGCTCTGCAATAATCAACACTGATCATTGCATTAAGCACACTAATCAAGGAATAATGCCAAGCAAAATAGCAGGTAAGGGGCCAAAAGAAGAGCAGCTCAAGAGTCACAATCTGCCACGGTCCCTCCGTGGACCTCACTGGAAGCCCAAGGAGCTGGGCATGTGCATGCTTCTGGGTCGCACATGGAACCGAACGTCCATGAACAACAAGCATCTTGGGCCTACCATAGCAAGATGTGCACTATAGTTAGTAAATGGGCATGAAGTCAACGCCGCTAGGTGGGTCAGCGCGGAGCAACATGAGCATGGAGCATGACGTAAAGACTTGGGGCTAATTTCTTTTCTTTTGGGCCTAAGACCACCGCAGCACATCACTTTCAACAACAGGCATGAAGTTCATGGGCCAATCAAATGATAAACACTTGGCCGAAGCTACCAATATTTGTGATGCCCATTTTGATTGACTAAAAAATGAGCACCAAAGATAAATAGATTTTGGGCCACATACTCCTACCCAACACATCATTGGCAAAAAAACCACCTTTGAAATACAACTATACTGTACAAGTAACTCACATGTTGTAAAGGATGGGAAAAAAATAGTTCAAGAAAGTTATACAATATGAAATTTCATCTAACTAAAAAAAAAAAAAAAAGAAGATAGTTGATCCCATATAGAGCCAACCAGCAACAATAAGTCAGAAACAACAATTACAGCAAGGAACTAATTGCTGCAACTCGATAATTTCGAAAAACCTATAGGTGGCAGATATGAAGTGGAACATAGATAAGGATCCTGGAAGGTAAATGGTGTTTGATTCCCAGTCTTTAATTAAGATAGCACATTGATCCAATAGATTAGAAGGGTAAACTAGTTAACTCACTCTTCAAAAATGGCAGAATGAGTTGGGATGTGTGCTACCTTCACTTTTACATCCTCCAATGCCATTCTAATTCCTAGCCTAAGCAATCCACTCTTCCTTCTGAGCTCGATACTTTGTATTTGGGATTTCAAAAAAATGGGAGCTATATTATTCAATATGGTTATTTTTTGCTATCGACACAATATCTATCTGCTTGACTTAGAACATACGCACAAAATTATGGAAAATTGTTCGGAGCTTGAATATACCTTGCCGATGAAAGATTCTGGTTTGGAAAGCATTTTGTGAGAGATCACCATTGGAATATAGTTGGCCCATACGAAATCTAGTCGGCTGTTAGTTATGTTATCTTGGCCAAAAAGGGGAAGAAACTGCTGAACACTTACCAAGGGATTGTGAACTAACCAAAATAATATAGTTGGCATCTCCTTTAGGTATAATGATAGACGCAAACCCAGTAACTAAGAGGCACAATTAGTTTATAATTGCGTTACATATCTCAATTCTCAAGGCAAGCATAATAAAGAATTTATATTCATTTTCGTTACAATTATTTGGAGTATTTGGATATGTCACAATAAATCTCGTTTCCAAAAGATTCGAGTATCTCCAAGTGTTATGATGAAAGAATTTAATGAAATAATGAAGGGGGTTCTGCAAGCTGAAAATGCCAAAGAATTCCATAGTGATAGAAAATCATTTGAAGTCCCAATGAATTCATATTACACAGTTGTTCTTTGGATGATATAAATGCACATGATCATGTATTAATCCATCCGATAAAGTATAAGGGAGGAGCGGGAATAAATTTATATGATTCAAGAGGACCTCCACATATATTTAGTAAGTTGATCATTATTCTCCTTCACTGGTAGCAAAAGTGATTGCTTTAAAAACAACTTACAAACAGTCTCACCGAAAGTTGTGATTTGGACAAGTTGTCTTACTTTAGTGCAACGCTCCAAGAGAATATAGGTAGCACCGATAGAAATCACCTCTGTCCTTGATCATTGCAAAAAAATTTGAGATTATTTGAATCATGAATTGATAATTGCTGAAAATATGTATCATTTTAGGGTCATTGGAAAATATTTCCTAGGGAATTATGTGTTTTACCGGTAGATTTGCTTACCTTTTTTCTATTTTACGTTGGGTATGCTTGTTTGATGTATTTTGCCGGTTTTAAGACCTTTTGACCCAACGTCGACCCTTAAATGGATGCAATTTGACTCACCACGGATGTACCCCCATCCCATGTGCTCATGTGGCAAAGAAGAGAAGAGAAACTCGAAGCCAAAGCTCACCACGAACAGCCCATGGTCGTCACCACGATTCGTGGTGAGTTGAAAACTGCAACCTTTTCATTTCCCCTGAATTTGTGGTTGAGAATGCTCGAGTTCTTCTATTTGAAGGCATTATCGGCTGAAAGCAAGGGCATTCCTACTCATCCTATCACTCATCCCTCTCTTTAGTATATAGTTTTCTAATCATTTTGGAGCAAAAATATGATTGAAAGGAAAGAATTGGCAAGTGGATGCTTGAAGATTGAAAGATTGTTGAAGAGCCGCCATAGCTGCTAAGCGTACACTTCATTTTACTTCTAGAACTCTTTCTTGATTTGATTTGGATGATGTTTAATTTGAACTAGTTTGATTTAGTTGTAGTCATGAGGGAGTAGTTTTCTTTAATCTAGGAATCGACTAGCCAAAACATTGATGTTGGATCCCTAACTCAATCAATTGTACTTAATCTATTTTGGAATGATTCTATTCTATCTTGGATTTGATTTCATGTTAGTATGTTTGGCCGAACTTGCTTGCAAATATATAAGTTGAGTAAAATACCGGAAGGAAAAACTCACTATTGGACTAACAAGATTGAACTTGGCTTAGTAATTCTTTAAAGAGAGTTGCATGTTAAGAGGAAAATTAGCAATCAAGATCTTTAACTTAGACAAAAACAAGAACATTTGAAATAATGATAATTAGATTAGTTTAGACAATTTGATTTATTTCGAAAGAAAAGATTAAATTAACTTTGATATCATTCTTTTGAATCATCCAAACTAGAGAAGAGCAGAACATAGGCAAAACAAATCCCTAAATGCTTTTCCTTGATTGAATTCCCGATTTGTTGTATAATAATCATCTAACATAGTTAAATAAACCATTGAATACTTATTTGGCTTACCATGTTAAAAAGGACAAACTTAAAAAATTGCATTTGTCCTTAAGGACAATATTTAATCTAAACTATAACACCCGTACGCTTGCAATGTATGTCTATGTATAATTCAAAAGGTTAAGAGTAGTTTTAAATAATGGTGTATGTATATAACCTTTGTGTTAACGGGCCTTGGACCCATGACTTGTACTCATGTAACCCTAATGTACTGATATTAATAGACATCTAACCACCTCAATTGAGGTAGGGCACTCCAATTATTCCCTGGCAATAATTCCAACCTTGTTCGTTCTTTTATTGCCACTCTTTCTACCCATTTTGCCATAAGGGCCTTGGTGACCTTCACTATTTTCTTGGTGTTCATGCTGTGGTCACATCCTTTGGCCTTTTTCTTTCTCAACACAAATATGTTATGGACCTGTTTAAGAAATTTCATTTTCATACACTCAAATCTGTGCGCACACTGTGTGCTTCTAAGACACTAAGCCTGACTTATGGTGAGTTACTCTCCGATCCATCTGATTATCGTTGCATGGTTGGTATCCTACAGTATCTTACCACGACTACGTCAGATATTGCTTATGTCGTACATGTAATCTCTCAATTTATGCATGCTTCCCTCACATCTCACTTGCTGCTGTCAAGCACATTTTCAGGTATTTGCAGGTCACAGCTGATCATGGATTGTTCTTTAATGCTAATTATCGGTTGGACTTGATGGTTGCCTTTTCTGACTCTAATTGGGCTGGTTGTCTTGATAGCAACTGCTACACCACTGGGTTTATTGTGTTTCTTGGTGCTAATCATATCTCCTGGCGATCCAAAAAGCAACCCACTATTTCTCGTTCTTCTACTGAAGCCAAATATCATGGTGCCGCTTACACCACTACTAAAATTCAATGGCTACGTCAGCTTCTCTTGAACTTGGGCATTCTAGTACAAGTTCCCATCTGACTCTTTTGCGACAATATTTCTACCACTTACCTTGCTTCGAATCTAGTCCTTCACAGCCGCAGCAAGCACATCAAACTTGATTGTCACTTTGTTCATGAAATGGTCATTAAACGACATCTTCAGGTGATATTCATCCCTACTCAATCTCAAGTTGCTAATATTTTCACCAAAAGCTTATCATCGAGGAAGTTCCTTCAATTCAAAGCCAATCTCTACGTTGTTAAGTTTCACCCCATATAGATTGAAGGGGTATAATGGTGTATGTATACAAACTTTGTGTCAATGGGCCTTGGACCCATGACTTGTACTCATGTAACCGTAATGTACTAATATTAATAGACATCCAACCACCTCAATTGAGGTAGGGCACTCCAATTATTCACATTAAAAATGCGCATAAATTAGCCATAAAGGCTAGACAAAGAACTACGTAACTTCTTTCCAATCCTCCTGGTTAATAATGCATTACAGTTTTCATCAAAAAGAAAAAAATTACAGCTTTGGAGCACCATAACCTTGGCTCAACACTTTGTTAGTCATTCCTCTAATAAGTTTAATCTTCTTCCTGTGTTTGTACTAGAATTCTCTGCCAGTCGGACGCTGATTCTACCTACGAAACCAGAACACAAACAACATTGTCAGTATCTGAAGGTGAACAGATAGCAATGCTTCAGCAACTAAACTGTTTCAAGATTTTTCTTTTTTTCTTCTTTTTCCTTTTTTTTTGGGAGGGAGGTGGGGGAGGGGGACTGCATTACTGATTCCAAAGTGCCCGGCAAGTGGCAACTACTGGACGGGAAAAGATCAAACTTTGACCAAAACTCAAAAGGTTTTGAAATGGGCACTACAAAATTTATCAACAATTATCGAACTTCAAGAAGCTTAAAAGTTGGGACACCCTTAAAAAAAAACTACATCCATCACGCCGATGGGGGGATCAGATGTTGAGACAGGATCAGGTTCTTCAGACTGGGGCATTTGGAATAGGTAAGGAGTGGGAGCTATGCCATGAAATGTACATGTTGGGACTTGTTGGTGTTCCTGCTCTTCCTTGTTGCGTGTAGGCAAATGAGAACCCCAAGGTTGGACTGCCAAGTCTGGTTGGAAATACAAGCTCAACCCCAATGATCTATTTGCTTGACGCATTCTGGATGGGGAGAGGATTGTGAAAGCAAGTAAATACAACGGCTAATTTTTAAGAAGTGGTGAATATACAAGCACAATAGATGAAGCTGACATTACTAGAATTGTCCTTGTTGATGATTTTTACAATGAAGAATAGTATAAACGTATAGCTAGCTCGTGATAAAACATGGACAGAAACACAATAAAAAAAAAAGGACATTCATACCTTCAAACATAACTTAAAAATTAAGACTCAGTAATCATCATCTGAGTTGTTGTCATCACTGCCTTGTTCATAGATCTGATATTCTCCATCACTACAGACATCCTGCCCCTGACTATGAGAGTCATCCGCACATGGAAAGCTTTGAAACAGGTCTTGCAGGTAGTCTCTTGTAACTTTCTCTCCACCTAAATCTATGGTATGTATAGGAAACATATAGCACTGAAGATGCCAACACGAAGGGAAATAAATTCCATAAGACAGATTATTAGACATCGCCATCTGTTAACATTTCACCCCCCCCCCCCGAAAAAAGGGGGGAAACGGGGAACAAACATGGCAATTGCACAATTCGCAGCTTATCATGATTGAATAAGCAAAGATATAAAAGAGAATCAAAAGTTGGGACATCCAATCCGCCAAGGAGTGGCCTCAGTCTTGACTTTTCAATGTAAGACGCAAGCAAATTGCTAAACTTAAAGTGCACATAAGGATACAAGAATGCGACTGCAGCGGGAAATCAGTATCCTCTCCACCCTAGAAGCACATATATTTTACAAATAAGAAAACAATTATAATTATGCACTAGATATAAATAAGCACCAAATAGTTAAGGAGGAAACAGAGATAGCAAGACGCAACCGACCAACGTTGCCAACAAGTAGAAAAAACTAGGACTAAAACCAAGGGGCTCAAAAGCTCATGGTTCTTACCAGGTAAGAAGGATCGTCCATGTTGAGTTCCTCTTCACCTTCATCATCGCTTACACTTTCTTCATCCTCCTCTTCTCCTTCTTCATCCTCGCTTTCATTTTCTTCATCCTCCTCTTCCTCCTCTACTTTATTTTCTTCACCAGGCAGCTCTGCAATTGAGAAGAATCAAGACACACTAGTCAACATTGAGCGCCGTTTGCTGTTCTGTTTTGTATCAAGTAAAGTTGCTTCCCAGAAGAAAGCTGTGGAATTCTCCCTAGAATATTGAAGAAGCGCCGGAAAAGCACAAGACAGTAAGTTAGACCTTGATTGACTTGTGATTCATTCTCTTCTCCAGACTTGAGGTTTACATGATACCGCATCTTTTTGCACCTCCTAAATCTTCTAGAAAGAACCCTCAGCGGATTTTCAGCTGCATCACTAGAATGCACTGACATTAACCTAAGTGTAACATGCGCTCTTAGACTATCAAGCCCTTCTTTCTTGAACCATCCTGTCAAATGCTACAAAATAATCAAAAATTAAGATAAACTGGCATAAAAGAGAAGGAAAGGAAAGAAGAGAGACTAAACAGAAAAAAAACAGAACAATGCGCATCATTTGTAACGCAGCAAGGCTTAGAACTAGGAAGTCACACTAATGCTTAGCAGCATAAGTATTTTCTTATTTTACAAAAAAAGCAAAGAGTGGTGTCTCAATAAAACAGCCAAACAGACTTATCTTGGATAGGGATAGAGATAAAGGCTCTCTTTAGAGTTACCAGGAACAGCCAAAATGCCCATAACTTGTGTCTGCATTATACATTATCTCAAAACATTGATTCAAACTGGAAGCCTGAATTAAAAGTTACTGTGATAAAGTTTATTTACTCCTAATAGAATTCCAATACTGCGATCCATCACCTAGGCTTTCCATGATCATGGTAACTCTACCCAGTTTTATCACTCTAGTTGGACATTTACTTGGTTTAAGCCTTGTTAGGCAATGACCTATTAGAAGTTCATTGGCTGATTCTGCCATCTAATAGCTAACTATGTAAGCTGATTGATGCAAGATAAGAGTAAAAAATGGGAAAAAATATTTAGGAGATTAAAATATTTTGATATTAGAGATCTTTTGTTTTTATTAGTTTTACATATATTGTTTAATTATATTTTACAATAGCCAAAATAAGGATTATTGATATTTTATCAACATCCTAGCCTATTAGGATAATATTAGATCATATATTCACCCTTTTTTAGTTTACATCTTATCATTTAGGTTTCCTAATGCTAGCTAGCCTCTTGAATATATAAACCTTTTTATGTAATTGGAGAAGACAAATTGAATGAGAATTGATATTGAGTTGTAACTTGTAAGCCTCTATACGTTAGAATATTTGGTTCTATGTGAGCCACCTCTTTCTATAGCAATTTCTGTCAAATTGTCCCACATAACTATCCCTTTCTTTGTAGAAATTGCAATAAGAAGGTCCTACATTAAACTTGGTAAAAGAGCTTCCTTGATATCCTTCTTTCGGTCAAGGTGCTGCTTTTCTTTCTTCTGTTCACTTTTATCTCAGATTTGCTTCACCAGACAAAAGAAAATCAAAATAGAAAATTTTTACATTCTAGATCTCTAGCTATCTAGATGAATATGCTACCTTTTAGATCTATGCATGAAGTTTTTGTTTTGTTTGGATGAAGATTATCTACACTGAAAATGGGTTGGTCTGATAAAGACCATTTTGCCCTTCTCGTGATCATACATAACAAGCCAAAGCCTGTTATAACAAGTGCTCTTTACTGTGTTCTCTCTCTTTATGGGGATGTAGAAAACATCACTAGGTTTCAGTCAATGGGTGAATTTCATGCTTAAGTGAATTTTTATTCTCCAAGAGATGCTATAAACACCTTTTGCAAGTTTCAAGGGCGTTGAATTTAGGAAGATTGTTGTGAGTTGGATCTTTACTTTGCTAGTGATTTCATATGTAATTGTAGGCCATATTTTCCTAGCCACAATCTGGATTGTGGACCACCTAAAGCTCCTATAATCTGTTGAAGATGGTAGGGTTTCTTCCCTAAGTTCTTCCAGGGAACAACCAAGTTTTGATTTGGATGTGAAAAATCCAACCTGCCTAGAAGCAGATGAAAGGGGAGCTATCAAAGAGGAAAGTTTTCTAGATAAGCCCACAAGAGAGCATGCCCCAAGAAGGTAAAAATGGAGGATCGTCATGTTTAAGTTCTAAGCATGACAACTTGACAACTGATGTTCAGGGTAACTCTTTTGATTAGATGAACCAAGAGGCTGATTGCATTGCATTATGTCCTCTGTAAGATGTTACCTAGGATCAAGCAAAAGTTGGCCTTTGGTTTGGTGATCTACCTGTCCGACCAGACTGGATATTGAAATTTGCTGTACACATGGCGATAGATCCGATCAAGTTACTTCAGTCCAGATCTGGACCGATCTGGTCTCACCGTTCTTCAAAAGGGTCCAAGTCTGGACCAAATAATGCAGACCTTCCAAGTAATGTTTAGTGTCTCCAATGTAGCCAAGGCAATGAAAATCTCACAACCGTAGGATATGCATCCAATTTAGAATCTTATATTTTCCCTGGCTTCTGATTTGAAAGTCCAACCCAGCCGCACCAATCAACCAAAATGAAGGTTGAAAATTTCAATGTTGTTTAGTTAAGGTCTTTGATCAACTTAGTTTCCTAGCTCTGCTCAATTTGTTCTTGAGTAGCAGATTTCCAGTTAACTATAAACTAATTTACTGAAAATGCTTGGTTTGTGTTGTCGCATATAATCCTAGTCATGTTGAGGTTACGCTTGTGGTGGACATGATCCTACAAACAAAAACGGGAGAGGGCGCAAAGCTTAGTCCTACTCATATATGAGTGATTTAAGCCTGTTGGCTGAATTACAGCCCTAATAGATATTGCAGTGATTTCAGGAACCCTATCACCTAATAGCAAGCCTGAACCCTATTACCCATTCGTTTACATTTTTTATGCTCTGCTTCATCGGTTAACAAGACCTAACATGCAGAAATTCTTGAACAAGGAATTCAAAGTGTACTAATAAGAAATGCCATGAAATGCAAGTAAAGAGCATAACAAATTCATCATAAGTTTAAAGCAGAGTTAACGCAAAGATGGACCATAATAGATAAGCGCACAAGCAAATTAGGAATTTTTTAATAAGCCTCTTTGTTCCTGATATCATGAAAGGATTTTTGGGTATTGGATCTGGAGTTGGGTTCTTGATATCATGAAACCTGAACAGCAAAACATATTATGTCAACTAAAGAACAAGAATTATCTGGAGCACTTGATTGTAACCAGATGAAAGGCTTCCTTCATGAGACAATAGAATGTGAGGTAAAAGAGCTGTAGAATGATAAGTTGCTGAAAGTTCAAGTGATGAACAAGCCTGTAGAAACACCATAGCAGACAAATATTGGTAGTAGAATATGCCATAGCTAACGAACTCACATTGCATTCTTTTTCCTGAGGAGGTTTTCGGATCTCTTGCTGAATGTAATCATCCACCAGTTCAAAAAGTTGAAAATATATCTGGCGTTTGACTGGAAAAACGCGAAAGTTGCACAGATCTTCCCACTTAAACTTCTTTCTGTGAGATAAAAATTAACAAAATAAATCATTATGGCACACGAGTATGAACAGTAAAATTTTGGTTTGGGGAGGACGTACACAACCAGCAAACTTCAAACCTATTCAGTGTTGAGCTAAACTCCTCACAAAACTTTGATATAGGACAGCATAAGAATTATAGCCCAAAATGCAAGAAAGGCAAGCCTTGACCAAGACGCAGTGTTGCAATTATCAAGACCCAACGTCACCCCCCCCCCTGTTCAAAGAAAAAAGCACTGGAAAACACAAGGGGAAGGAGATTCGGTTATAAAACAACTAGAACTGCATTTTATGCGAACATCAGTGAGCCTACTATGCCAAAGAGCATCACTATGCATGTGGCAACATTGAGCAGAAGTCAGTCATGATCTCATTTCCAGCTGCAGCAAGGCGGTCATGTTGTGAAGCTGTGAAGACTGCATTGGCATCAATCTCAACTGCCACATGAGAGTCGTGAAGATGAAAGTCTACAGTGCTTATAGCTTCTAGGAACTCATATCCAATATGCATTTTTTTTGGGGGGGGGGGGGGTTGAGTAACAAAGAAAATTGTACTTATAAGAAACCAAGGAGATGTCACCTATGTACAAAAGGAAGCAATCAACAAAGTAACATCATGCCCTCAAGCTTTCCATAATAATCTTATCAAAAATATCCAAGAATGTCGACTTTCTATCATGACTGAGAACCTGACTCCAACTACTATAACAGGTGGTCACAAAATCTTGTGAATTTCATCTTTGGACGTAGTCGAAACAGTGAGTTCCACTTATCACCATGCTTCTTCAGGTCCAAAAGTATGAAGGTTTAATATTCGAAGGTCCAAGCGGATCTGGTATATGCATGCAAAGAAGAGAAATATAGCAAAGAAAGCAAATGCCCTAAGGTCCAAAGCTTGTAAACCCATTACTTTCCAATAGAATATGATATAAGTTACTTCAGGCTCCTCTTTGTTGAGCGCTTTTGCTGATATCATTTTGAGCTCCAGTAGGTGCAAAAACAGAAGATAATTCCCAAAGGACTAGAAATAAAAAAAATTGTCTGTACCGCATAAAAAATACACCTGATGCGCGAGCTACAGTGAAGACCAGAGGCGAACAGATCTTATATTCACTTAATCTTTCGCTGATATGGTTTTGAGCCCCAGTAGGCGCAGAAACAGAAGACAACTTCCCAAAGTATTATAAATAAAAACTTCTATTTACCTTGTAAAAAAATACACCTGATGCATGAGCAACAGTGAACTAAACAGGCCATCAGACCTTATATCCACCTAAAACACTACTATTGATAATAAGCGCTCTTCCAGGCGTTGACATCAGAGAGACGTTGGAGAGGAGTCCTAGCCCTTTTCATAAAACACAAAACATCTAAAGTCCAAACCAAGTCACATCACTTGAATTGCTCAAAATAATCATCGATAATCTTCCCAAAGCCTACAGACAAACAAACTTGGGCTCACCTTTCAAATTGCTGAGTTTGAATTGTTTGCAATGGCCCCCCAGGAACATTAACCGCAGGCACATTTATTGGTCCAACTACACCAGATCTGGACAGATCTACCGCATTAATTATATTAAAAAGACTATATACATGCAACAAGGATGGCTAATACACTATTGTTCAACCGGTACGGTTTATGTGAACTTGCGGTATTGTGTGGAACTGATGTGCCAAGTTAGACCATGACGATTTTCGAGATTGCTTGTAAACAAGGAAACCTAACCGAGAGACAAGCAAAGCAACAATCACCTCAGAGCCTGGTCTCACTGCGTCTAGATGATAATAAGACAAGAATTTGTCCATTCCCACGTAAAGGAAAATATCAGAGACAGCTTATGGAAAATAAAGAAATACTTTTAATGAAGACTGCTCACTCACAAGAGCAATAAACAGCGTATACATCAGCATTTTCAGGTGATTAATATGATACACAACACAAAATGGCTAAACACAAATAAGAAACTAGAGTTAATAATGCACATTATTGTTACCTTATCATTGATTGATATGACAAACAACACAAATTACATCTCCATTCAGAATAATAATTGACAGAAATACAAAGATCTGTAATCAAGAAGTTCATGGACAACTTACCCACTAGCTACATCACAATAGCCTCTCAGAGCATAGGGCACCCGAATATCAATTATTTGATAACTGTTGAGATTGAAAGATAGGAGTCAATATCCATGTCCAACAGAAAAGAAGAAACAAGGCTTCAGGCATACAACCAGTTACTGGCAGAGAGCAGGCATAGACATCTATTGACATAGATATGGATCATGGGAAAGGGGAAGCCACCAAATCTAAAGATGCTACTGCAAGGACAAAGCAAATATAATGCAGATTTAACAAAAAGATATTTCCGCACCATCATGAGGTCAAAACAATGCTATTGTCTATACATGTCCGAGGTGTATCCTCAAACAGTATAATTTGTAAGCCTAGGACACCTTGCCACATGCTCATGATATACCAGTGTAGGGCATGTCAAAAAATAAAATAACAGAGAAGACAAAGTTGCGATAGAATGAACATGGAAGAAAATGAAAACCCCGCACCAATATGGCAAAAGGTGGTGAAATTCTACTACACTGTCTACACAATTAGACTTTTACAGTAACACCACAAGCCGAACCCCGTGGTTTATAAAAGAAAAATAAAAAGTAGGATATTATATGGACCACATAGAAGGCATTTTACAAGTACAGGACATATTGTTGCACTCCACCATATGTTAGACAGCAGCATGTCTGCAGGTGCAACAGTTGATCCGTTTCCTCCTGAGAAATGCCATCTTTTCTACCTCAATGAAGTGTACAAGCTATCCAAATCCAAGAATCCATTGCCCAACATAGGCAACAACAGCAGAACAGAGAGTCCACATGGCTGAGAGAGCAAGATAATTATAATACAAGTATAGAATTCCATGAAGGAACTTTATACACGATGTCATACAAAAAGTGAAACAATAAGGCCAACTGAGTCACAAATGGATATAGGGAAGGCATTTTAGAAGCATGTTGCTAAAAAATAGAAGTGGCAGAGTAAGACTAAAGTACCTTCTGTTGATATAGTTAATCACAGGCAACAAAAATAAACCACATCAGAAATATATGTTAACAGATGCTGGCAATAATGATTGATTTAAAGGATTTGCAGAGCGTACTTCAGCTAACTTACGAAAGTTCAATATGACATCGAAGAGGGCTCAATTAAAAGGAAACTATAGGAAAATCAAATAGCATTCAGCAGTAGCAATATGCCATCAGAGATAATGCAAGTCAAAAATTGACTATGTTGTCTGCAGTTCATAATTTGTTTTGATCAAGAAACTCGAAGCTAAGCAGTTTGCAAGGTCATAAACAATCTAAATTTTCAAAAATTTAATAAAGTTTTTACACTCAACAAATCAGAAAACGACTACAGTAAAACGGTGAAAATGAACTCTTACATTCGAGATTCAGGATCTTTACGAGGATCATATCCTTTCCTGATCCAGAATCTATGAAATGGTCCTCTCTTAAAGTAGTAGGCAACTCGAAAAAGAAGTCTGCAGCATCAAACAGATAAAATAACAGAGGAGGTATCAGACAAATAATAGGCGATACATAGCCAATGGCATCATAAAGGGGGGAAGAGCATCTTGCGTATAGAAATTCAAAGTAACGGAAAGATACCTCTTCAGCATATGATCTCCAAACTTGAGACCTATATTAGCCAGGTGTTCAGATATAGAGACTTTTGGCCATATGGGACGTTCATCAAACAAGCTAGACACAGCCATTTGCCATTTCCATTGATCAGTTTCTTGCAGTATGTGTTCTGCCCAATTTATTCTTTTAGGAACCTGTTTGATTGTTAAGTGCCACAAATCAAAAGTTGGATGATTTTCTCTTCTAGTTATTCCCACAAATCTTTTTGGGATAGCAGCTTCATCAATTGCACAGCATAAGAAATTGCTATATCAAATGGACATTTGTTTAAAAAAAAAAATAAAAAAATCAGTACAAAATTAAGAGAGTTGAGAAGAGAAATCAACTGTGCATTCTATCTACTAGCTAGAAACCCAGAAGCTAATTTTAGGTACTTTCTCAAACTCTGCATTCACCTTAAAACCCCAGGATGTGTTTCATCTCGTGTTTTTAGGCCGGAGGCCCGGAACGCAAAAGGAAGAAAAAGAAAGTGTCAAGTCCAACAACAGCACCCACGTCAGACACATGACGCTAAGTAAAACTGCTCTTGGCTAAAAGGAGCTCAAACTTACAGGAGAGGAACACAAAACACTCATTATAAGCTCTAGGCACAAATAACAAAACTTAAAATGCTCATCAGAAGCCCCTCATCATCACGCTCTCAATGACCATCATAAGAGACAAAAGACAGCGAAGATACAGCAAAATCCTCTCCGTTCAGTTTGTAACTGCTTGAGCATGCCATATACTATCCAACAATGAATGTCATTTCTAATGTTCATCAATACCAAAAACAATTGTTAGTTTATACGCTTTCCTAGTTTGATACCTTGTATCCCAAAAGTACGTGCCAAAGACTCAGAGCATGCTTTTTGGGAAAAGGATATCTTTGATAGCAAAATCAATAGCTAGACATGGTTCAATCTCCATCTGCATCAAAAGAAAACGAATTAGGTCACAACTACTTCCCTGCAATATTAGATACAAAAAATGTTAAACAAGAAGGTTCCAGGTAAAAAACACACAAACTGGAGTACTGGACAAGCAGAAGTTAGCTTCATGGCAGCCTAATATGATTTAATGTTAAGATTCAGTAACAACTTTATAACACATTAAAAAAATAGAATCATACACACTTGAAGTCTAAAGCTCCCACAAAATTTTTCATTCCCATTTCCTGGAAGGGACATGCATAAAAGAAGACACCCTAACTAAGCAAGCAGGTGTAGCACCTGCTTAGAGAAGGAAGAATTGGCTCACCAATTCCCCGATTGTCCAGGGGTTTCTTCACTTTGGCATTTGTTTTTCTCCTTAAAGAAGGTCAGTTGGGATCAACTTGGAACTTCAACAATACTATGGCGCACGGCGCATGGAAAAGAAGGATGAAGAAGAGTTGGACCCTTGGAGCTTAGAAGCTCATTCCTTTCATTATTTTTTGTGAAGGCTTGAAGGAAAGGAACTGGTGAGTTTTTTGAGGCCAAATCCCTCCTCATTAAGAGTTCAAACGTACCTTTATAAAATCTTTTGTACAACAGAGTTCAATTCAAATGTTTCACCGTGAACGGGAATTTTACATTTTTGGATTGTCCTGGATAATACTTACTATTTATGTAGCTTTACAAGATCATAAGTTTTGATTTTGCCCCCTTTTTTACATGAGTGACATCCACCTACTTGATATATTTTCCAAAACACATCAAAAAACACAGTTCAACCTTGACTCTAAGATGGCCTATTTGGCCACCTTTACTCTAAGATAGCCTATTTCATGGACAAGATCAAGTTCTTGGATGAAAAGGAACAACAACTTTCCCTTCTTTAGCAAACAGAGTTAAAAGATTGCAGGTGAAGAAGCTTCTGTGGTGTGTAATTGGATATTGATCTTCTGGGGAGAAAGAGCTAAATATCACTGGATGGGGGATGGTGACCACAACACCAAATTCTTTCATAAGGTGGCAAATAGTAGAGGAAAGTTTAATGCTATTCAGAACATTATAGTGGATAGTGAACTCAGAGTTTTCATTAAAAGGTGCAATTGTTCACTTTTGTGAAAAGCTTTATTGTGAGAATATACCATCAAGGCCATTTCTAGAGGGAATTTCCTACAACTCTATTGGTTTAGATGATGCCATTGAGCTTGAAAAAGAATTTTCCTAGGAAGAAGTCTAGGAGGCCATCGACGGCTTAAACGAGGAGAAAGCGCCATGGCTAGATGGTTTTAATATTGCTTTATTCCAACATTGTTGGAGAGTTAAGGGGGAAATTATGGGTTTATTTGCTGACTTCCATGAGAAGGGTTTTCTCGGGAAAAGCTTCAACGCCACGTTCATTAGCTCACTTCCTAAAGGGACTAGGCAGATGATATTAACAAGTTTAGACCTATTAGCTTAGTGGGAAGTGTGTATAAAAATCTAGCTAAAGTCCGTAGCTTGAGGAAAGTCATTGGCAAAGTTGCTGGCCCTTATCAACATGCTTTCATTGCCGGTCGTCAAATATTGGATGCTACATTAATTGCCAATGAGTGTATTAACTCTTGCCTCAAATCTAAGCTTGCCGGTGTTATCTATAAGCTCGAAATCAAAAGGACTTATGATCATGTATCCCAGACTTTCTTATGGCCACTCTAGAAAAAAATGGGCCCCCTTAGCAAGTGGAGGAGCTGGTTCCTTTCTTCAATCTCTAATGTTTAGCAAGTGGAGGAGCTGGTTCCTTTCTTCAATCCCTACTGTTTGCTTCTCAGTTTTGGTTAATGTTAAAGCGACAGGTTTTGTCCCTAGTACAAGTGGTTTGCAGCAAGGAGACCCTTATCCCCTTAAATTGTTTATTTTGGTGATGGAGACGATAAGTAGGTTGGTGATTAAAACAAATGAAGTGGGAGTTTGAGAAGTTATCCATATTAGTAGCTCTTGCTCTGAGAATGTTTTGGTTTCCCATTTGCTCTTTGTTGACGATACTCTGATTTTTTATAATGCTCTGAGAATGTATCCTTGTGCTTTTTGAAGCGATGTCAAGGGTCAAAGTCGACCTCTCTAAAAGCATTTTTATCACCATTGGTGAGATTCCAGGACTTCCTCAGCACATTTCTTAGGTTGTGGGGCTGATTCCATTTTGTTATCTTGGTCATCCTCTTGGCGCCACTTATAAAAGTAGAGAGTTTAGGAACCAGTAGCGAACAGGTTCCGAAAGAGATTCACAGGATGGAAATGTGAACTTTTGTCTAGAGGAAGGTTAAGCACTCGATGGAGTCTACTCACCTATTTCACGTCTTTGTTTACCATTTGTGCTAGCATGGCTTGTCACCTTGAGAAAATCATGAGAGACTTTCTTTGGTCCAAGTGTCCAACAATGACACTAATAATGGTCTTCCTTGGGTCAATTGGGAGGAAGTCTGTCGTCCCAAGCAAGAGGGAGGGCTAGGTAAAATGCTTCTTCATGAGATGAATGATCATTTGTAGACCAAATCCTTTGGAGGTTGGCAAAAGAGGAGGATGCTCTTTGGAGAAAGGTGACCTCACCCAAAAATGGGGTTGATAATTTAGGGTGGTAGAGCAAGAAGAATCCATATTGCCCATGGGGTGGGTCATTGGAAACCTATCTTAGCGAGTTTGGAGCTCTTCAAAACATTAGAGCACTTTAAGGTCAAAAATGGATCTAGTGTGTTATTTGGCATGATGTTTGGAGTGATGATCGTCCTCTTAAGACTCAATTTCCAGATCTTATTAGGATGGCTCGTTTTAAAGATGCAACTGTTCAAGAAGTGATATCTTGGAATGGGCACTAGAGCCATCGGACCTTCTCTCTTTTGGAAAGCCCTAATGACTGGGAAGAAGAAAGTGTTTGCAGATAGGGTGGGGTAGTGGGGTTAGATTTAGCAAATTTACCCCTACCCCTAAATAGGTTAGTTCTGTCACCATTATGAACTAGCAATCACTAGACTGTCACCAAATACAACACAAGTATTAGTATCAGGTATATGCATGAGGGCCATCAACACAGCCAGATAGCACTCAGAGTATGGTCATTGCCTATTATGTATTCATTCTTTTATTAGTTAATTTGCATTGTTAATGTACTTCTTTTGAACATTTATCTAATTTACATTGTGAATAGGCCAGCATTCATTTATTCTTTTGTCAATTGTCATGTATGTCACATTTATAATAAAATTTTATTCACGGTTCATATAATTCTGTACAATGCTTTGTAAGTACTTCAAATGTAGGTTTTGATTGGCTTAGTAAATCACTCTTAGCAACTATAATGAAAACGATAGTGAGTATTACAAACAAGTAGGGATATTCCATGTGATGCCCTCAAACTTTAACCATTTCCATATGGTCCAATTTCGAATTCATAATCCAAATGGCACCCTTCTATTTTTACTTATATGCACATATTACCCATCAGTCACTACAACAATCTAATTTTAATTGAAGTGACGAAAATATCGGCATCTCGTTTCACTTTTAGCTCACCTCTTTGCTCCCTTTGATATCAATCACTAGCTCTAAAGGGTTTATATTAAACAATGAACTTTAATGATAGAGAATTTGGCAATAGCCATTGGACTGGTGTCAGGAAGGACCTTTCTAAGAAGCCTTAACAATTAGGAATAGGATTGCATTTGCAGTTTGTTGGCTTTACTAGCTGAATTTTTTGCCTCACAATAATGATGCGATTGTTTGGTCACATGACTCTCAGGGGTCTTTTACCGTCAAGAGTTTTTGTACCACGAATTTTGAAGCCTTGAATGACCTGGATTTTCCTGCCATGTCCATTTGGAATTCTAAAGCTCCCATAACAAATTGCTTCTCAGCTTGGGCGACCATCAATGGAAAGATTCCTATAGGGGACACGCTTATAAGAAGTTTTAGCAGGGTCCAAGTATGTGCTCGATGTGTGGATCATGTCCTTGCGCATTGTTGATGGGTTTCTTTATTTTGCCATTTATCTCTATCTATGATGGGGGCTAGTTGGGTCCAACCATCTAATGTGAAAGATGCGTTACTAGCTTCAAGGAAAAGGATGAAGACGAGTTCGGTTCATGGAACTTGAAAAATGATTCCTTTGGCTATTCGGTGGGCTACTTAGAATGAGAGAAATCAACATATTTTTTAGGACAAAGCTATGTCCTTTAAGATTTCAAGCTCTACTTTTTAGAATGTTCTATATCCTAATGTATCTTAAAAATTACTTTCCTAATCCTAATACGACATGTATACTATCCTAAAAAATACCCTTAAAATAAAATCCGAAATACAAATTAAAATATCAAAATACAATAATTTCCTAAATCTAATACAACTATGTCATAAATCATAAATTTACTGTTTCCTTCTCTTGCTAGGTGTATTATTCTCCCCCTCTTAGAAAAAATTTGACCACAAGTCCTGCAGAAAAGGAGAATATGTGGAGCATGAACCACACTTTCCAAGCAAAGCTGAGGCTAGACCACGACGTACAGTGTAAACATTACTCCTCTAGGTTGTGTTCATTCAAATGTGCCTGGAGGGAACAGAAAGTCTATATAATGGTCAAAGAAATTACCAATGACTATCTCTTTGACTTAAGAATTTTTTATGATCTCCTCTTCAATCTTGGGAACCTCGTCAACTTCTGTGACTTCATGCACTTCAAGCATGGCATCAGCTAATGCATTGACCTCTAGTTGTTTCTCATAGTCCTACGCCTCATCCTGTATATTCAATTCTAATATGACTTATATTCTAAAATATACTATCCTAAAAATACCCTCAGGATAACCGTAACTGAGAGAGAGAGAGAGAGATTAGGGCGATAGCTACAGTACATTCACTGGTTCGAGGAGGGGGAGAGAGAGAGGGCAGGGTGGTTTGTGGGTGTCTCAGGGCTGGCGTGAGGTCATCGGAGGGCCACCTGGGGTTCGCTAGACCTTGGGTCTCCAGGAGCCGCCGTCATCTCTGCTCACCGGCGGCCGGTGCCTCTTCATCGGCTTTCTTCCTCGCTTTTCTTCAGATTCTCTCTTTTCTTCAGTGTTTCTGACTTGGGTGAGGCTTTTGGGGTGGATGCCGGCTTGCTCTGTTGCCGACAGCGAGGCCTCCACCGGCAGTCTTTTCGCCGGCGACCTTCCCAGGGCAGCGGAGTAGTTTTTTCCAAATTGGCTCCTTTGCCTTTGGTTTCCAGCTTTATTGAGGCGTCCATTGCAACGGCCGGAAGCTTCTGCCGCCGCTGGTGAGGTTTACCGCCAGGGCCCTGTCGCCGGCGAATTTTCCGGTCACCGGAAAGTCGCCGGAGTTTCTTTTTCAGCGGTTTTCTGTTCAGAAGTGGACGTCTAAAGTGATATTGGGCCAGGTTTGTTCTTTTTTCATTCTCTGGAGTTGCTGGCCGGTCTTCTGCCTGGTTAATGGTCTTTGTATTTTCGGTAGCTTGTTGTGACTAATAGTATGGGAGGAGGCTGCAAGAGGTTTGTGGCAATCGAAAGCAAATCCTTTGATTTTACTATTGTTGGGACTACAGAGGATGTATTGAAAATTTCTGAGAATGGAAGGGGGAGGAGGAATTCAGTTTTGTTGCCAGAGCATGTTGCTTTATGGTTATTGAGGGCCTGGGGCAGATTCTATAAGTCCAAATCCTCCAAGTGGTGTAATCAAGTGCGCCAAGGCTCTAGTACTTTTCTTGTAGAATCTAAGAGAAATAGGGCCGGAAAATTTCTGCAGTTATCTGTTATAAACAAGGGCAAGAGAACTTTTGTTTTTTTCCCTGGAGGTTGGAATGAGAGAAGTTGGGCAAAAATCTTTGATGCTCTTACTGAGATTGTTAATCTAGCTTTCTCGGCCGCATCAGGAACACCGAGGAGAGGCCTCCACATCAAGTGACAATGGCACATGGTGCTGCACCTCCTCCTCCACCTCCGGGTAGTTGCCCAAAGTGTGGTTTTATTGGTGAACCAAAATGCTTCTTTCGTTCGGTCCCACATGTTGCTGCAACTACGCCTGCGAGGAATGTTAATGAAACTGCCGAAGAGCTTTCGGCATCCAGGACTATGTAGGTGGACAGAGGAAAGCAAAGGGTCATTACAGAGCTTGGTATGAGAGCATCCAGATCAAGTAGCACTCAAGTTTACACCCGACGCAACAGTTTTGGGAATAGAAGAAACAGGTTGCGGGATAGCAATTGGGGTAGCAGTGAGTGAGGGTGGTGGCGAGTGAGGGTGGTGGCTGTACAAATTGGTCTCCAGACGCTTTGCTTGTGTGTGATACAAGCTTTCCTGCGACAGATGAGGATAAATGTGTTGATCTAGCTCTGTATGAAGCTAAAATTTGTGGATAGGAGGCTAGCAAATCTTTTGCTCCTTTGGCGAGGGATGATGTAGTCTCTCACCAAGTCCACAGGGGTTCTCTTGTTTTGGACATTCATCCTTTACCAGATTCCTTGAACCTTACTAACGAGCTAGCTCCTTCATCTCCTTCATCTTCTGGGAGCTTGCCATGGTTATACAAGGAGAAGGACTGGGCCCACTCCTTAGTGGTTAATGCCCCATCTTCTTTGTTCACTATTGGTAATCACACATCACTTTCACCGCATAATTGGGGGTTGGATTTATGTGGTGGTGTTCCTTGTGATTTGCCTCGGGAAGTGGTTTGTGACGCAATTGCAATGAGTGCGAGCTCTCGCAATAATGCTCCTACTTCCAGGTTCCGGGACACAACTCAAGAGCATGCTGGGCATGAGTGGCCGTTGGTGCCAATGGGTAGTTGCTCAAGAGTTGATGATTCGGTAGAACCGCTCGCCGTTGATTACTCCTGTTTTCAAGGCCCTAGCAACTCCTATTCGGAGGAAGATGTTTGGGATGGCATGAGTGTTAATTCTGACAAGGTTTCCAAGTGGGTGGCCTCCAAGTTTAAAAGCATTGCCGCTTGTATTGGGGTGGCTTTCTCGGGTTATGAGCATGAGGTGATTCATCTTTTATCTAGAATCGAGAGTAGCAACATTACGCCCAAGCCAACTGTGCCGAGAACACCACCTTCTTCCAGGGGGTAGAGGGAACTCAGGAGACTAGAGTTTGGAGTGAACTATGATAGGCCGTGCACTTCTACTAGTGGATTGATGGTGCCTTATGTTTAGGTTTATCTCTTGGAATGTGAGGGGTATTAATGATCGGGACAAGAGAGCTTTGCTTAAAAAAAATTTGAGGGACTGGAATTGTATCTCATTTGTATCCAAGAGACAAAACTTGAGGAAGTTGAGCTTGCTGATATTCGTAGCATTTGGGGCAACCAAGCTGTTGGTTTTGCGGTTCTCAAGGCAATAGGGACAGCTCGAGGAATTTTAATTCTGTAGAATAAAAATTCTTTCCATTTGATTTACTCATATTATGGTGAGTTTTCGATCACATGTTTCTTGCAAATGGAGGATGGCAGCACCACTTGGGCCTTTGCTAGTGTTTATGGTCCGCATGTTAGAGTTGACAAACTGAGGATGTGGGACGAACTGCATCGGATTCGGAATGGTTGGTCAGGCCCTTGGTGCATAGGGGGGAGTTTAATGAAATTTTGCATTCTCAAGAAAGGAGCACAGGTGTCTGCCCATCTAATGCAATGGTAGAGTTTCAGGATTTCATCAATTACTCAGCCTTGTTGCACCTACCATTGAAGGGGGGAGATTTTACTTGGTCCAGGAGTGGAGATGAATCGGTATGTTCAAGGTTAGACCGTTTTCTTGTGTCGGCAGATTGGGAGAAGGTTTTTCCAGACATGCTTCAAAAGAGGCTGCCGAGGCCAATGTCGGATCACTTCCCTATTTGTCTTGAGATGACAAGGCTAGAAAGGGGTAGGACCCCCTTTAAGTTTGAGAATATGTGGTCGGAATTTGAGGGATTCTCGGATATTATCAAAGAGTGGTGGGGGGAGGCTGAAGTTGACGGATTTGCTAGTTATATTGTTGCAACCAAGCTTAAGTTTGTCAAAGAGAAACTTAAGAAGTGGAACAGGGAGGTGTTCGAAGACATCAAGACTCAAAAGTATAATCTTTTAGGAATTATAAATTCCCTCGATGTAAAAGAAGAGTCTTCTGGCCTTACTAGTGCTGAAATTCAGCAAAGAAGGGATGCAAAAGAGGATTGGGCTAAGATTATTTTGATGGAGGAAATCCCTTGGAGGCAAAAGTCGAGGGCTTTATGGCTTAAGGGCGGTGATCGTAAAACCAAATTCTTCCATAGGGTAGCTAATATGCATAAGAAGTTTAACTCTCTGTCTTTTGTGGTGGTCGATGGGTTCAATATGATGTCCTCCCAAATATGAAGTCGGCAATCTACAAATTCTACAAATCTCTTTTTTCCGAGTCAAAGCCGTGGAGACCTAAAGTTGATACCTTGCCTTTCCCCGTGTTACAAGACTCAGAGAAAGAGATTATTGAGATGTCTTTCAGTGAAGAAGAAGTCACTAAAGCTCTTCTAGATTGTTGTGGGGATAAGGCCCCCGGACCTGACGGTATGACTATGGCATTCCTTCAAGGCAATTGGGACACTGTTAGTGGAGATGTGATGAGATTGTTTGCCAAGTTCTTCTCTTCAGGAAGATTCGTAGCCAGCCTTAATGCCACTTTTATTGGCCTTATTCCTAAGAAAGCAAATGCTGAAAATATTAGAGACTTTCAGCCAATTAGCCTGATTGGTTGCATCTATAAATTGCTTTCAAAGGTTTTAGCCCGAAGGTTAAGAAGCATCATTGGGAATCTTATTTCAGAGAACCAAAATGCCTTTGTTGGAGGCCGTTAGATCATTGATGCGGTGCTTATAGCAAATGAGCTTATTGATGCTAGGGTTAAGTCAGGAAAGTCGGGTGTGGCTTGTAAGTTGGACATTAAGAAAGCATATGACCATATGAATTGGGATTTTTTGTAGTATGTCATGAAGAGAATGGGCTTTGGGGAAATTTGGATTGGATGGATAAGACAATGCATATCCTCTACATCCTTCGCAGTTCTTGTCAACGGTTCTCCTACGGAGTTCTTTTCGGCTTCTAGAGGTCTTCGCCAGGGAGACCCTTTATCCCCCCTTTAGTTTCTACTGGTCATGGAAGTATTTACAAGAATGCTTGAGGCGGCATCTAGTGGAGGGTTTATTTTTGGGTTTAAAGTGGGCTGCTCGAGCACAACAACTATGAGTGTCTCTCATCTTCTTTTCGCGGACGACACTATTGTTTTTTGTGAAAATGATTGTGAGCAGATGGTGAATCTTCGGTATGTGCTTACTTGATTTCAGGCGGTTTCGGGTCTTAGGGTAAACTTGGCAAAGAGCTCTATCCTGCCTATTGGGCACATGGACAACATTCAAATGCTTGCAGGTGTTTTAGGATGCAAAGTTGATGCCTTTCCGACTACCTACCTAGGTCTCCCTCTCGATGCTAAATTTAACGAGAAAGCCATTTGGGACCTAATTATCGAAAAATTTGAGAAAAGACTCTCCGTATGGAAGTCTATGTACCTTTCGAAAGGGGGGAGATTAACTCTCATCAAAAGTGTTCTTTGAAGCATCCCCACTTACTTCTTCTCTCTTTTTCCCTTACCTTATTCAGAAGTTAGGAGCAATCCAGAAGAATTTCCTTTGGGGTTCTTTTGGGAGTGACTTCAAGTTTCATCTTGTAAGATAGAACATAGTGAAGCAACCAATGCTTTTAGAAGGGTTAGGTATAAGGGACTTGCGTCTCTTTAACGAGGCCCTTCTTGGTAGGGGTGTTCATGGTTCGGGCACCCGAACCAAAAGGAATTTCGGGTCGGCATAGTGGTGAACCGTATCCGAACCGAAATATTTGGGTACCCGAAATTCAGGTACCCAAAAATTTCGGTTCGGGTTTTTGGTTAACCAATAACCCAATTTTTTAAAAATATTTTTTTCCTATTTTGTCTAATAATTTTTTTTAGTACCCAAAGAAAACTAATATATGATATTATCACATAATATGGCAATACCACAAAGTACGTTACTATTATTCACATTTCAACGACTTCACACCTCTCTTATAACCTTAATAACATCGTATTCATGCCGAAACCATTGTCCAAATGCAACAAAGTCTTATAGAAGACCCAGACATCTAAACAAAACAATGCAACAAAGTCAAAAACTCAAAGTCCTTGTCTTCATGGGGCTTGGGGATATGTAACTTCCAAAGTTTTTAGGGAAGAGAAAATTAAAAAAAAATCTCAAAAAGAATATAAAATAAAAAAAAAGTTTCGGGTTTTCGGGTACCCGAAATTATGAAACATCCGAACCGTATCCAAACCGAAAACCAAAAAATTTATCGGTTCGGGTACCCGAACCAAAAATTTTAAATATTTCAGTTCGGATACCCAATATTTCGGGTCGGTTCGGGGTTTTTTGGTTCGGGTTTTTGGTTACGGATAGTTTTGAACACCCCTACTTCTTGGTAAGTGGTTGTGAAGATTTATGAATGAAAAGGGCAATTTGTGGAGGAAGGTAGTTACCATCAAATATGAGGCAGATGGATTTGGTTGAGTTCCCTCTGTCGCGAGGGGCTCTTATGGGTATAGTCTTTGGAGATATATCTCCAAAGGTTGGGGGAGATTCTTTCCACATTGCTCCTTTGAGGTAGGAGATGGCTCCACTATCTTTTTTTGGCATGATCGCTGGTGGAGTGACTTTCCTTTGAAAGCTTGTTCCCTAGGCTTTATGTTTTGGCAGTGGAAAAAATTGCCTCTGTTGCTGAGTATCGGGGGTAGGTTCATGGTAACAATGTGTGGACACCTGTTTTTGTTCAAGATGGATTCGTTGATGATGATTCCTTGGTCAGCTTTTTCAATAAGCTTCATGAGGCCAAAGTAGGAGAATCTTCGGTTGATAGAGTTCGGTGGGATCTAACCACTTAGGGGTGTTTCCCTGTTAGATCTTTTAATTTGAAGCTTCTTGATGGGAAGTGCCCACAACAGGAGAGTCATTATGAAAGAGGCTTCCCTTGCAATCTTATTTGGAAGTCCTTAGCCCCCTTGAAGGTTTTCGTTCTTTGTATGAGAAGCTACACATGGGAACATTCTAACGTGTGACAACTTGCAAAAAGGGGGGAAAGCTTTGGTGAATGGATGCTTCATGTGTAAAAGGGGCGGTGAATCTACGAATCATTTATTGCTCCACTGTCAGGTTCCAAGCATTCTTTGAGGTTTAGCTTTCAGTTGTTTGAGAATGTCCTGGGTTGCTCCTGATTCTATTAGGAACCATCTTTTGGCTTGGGAAGATTCATTTGGTAGGAAATTTAAAAAGAAGAAGGAAGAAGTCATGGTCCTACCTCTTGTCATCTTTTGGAGTATTTGCAGAGAGAAATAGAAGAGTTTTTGATAACGTAGAAACTCCTCTTCAGCGTTTGAAAGAGAATTTCATCAAAATTCTCTTCTTTTGGAAGAATTGAAATTTTAGCTCTTCCTTCATTGATTTGGCAGGTTGTGCGGATAGTTTATACTTAGGTTGTAAATAGCCTTTTGTACAATGCTCACTGTGCAACTGAGCTTCTTATTTCTTTATTAATATATTATCTTTTCCTTATCAAAAAAAAAAATACCCTCAGGATAAAATCTGAAAATACACTTAAAAATACCAAAATACAATAATTTCCTACACGTAATACAATTATGTAATAAATTATAAATGTATTTCTTCCTTATTTTGCTAGCCGCCTTACCTTGCCTCAATTGGCCCCAAATCCTTCTCATTCCGCTCTCTATTCAAAAACTTCAAAATCAACAAACTATTTTAACAGTCGGAAATGGCCCTATTGTCGTCCTCCAATAAACCCTTTTGTTGGCCACTAACATCACTTCTTTTCCAGTGAAGGTTTTTCGGATGCTAACGAGGTGTTTCGGCAGGGATATGTTAAGAGAGGAGCAATGCACTAGGTGGAAGGGAGAGGGGCGGGGGGGCGTGGTGTGGAGTTGAGGGGAGGGGAGGCTGAAGCCATAGTAAGGATCTGCATTCTGCAGGGGTGGTAGTGTTGATGCGGAGCAACTCCGGAGCTTGAGTCTACTCTCACTAGTGAGGGTTATGAACCAAGTTGGCCCAATATTGACCCTAGGTCAAGGACTAGGTCCCCCTAGGTCAATATTGAGTTGGGACCCTTAATAAGGGCCAAGTAGAGTTACGAAAGGTGGTCGGGCCAGTAGTAGCCCTAAAAAAGAAGTTAACCACTTAATCTTCCCAAAACCACCTCATTAGCTCATTTTTAGTTTTTGGACAGAACACTTTGCTTCATTTCTAGCTCGAATTTAACCAAGCAAATGAGCTCCAATTTTTGCAAATTATACGTGGATGGAAAGTCCTAAATGTCTATTTTCTAACCAGTCTTAAATCGTACTCAAATTCCAAGTGTTGAGGAGTTATGGGCTAAGTACCAAGCAAGGGTCAGTCCAAGACTGGAAAATACATGTTTCTGACTATGGGCTTAATTGAGGAGGTTACGGTTGTAATTTTGGAGATTAATCAACATGAAATGATTCTTTACATACAACGGAAGAGTCGACAAGTGGCAGCACCTCCATTGGAGGACTAGAGCCCACTTAAGGCTCTCTAGAAGATGGATGATGAATTCTGAAAAATACAGCTCATAGTGATTGGATTATCTTAAGCATATTGATTTATTTTCCTAAGATATTTTGTAAGCCTCCTATTGGTCCACTTGCCCCACTATTGCACAGCTAATTCCCCCTCTCATTTGGTATTTATGGGCCCAATTACCTCCATGAAAAATCAAATTTGATGAATTATATGAGAGCTTGAAGCTCAGTTTTCCTCAAAATCTCAAATTCTTTCTCTCTTAGGAAGATGGTGATTTGAGTCTTCCCTTTAATCTTATCCTTGGTGCTAAGGCTTTAGAGGGTTAAAGGGTGGATTGATTTAATCTAGGTGGTGGTTTTATCTTTAACCTAGATATATCCTCTTTGATTTATCTCTTGGTTACATATTTCAAATATTGATTCATCTTCATTAGATGCTTTCTTCTAATTGGGGATTCTCTCTCTTGCTTCATCTTTGGAAAGATTAGTCTTCAACATCCATTGGACTCATTTACATGAATTTCACACCTTTATTTGGTCAAATGGAATTCACCATGCATAAAGTGTGGGCTTATGGTAAACTTTCATCAAAACACTCCAAAAAAGAATATAATACCTCAGGACTTACCCGCCAAAGTTAACTCTAAAGATCAAGGTTTGGAGTTGGTCAAACTAGAAAGGGCACCATTTGGATTATGAATTTGAAATTAGACCAAATGGAAGCAATCAAACTATGACGGCATCAAATGGAGTTTCCCTAACAAATAATGAAGCCGCACCAGTGAGGACCTGTTATGCGACATTATAACATACCTCTGCAGTTTCAAGACTACTAGAGTGATCATGACAAATAAGATTATTCACTAGACATTTAAGTTGAATATAGTGAATTCTTCAAGGTTTATGAATGGCAAAAGCCCTATACACCTATTTTTCTCCAATCTTTGTAGAAATCACCATATGAACATTGATTAGGCACAGCAATTCGAATCTCAAACTAGCGTATTTGAATAATAGTTTTAAAATGCGATGCTATATCATTGCAAAAGTAGTCACTAGAAAATGCATGTGTTTCTAGTCCTTCACATTCATTAACTTCTCTCATTGTGAGAGATACGTTAATCAAGATTTTAATATTCTAGATTACGCATCTACATTACTCATATTGAAGAAAAATTGGTGATTTACCCATTCTAAATCATTAAGAGACTAATCACATCTTCATCACTGAAAATTACCCAAACAGCAAATATAGAATACCTCCCAACGGTGTTCAACAACTCCCTCCTGTTTTTTCTTCGAACTCATTGTGGCTGATGGTCTCAACCTGAATAACACAAAGACAATGAGATGATGAACATGCTCTCAATTTATCATGAATAAGCAAGGATGTAAGCAAAAGAATAAGCAAGGACATAAGCAACAAGAACAAGGGCTTGGCTGCAACTAGCATAGTTCACTATTCCACTGCTCCCCTTGAACTTGGCTCATACCAAGGGTGCAATTTCCTACATTTGGAAAATCCCAAAAGGGAAAATCGAGGGACATAGAACACCAGGGAACCCATGAATTTGAAGAACATGACAATGATTGTGGAAACATGAAAGACAATAGTGAAAACATAAGGCAAAGATGCATGAAGCACAAGCATAGCTGCTCAATATACATGACAAGTTAGAATCAGAGTGAAGCCAGGGCACTTGCAGTGAGAAGCTAATAACAAGAAACCCCAACATCCTAAAGAGAGAGTTATCGAAGAGTTATCTTCATGTCACTGCATTTTATTACTGGAGTCACATACTGTCATCATATGGCGATAAATTTTCCATCACCACTACTGATGCAGATTGGAATTCCATTTGACCAAATGAAGGTGAGAAATCCATGTAAATAAGCCCAATGGATATTGAAGACCAATTTTTCCAAAGATGAAGCAAGAGAGAGAATCCCCAATTAGAAGAAAGCCTCTAATGGAAATGAATCAATACTTAAAATATGTAACCAAGAGATAAATCAAAGAGAATATATCTAGGCTAAAGGAAAAACCACCACCTAGAATAAATCAACCCACCCTCTAACCCTCTAAAGCCTAGCTCCAAGGATTAGATTAAATGGAAGACTCCAAATGACCACCCTCCTAAGAGAAATAAAGAATTTGAGATTTTGAAGAAAATCAAGCTTCAAACTCTCATATCCTTCATCAAATCTGATTTTTCATTGAGGTAATTGGGTCCATAAAAACCCAGTGAAAGGGGGAATTACCTGTACATTAATGCGGCAAGTGGACCAATAGGAGGCTTACAAAATATCCTAGGAAAATAAATTAAGATGTTTAAGATAATTACAATTACTATGAGCTGTATTTTCCAGGATTCAACTTCCATCTTCTAGAGAGCCTTGAGTAGGCTCTACTCCTCCAATGGAGGTGCCGCCACTTGTCGACTCTTCCCTTGTGTATGAAGAATCATCTCATGTTGATTAATCTCCAAAATTACAACCGTAACCTCCTCAGTTAAGCCCATAATTAGAAACGTGCATTTTGCAGTCCTGGAGCAACCCATGCTTGGTATTTAGCCCATGACTTCCTCAATACTTGGGTTTGAGTGCGATTCAAGACTCGTTAGAAAATAGACATTCAGGGATTTCCATCAATGTATAATTTGCAGAAATTGGAACTCATCTTCCTAGTTAAATTTGAGCTAGAAATGAAGCAAAGTATTCTGCCCAGGAACTAAAAATGAGCTAATGAGGTGGTTTTAGGAGGATTAGGTGGTTAACTCCTTACTTAGGGCTACTATTGACCCAACCACCTTTCCTAGCCCACCTTAAGGGTCCCAAGTCAATACTCAATATTGACCTAGGGAGACCTAGTCCTTGACCTAGGGTCAATATTGGGCCAATTTAGTTCATGACCCTCACTAGTGAAAGTAGTCCCAAGCTCGGTAATGTTTCCAACTCAATTTCTTGCACAAGAAGTTGGAAGTCGACTCTTTTAGCATTTTCTTCCCGCAAATTATTCTGCAATTTAGATTTCATAACTTACAGGTAAAAGACTCTAGGAAACAACACAATTTTCGAAGCACCCACACTCAAGTGAATAGGCAATCATAACTGTCAGTTTGCAGTAACTCATGAATAGCCATTTCACAACGAGATGAATGGCACAGAAGATGCAACTTAGAAGGAAAGCAATTTGTTCAAAACTTCTATGACTTTGATTGTAAGGAGATCCATAGAGGGATAGAATTATCTTACACTAAATTCTCTGGAACATCTTTCAGCGAAAATAGTGGAGGTACCAGCATCATCAAATTTTCATCATCTTCATAGCCAAGATCTCCCTTGTCTATGAACAAGTGAATTAAGAAAAGGAGGGAGGGGTCAGAATATTAAACCCGCGGGGGGGGGGGGGGGAACAAGTAAAAACCTGTTTATTTCAAGGCAACAATTTTACCAAAAGGCTCCTTCGCTTCAGCCAACTTTCCCCTTTTCCTCCGTGCAACATCAGCATGAACTGCAATGACATGCTGATAATCTACCATCCCTGTGGCGGAAAATAGACAATTTTATCGAAGCAAAACTGTATCATTCAACTGCAGACCAGATATCTAATCATCATGGTGGCCAGCTGCCTTTCTCCTAGTAAGCAAGCACAAAATCTTATCAACTCAACATCAAGACAGATTAGGAGGTATATCTCTTACAATAAATTGTCCCTAGAATTAAAATTCAGAAAAAGCTTAATTTTATACGTGTGCATGAAAATTCAGCAAATAAAAAAAGTAGCTGACTGAGATATTTATTCGCTAAACGACATCATTTCAATTCCTTTTTTTTCATTGGAGGGAACGTTCAGATGACATTTGGAAAAAAAAAAAATTGAAAACCTTTCTGTAAACCAAACCAATATAACAGTTGGTTCATCAAGAACTCATAACATATCCAATCACCTTACGTTCTTTTTGCATTTTGCCCAAGGACAAGCAGAGGTATTAGAAACGTTTACATACACAGATTTTTTGTGCTTACAGGGCTCATATCGCTGATGAGAATACAGAAGAGAAAAAAGCAATCACCAGACCACATATTTGGGTTATCATCGTTTTCAGTATCAATGCCAGACTTAGAATTCCCACTTGTGAAGTGCAGAAGATGCAAGGAGTTGCTGACTGACCAGTAAAATGATAAGCTTCCTGGACTCGAGCAACAATGTCGGCAGTGAGGACACCTGAATTTTCGGTTGTCTGTGTGTTGGACATGCTTGTGGAAGCAGCAGATTCTTTTTCAGTTTGAGCTAAATTACCCATGGAACCAGATTCATTGGATTGACCATTAAATACACTGTGATTCTGAAAGCCGGAATTATTCTTTCTGGATATTTTCAATAATAAATTGTTACAAGCCTGAAGTTGGCCAAATGCAGGATGGGAAAATGGATCTTCAGGACGGAAACGTAGCTCCACCTTGTTTGAAGTTGAGGTGCGAACCTGAAGATAATAATGATTATGTAAATGATAGAAAATCATTAATCAGCCCATAATTCATATGTGCCTGGGAAATTAAGAACAAGCTGGCATTTAGTTCTATCATGCCAAAAGCATTTGACAAAACATATCCTATCAAAAGCCTTTTGTAATCTCCCAGTCGCTAGATATGCCAGTTAAATATACTCCTGCATGCACTAGGCATAAAACAAAATAATGAACCTCAAAAGGCCTCTTTTTTTTGGGGGGGGGGGGGGGGCCAAAAACCCATTTGCAAACACGGCCAAATCATGGACACCTTCCACAACTTTACGTATCTGTGTTGGCTATGTATCAGACACCGCCACTCTTGGACGCTCATCAGACACTCTCAAATGCATGTTGACTACATCATAGATGGCAAAAGCGGATCAAGATATGTCATTGACAGCTGTGGGCTGCACACACTATGAGCAATTTGTTGTTGTACACATCCAAACAAGACACTATCCATGACAAAAAATATAAAACTAACCATAAACACACAAGTAATTAAGTAAGTAATTTATTCTTCAATGCGTGTTCACTATACATGTCATATCTTTTTTTTTTTTTGGGTGTCATGTCATATCCTCGGTGCAATAGACATGCAACAAAATAATGAACCCCAAAACATAACGCAGAGAACCCAAAAGGATTGCATGACAGCAACTTTGGGGAACCCAAAAAACAGAACAAGACCCTTTCGGGCTTGACCAAAAGAAAGACCAAACCCTAAAAGTCAGTAACATGAAATCTCGTATCGTAATGACAAGCTTCAACTTTGTAGCTTTTTTAGCCATACCATGGATCAAGAGTGTCCCAATAAAGTCTTTTCGGCCAGAATTTCACATTCTGATGACATTGAGTAGCTATTTCACCCTTAACGACCAGTTGAATCGCTCAGCTTTCTCTTGAAAACCGCTTGGTAATCTCAAATCCTAGAGTCTCCATCAATATTGAATTTGTTAACCAGTAACTTTGGATGGAATTTGTACTCAGTTTTAGCCAGTCTACCCTAGCAAACTTCAGATATACGCTTACAAGGCAATAGTTTAGGGTTACGATTATCCAGCCACTAAATACTAATACAACTCATAGAGGACAAATAAGGATTCATTAGTATTACCTTAGTAGTCTGATTACACTTCTACACAAATTAACAAGTCCCACCAATCAATTTTAATCTATTTATAACAAAGGGCCCAATCTTTAGTACAATGTCTCACATTTCTAACTTTTTGGGTTTCAAGAAAGTGTTTAACTTGTTTCCATTTTATTCAACTATTCAAGAGTGAAGATAGATAAAAATAGGCTCAGCAATCAGTCATCCAAATGGTAGAGTTCTTAATATCACCAGAAGAGCAAGAAAGAACTTCCAGGAGGGATATCTAGGGAATGCTCCTGTTCTGTGAAGCCAACACTAGAGAAGCAAACTTGTTGCTAGAGCCTACCTCCTTCATAATACGCATGAAAAATATATGCAAACCCCCATAACTCCCTCCCCCCAAAAAATAAATAAATATAAAAGGCGGCATTGGCAATCCCGAATGAGGACATAAGCCTTTGAACTTTAAAAAGCAAAATGTGCAGACTATAAGCAGACTAGACGGAGATTGGTTCTTAATCCCTCCCCCACAACTTTCCAGGGATTTCTGATATTTACAGAGGACTTCTGAAATGAAATGAACGAATAAAATGAACTATCCAAGATCCCAATTAATATATTACATTCATAATACTTGCAAATAGAATTGCTTCTCCGTTAGATCATTCAGAGAAAAAAGGAAAAGAACATCTTTTTCTTTGCCCTAATTTTTTTTTTTTTGGGTAAGTAAACATAGAAGTATATTAAAAGGACACCAAGGGGATGTCACCCATGTACAAAAGGGGTAATACAAGCGCATTAGCTCCTTGAACTCTCATCCAATATACAATCAATAAAATCCAAAAAATTTAACTCTTTGTCACTGAACCTCATACACCAACTATACAACAACCTCAAAAAATAGAGCTTGAAATCTTGAAGAGCCAAGGTCTTATCCTCGAAAATACGGCGATTCCTCTCCTTCCAAGTAGCCCACCAAATAGCCAAAGGAATCATGCCCCAAACTTGACGGACACAGCTCTTCTTCATCCTTCTGCTCCACGCCACCGCCACATCTCTCACATTAGAAGGTTGAACCCAACTAATCCCCATAAGCGAGAGCGATAAAGCCCAAAGCAAGGAGGCCCACCGACAATGTACAAGAAGATGATCCGCGGTTTCTTCCTCCTCCAAACACATGGAGCATCTACTTGGACCTCTAAAATTTCTACTCTTAAGCATATCATCGGTGGGAATCTTGCCCAAGGTAGCAGCCCAAGCAAAGAAACACACTTTTGTGAGGGCTTTGGACTTCCAAATGGACTTAACGGGAAAAACACAACCGTCCAAGTCTTCAAATTGTGCAAAGCAATAGCTCTTGACAGAAAAGGAACCCCTAGAACCTGTTGGCCACACAATCTCATCATTGCCTTGTTGAAAAACCTTTTTGCCAGCGAGAACGGCTAACAAATTACAAACACTATCCTCTTCCCAATCATTAAGATTCCTGATGAAATTCAAATCCCAGTTGCTAACTTCACCATCCCAAGAGACAACTTCTTTAACCGTGGCATTCTTAAACCAAGCCATCCTAAAAAGATCAGGAAAAAGATTCTTTAAAGGACGGTCTACACACCAAACATCGTGCCAAAAAAATACCCTTGATCCATCCCCCACCTCAAAATGCACTAAAGATTTGAAGCGCTCAAGACCGGCTAGGATAGATTTCCAACAACCAACCCCATGAGAGTACGGACTCTTCTTACTCCACCAACCGAACGCATCTATCGCATATTTTGCCTTAATCACCTTGTTCCACATGGCACCATCCTCTTTAGCAAACTTCCACAGCCATTTGATCTTCAATGCTTCATTCATAAGACGAAGAGGTCTTATGCCAAGTCCACCCTGCAGACTAGGACGACATACCTCATTCCAATTGACCCAGTGGAGGCTGTTACCATCTTCAATGGAGTTCCAAAGGAAATCTCTTATGATCTTCTCTATCCGACTAGCAATGCTAGCTAGGATAGTGAATAAAGACATGAAGTAGATGGGCAGACTACTCAAAGTGCTCTTCAAAAGAGTCAATCTGCCCCCTCTGGACAAAAGCTTTGACTTCCAGCCTGCCAACTTCTTATGAAACCTCTCTATAATTGGATCCCAAATCGCTATGCTCTTATATGGAGCACCAAGAGGAAGGCCAAGATATGAAGAAGGCACGTAATCAACTCCGCATCCAAAAAAGCGAGCCAACTCATGAACATTGGGCACATCACCCACTGGAATGAGTGCACTTTTGGAGAGGTTTACCCTTAGACCCGACATAGCTTCGAACATAAGAAGGGTGCACCTTAAGTAGCCCAGGTTACTCTCGTCCGGGCTGAAAAAACGAGAGTATCATCGGCAAAGAGCAAGTGGGAAATCAACAAACCCTCGGTGTGAGGATTAGTAAATTGAAACCCATTTAAAAAACCTTCCTCCCCTGCTTTAATCACCAACCTGCTAAGTGACTCCATAACCAAAATGAATAATAAGGGCGACAACGGGTCACCTTGCATTAAGCCTCTTGAGCTTGAGAAAAAACCAGAAGCTTCTCCATTAACTAAAATAGAGAAGCGCACAGTAGAAATGCAAAAGGAGATCCATTTCCTCCATTTGTCTGGAAAGCCCATTTTCTCAAGAATAGTCAAGAGGAAACTCCAAGAGACATGGTTGTAAGCCTTCTCAATGTCAAGCTTACAAAGGACACCAGACATCCCTGATCTGATACAAGAGTCAATACATTCATTCGCAATTAAAGCTGCATCCAAAATTTGACGACCAGGAACGAAAGCGTGCTGCGAAGGACCCACAACTTTTCCAACCACTCTCCTCAATCTTGACGTAAGGACTTTTGCAAGAATCTTATAAACACTTCCTACCAAACTAATGGGCCTAAAAGACTTAATATCATCAGCACCAGCCACTTTGGGAATCAAGGTAATAAAAGTGGCATTTAAACTTTTCTCAAACACACCCTTCTTATGAAAATCACCAAAAAAATCCCATAATCTCCCCCTTGATAATAGGCCAACAATGCTAAAAAAAGCTATATTGAACCCATCTAGTCCTGGAGCTTTCTCAATTCCTAACTCGGAGATGGCCTTCCACACTTCATCTTCAGTAAAGTCTTTCACAAGATCGCTAGCATCCTCCGGGCTAATAGAGGCAAAAGCGATTCCATCAAAGAAGAACCTAGATGATTGATCTTCATGATACAGGTTCTCATAGAACTTGACAATCGCATTTCTGGCTGAGGCAGCATCAGCATAGGACTCGCCATCAACTTGAATTTGATAAATAGCATTAAACCTTCTTCTCCGATTTGCCCCCTGGTGGAAAAATTTGGTATTATGATCACCATCCTCAATCCACTGTTGCTTTGCCCTTTGGCGCCAAAAAAAATCAATAGATTTTCGCACCATAGAGAGTTCTTTTTTAACTCCTAATCTTTCAAATCTATCTGCCCAATAGAGAGATTGCTGCTGCTCCTTCTCATCTAAACGCTTCACTTTATCCACCAGAATACCCATCTTGAACTCCAAATGGCCAAACACTTCCCTATTCCACTGTTTAAGCTTGGTCTTCAAGAAGTTGAGTTTTTTTGCCAAAATGAAACTCGAAGAACCACTAACATTCTGAACATCCCAAACAGATTTGATAAGGTCATCGAATCCACTCGCCTCAAGCCACATATTCTCGAATTTGAAAGGGCGTCTGCCTCCAGAGACTTCCCCAACCCGCAGAAGAATGGGAAAATGGTCTGAAGTAATCTTCGGAAGGGTAACTTGATGGACCCCCTGAAAATGATCTTCCCATTCCGCCGAAAAGAGGAATCTATCGATGCGAGATAACACCGGGACCTCCTCATGACTAGGCCAAGTGAAACGAGCCCCTTCTAACGGAGGGTCAACTAGATTGCACGAATCAATAAAATTAGAGAACTCTCTCATTGTCCAAGAGGAGGTGGTAGATTGCACGAATCAATAAAATTAGAGAACTCTCTCATTGTCCAAGAGGACCTACCACCTGAGGATCTCTCTGAATGGAACCTAATGACATTAAAATCCCCACCCAAACACCACGGAATGTCCCACAAAGACATAAAGAGCGACAACTCCTCAAAAAAAGCCCGTCCCAAGTAGTCGTCATTAGGTCCATATACCCCAATCAAACCCCACTCAAAATTGTCCTCCAGAGACTTAAACCTACAACACACTGAAAACGACCCAATGCAAGAATCACCGAGTTCCAAGACTTGAGGGCCCCAGATGACAATAATACCTCCTAATCGACCCACTGAAGGTAAGAATAACCATTCAATCGGTCGACGTCCCCACAAACTAATCACTACCTGGCGGCTAACCACCTCCAACTTAGACTCTTGGAGAATAGCAACATCAGAAGCAAAAGACCGTAACACCCACTTCACATCCCCCCGCTTGTTTGGACAATTGAGCCCCCTTACATTCCATGCAATCAACTTAATGGCTGGCCCCATCTGAAAACAGCCTCACCCTGCCACCTTCATCCCCCATACTAGCTTCAACTGATTGTTCCCTTCTCAATCTATTTGCTTCCAACGATGCCCTAATTTTACCTTCTTTGCCCTAATTTTGTCCTAACTTCATTCATAACGCTAGAAAATGTCAAAAGGGTAGCGTAGATTGTTCAACATTCGAATTCCAACTGAAATGAAAATAACCATCCTTATCAGCAAACGATTATCTATGCCTTTAAACAGTATGGACTTTCTAAAATTGTATGTCCCAAATGAATACAAACTAAAATATCTACTCCCCCACCCCAAAAGAAAAGGTAGTTAAAAAAAAGACATGAAAATGACGCTACCCTTTTTTTTTGGGTTAAGTTAGTTACTAGTTAGTAGCTTTCATTCCATTACAAAACTTCTTATACTTTGCATCTGTATCCTTGGGCATGTCCAAGTATATCACTCCTCCCTTGTGTACACATATTCACTATACACTCTCTGTTCTTCTCATTGATTTTTTTTTTTGTTGGTAAGTAATCGAAGAGGTATATTAAATACACACCAAAGGGATGTCACTCATGTACAAAAGGGGCAATACAAAAACCTTATGCCCTAACGCTCACATCCATATTGCAATCGACAAAAGCCAAAAAATTTAAATCTTTGTTACTACTAGGCCCCACACTCCAACTATACAATCTCCTCAAAAAATAGAGCTTGAAATCTTGAAACGACAAGACTTTTTCCTCAAAAATACGACGATTTCTCTCCTTCCAAGTAGCCCATGAAATAGCCAAAGGAACCATGTTCCAAACTCCAAGGACCCAATTCTTCTTCATCCTTCTCCTCCAAGCCACTACCACATCTCTCACATTAAAAGGTTGAACCCAACTAATCCCCATTAGAGAGGGAGATAAATCCCAAAGCGAAGAAACCCACTGACAATGTACAAGGAGATGATCCACAGTTTTTTCCTCCTCCAAACACATGGAGCACCTACTTGGACCTCTAAAATTTCGTCTCTTAAGCACATCATCCGTGGGAATCTTGCCTACGGTGGCTGCCCAAGGAAAGAAACACACTTTAGGGGGAGCTTTAGACTTCCAAATGGACTTAGCAGCAAAATCACAACCATCCAAGGCTTCAAATTGTGTGGAACAAAAACTCTTGACACTAAAGGATCCCTTAAAGATTAGTGGCCACACAATCTCATCCTTACCTTGGGACAGAACCTCTTTGTCAGCAAGTACGGCTAACAAATTACAAATACTGTCCTCTTCCCAATCATTAAGACTCCTCACAAAAGTCAAATTCCAATGTCTAATGTCACCATTCCAAGAAACTACTTCTTTTACCGTGGCATACTTCAAACGAGTCATCCTAAAAAGACGGAGAAAAGGAGTCTTTAAAGGTCGATCCCCACACCAAACATCGTGCCAAAATAACACCCTTGAGTCATCCTTCTCCTCAAAATGCACTAAAGATTTGAAACGCTCAAGACTTGCTAAGATAGATTTCCAACAACACCATGAGGATAGGAACTCTTCTTACTCCACCAACCCAACTCATCTATCCCATATTTTGCCTTGATCACATTTTTCCACATAACATCCTCCTCCTTTGCAAACCTCCACAACCATTTGGTCTTCAAAGCTTCATTCATAACACGGATAGGTCTTATGCCAAGTCCTCCCTGTTGTTTAGGACGACATAGCTCATTCCAATTCACCCAATGGAGGCCTGTTGTTCTCATTGATTTTGTACAGCAATTGTTTCTTAGCAATAGAAACAACAAAACTAGCAAGAGTATCACACTAGCACTCTTAGCCCTGAAGATTACGAAATCCCTTTCTTTCCAAATTAGGAAACTGCTGTAGACTAACTCAGTGCACAACTTTCCTTTTAATAGGCTTGTCCATCTTCCTGCTGGACATCCAATTCTAAGGTAGCAAATATGGAAGCCTAAAATGCAGCATATTTCTCATGAATATCAGCAGTAATAGTCTCAGACTTGATGATTCCATCATCACTTTCTTTCCAGACATAGTAAATTGCTGTAGACAAGCTCGAATACATGACTTTCTTGTTCATAGGCTTAGGCTTCATCCTTCTAGACACCCAATTGCAAGGTAGAGAAATCTTGAAATTTACAGTTCAGCGTATTTCTCATGTGTAGCATATCTGATTAGTATATTCACATTGAAAGAAGAGATATGCAATACTTTCAAATTGCTTCCCACACAAACTGCAAGTATCATCCTCTACAATACCCCATTTCTTCATTCTCTTCTTAGTTTTCCTGCTAAGCACAGTTAGCCAGGAAATAAATGATGCCTTCGGCAAATTCCAACAGCACCAGATCAATTTTGTCCAATGCTAATTCTGCTCTTGAAACATCAACAACAATTCATAAGCAAAACTTATATCAGCATGAAAATATCTCATTCACTTGGATGAAAGTCTAAACCAACTTTAAACATATCTTTAAGTCTTTGACTTTGACAACTTGTCCCAAGCCCAGCTACTATCTGCTGGTGCACTATAGTCCCACCAGTTCTGCCCTTTAATATAAGCATGAGTGATACCTTGACCCATAGGATCCTTTTTTTGCCGCAATTCCAAACAAACATATTTCCCACAGATGTAGTGTTCCAATGCTTAATGTGTTTGATAGCCAGCCCACCTTTTTTCTTGGATTTGCATACTTAATCTCAAGCAATCATAGGCACTTTATCCATGTAAGCACTACCATCCCGGAGAAAACTCCTACAAATTTGCTCAATTTAATGATATCTTAGGGAAGCAAGAAAATGGAAGACCAGTTAATTAGCTGCACTCAGCCTGCATAACTAATTCTTTTCATTTCCCAAATTGTGATTATGCTAGTCATCTCATCAAGAAGAATCTGACTATCATCCTTATTCAGTTTCCTTGGGGAAATGGGCACTCGTAGATATGCAATCGGCAAACTTCCTTCTTTGAAACCAGTAAAAGTGATAACATCATTCTTCACCTCCCTGATGTGCCCCAGAAATTGTTTCTGACTTTTCCTTTCTAGTATGCAAACCAGAGGCAACACTGAATTTGTGGAACATATCAGATAGGACTGCAACTGACCTGAGGTCTCCATAACAACACATCATTATCATATCCTCTGTGAAACATAGGTTATTGATCCGTAGTTGCTTGTACCTTGAATGAAATTGGAAACCATCACTTTGGGCAACCTCAGCTGCAAGTTTATAGAAAATATGTTGAAAGGCCTCAATTTCTCTGCGCAGTTTGTAAACTGGGCCATGCAATGTGTTAGAACAGCAAGTTACTCTTTATTGATGAATGGTGGATTACTAGTTTTTTTTTTTTCAAAGTCAAAGTGAAGTGAGACAAAGGGATCCAATATCCCCATCAGTTTTTGTTAAATGCATGGAATACCTTTCAAGATGTGTGAATGACACTACTTTGAGACGCCCAAAATCAAAAAGAATGTATTGTCAAACGACTGATGGCTAAATCCATCAAAAATTACCAACAGCCATCCAAAAGAAAAATTATCAAACAAGAAAAGGTCCATTACTATATCAAGTAGAAATGCGACAACAAACAAAATATTTTTTTTAATTAATTTGCTTTGTTCTTCCACTTATTGTGGTTGGGCATGCAGGGGAAGTTGGGAGGGGCAAAAGGGGAGATGTAGGTTAGAGGAACTACCTTTGCAATTGTGTCAGGTCCACCAAGGGTTTCTATGGCACGGGACATAGATGAAGGATATGCAGGGTAGTGAACAGCAAACACCTTTGTGCTCGGTAAATGCCCTGTTGCAGTCCCGTCTTCAATGACTCCCATAATTACGAGCTTACAGCTGTAACACCAGAAATGAACATATAGATAGAAATTTCAATTCAGTTCATCTTATTCTAACTGCTAAATTGGATCATCCAATAGAATCACCACATCCCTTGCCAAGTTGTTGTTACAATAAAGGGAAAATGAATATTCATTTGCTTTTTTTTTAAAGAAAAAGGTATTAAACTTTCAAAGCTTATGAATCAAGGCTTCTCTACAACACAAGTCAAAAGCCCGAACTTCAAATACAAACTAATGGTGAACTCAACCGAAAAAGATTGAGAATCACAAGAAAACAGAAAAAACAAACACAAAAAGGGCTAATTCAAGAGCTCTGGAAATCATCAAATAGAAAACGAACCACCCTCAAAATCAAAAACAAAAACCACAATCGACAACCTCCACAGAAAATGACAAACTATACAGAAAACCAACCAAAAGCGGCTGATCCGCCATTGTCTGAAGTGCCCAACAAAGATCATCTCAGAACAATCACTCATGAGCAAGGCTAAAATCCATCAAAATCCCTCTTATCCCAGCTCCTACATCACACAAATCCATCTCACAAAGATCACTTACGATGGAGGCTAAAGCAATTACAATAAAGATAATGTTAGCATTTAAAGGCTAAAACATCAACAAAATAACCATTTTCCGTAGTTCAGTGGCGGATCCAGAAGTTCGGATCAGGGGTGTCCACCTTTGAACATTCATTACCATGGGTACCAAACATTAGATTCACCCTCATGTCCTCCATCTCTTTGATGCTCGTCAATATTAAAATCGGCTCCACTACTACTTGCATTATGTTCTTGGTCTTTTTCATGTTGTTTCCTTCTCAAATATTGTAAAACAGAATTGAATTGATCCATATAAAACTGGGGGAAAAAAAAGTTACTAAGTATCCTCTCTAAGTGCCATGTAGTTACAAGACATGGAGATAGCATGTCCCCTAACAGTGAGGCTATAACCCAGCAGCCTAGGTGTAAACGAAGCGATCAGTCTGAGTTCAAGTTGGATTGACCTCAGATTGGGCTTCCTATATGTCCAAAGTCACTTGGATTTGCATAATTAGATTAGTTGCAATTGAAATCATAGCTATAGCTTGAAATGGAAGGCAACAGGTACCCACCAAGCAAGTGATTGTCTACATAGAATAGAAGCATAAAGAGGAAGTGCAAGTGGCCGCTTCGATATTTGAAAGGGAAATTATTAAGCACAATGATACCCCAACAAGCAATTGCAAAAGCACATATCAATTAATCATTAACCGAGCAATTTCGATCTCTATAAATAGAAAAAAAGCGAGCAACTGACCACTTGAGAAACCATTCAAGAAAAGAAGCAAGTCATTGGCCAATTGCACGAGCATATAACAATAACATGATAACAATTATTAACCAATAACCAAACAATTTCAGTAATCAATCTCCATATACAGAACAGAAGCTGAAAAGCAAACAATTGGAAGCAATTCAAGCAAAACAAATTTTCAAGATTGAAACCAGAAACGTAACCTGCGTGGCACTGCGGCAGTGGCGGCAAAGGCTGGGCTGGACGTGGGCGGCTGAAGGCTGGCGGCGTGCGACCGTTCCGGTGGCCGGTGGTGCTGAGCCGCTGCTCGTGGACGGTGGATGTCGATTTTGTCGAGTGGAGACCGAGAGACACTGAGAGGAGAGTTCTGAGGGCACCGAGGGTCGAAGAACTGAAGCGACTAAGGGCCTGTTTCTTTCGTGGGTAAAGCAGGTAGGTGAAAAGGTGAAGTAGGTTAAAGTTGGCTGAGATGAATTGACATAACTTAAAGTTGGTATTTTATTTAAATGGGTTGAAATAGATTAAAGTAGGTTCAAATGAGTTGATGTTGATTGAATTTGGTTAAAGTTCGTATATTTTTTATGTGGTGCGTTTAAATGGGTTAAAATAATGAGAATGTAATTAATGTATGATCATTTATGACGTTATCCAAATTTTGTGAAATTTTTGTTTGTTATTTTTATTTCTTATTTTTTTGATTTTTTATTTTTAATTTTTAGTTTTTTATTTTTCATTTTTTATTTTTCATTTTCTTTGTTTTTATTTTTTATTTTTTATTTTTTATTTTATTTATTTTATTTTATTTTTTTATTTTTTATTTTTTTCTATTTTTCTATTTATTTATTTTTTTACTTTTTTATTTTTATTTTTATTTATTTATTTTTATTTTTATTTATTTATTTTTATTTTTTATTTTCATTTTTATTTTTTATTTTTAATTTTTTATTTTTT
>JACYFF010031958.1:16904276-16963615 GCA_017589665.1 Selenicereus undatus | reverse complement strand
AAAAAAAATTAAAAAAATACAAAAAAATTAAAAATTAAAAAATTAAAAATTAAAAATTAAAAATTAAAAATAAATACAAAAAAATAAAAAAATAAAAAATAAAAAAAAAATAAAAATAGAATTAAAAATTAAAAAAACTTAAAAAATTAATAAAAAATAAATAAATAAAATATTTCCATAACATCCGAAAAATTAAAACTGCTCATAATTATTATCAGATTGTTCGTACATACAATTACGTAAATTATAAAAAAATTTCAAATATGAGAAATGGTTGTTTTATATAGGTGTGGGAAGGAGTGGTATTTTTTTTTAAGTGTGGGAAAGAGTGGGAAGAGGGAGGAAGAAGTTGGTGAATGTGGGGTGGGTGAATTTCCCAACGAAAAGAACTGGGCCTAAGCCTCATTCTTTTGCCGGTCGTTATTACTCTTTAGTCATTACTCACTGCATTTATTTAAAAAAAAAAGATATTGTTAGCAGGTAGTAGGCTAGTAGCGAAACCACTGAAGCAACTTCTATATAGTATATACACCCAGCCAAGCTAATGGGTCAGAAGTCTCTTGTATTCTCTGCATTCACGTTATTTGAAATGAGGCTAATAAAAGTAGCATTGAGGCTAATGATAAATTTTCTCGAGGAGAAAAACCCAAAAAACAACTTCATCACATCTGTTTTAACAGTGTTACAATTGGATTGAAGAAACGTTATAGTTATACCATTAAGACTAGGGGCTTCTTCCCCGCAACAGTCAAGAAGTGCTTTATTAACTTCCTCCTCCGTGAAAGGCAGCTCAATAGTATCCCTACCAAAATCATATAATGAGGTGAGAAACAAATTATCTACTTTTGGTCTCTACGTTTCAAACTTAGTGAAAAGATATTATAGAAGTCATGAATCGCATATTTCATATCTCGAATAATCTTCATATCTTGAAGAATCTCATAGTGAACCCCATCCACTACCATAAAAGACAAACGATTGAACTTTCTATGGAGATTAGCCACCCTATGAAAGAACTTAGTATTCCGATCACACGGCCTAAGTCACAAAGCTCTAGTTTTTTTGTCTCCAAGATATCTCATCCATCAAAGTAATTTTTGCCCAATCATCTTTTGCATAGTTGGTTTGCTAAATCTCTTCACTAGTGAGGCCAATCGTTTCTTCTTTCACATCTAATGAATTTATAATGCACAGGATATCATATTTTTAGTCTTGATCCCCAAAAACATCTCTGTTACATTTCTTGAACTTTCCTTTGATAAACTTAAGCTTGTGTGCAATAACATAGTCAGCGAAGCCATTCACTTGAGTTGCCTCCCACCACTCTTTAACAACACCACCTTCAAATTCCAGCCATATATTCTCAAATCTAAAGGGTCTTACCCCTCTCCAACTTTGACGTCACAAGACAAATAGGACAGTGGTTAGAAAGTAGTCTTGGCAATCTTTCTTGAACCAAATCTGGAAGATGCTCATCTGACACCAGAGAATGATCCAGCTTTGAACAAACTACCTCATCTCTAATCATAGACTAGTTGAAATCCCCCCCCCTCAATGGAGGATCCATAAAGGTAGAGTAATTGATAAAATCACGAAATTTTGCCATTGCATTAGACGGACATGCACATGCACTCCTTTCTTGACTATGTAGAATTTCATTAAAATCCCCCATACTCCAATGACCAGACCAACCATCTCTTGTATAAAACAGCTCATTCCCCAACCTTAACTTATCGATTCTAGTATGTGGACCACAAATTCCAGTGGAAGCCTAAGTGAAGTCATCGACCACCATTTGCAAGAGGATACCAAATTAAAAGAGTTTTTATCCCACATAACTATAATGCCACTTACTGCACCTTAGCATGGATATCAGAAAGCTAAACATCCTCTAGTTTTGTCTCTTGAATACACATGAGATCGGACCTCCAATCCCTTAAAATACTTTTAAGAAGTAATCTTTTGTCACGATCATTAACACCCCACACATTCCAAGAAATAAGTAACTTTCAACAAATTATTGTTTACATGATGTTAGATGTATCACACACATACAACAAAAGCCCTAATGAAATGGGGGGGGGGGGGAAGACACAAGCAGAATTTTCCTAAGTTGCTATTATTTACATCTCTTGTTCATTTTCATGATTGATCCTCTTCTCCTTCATAGTTTAGATATGGGTGGAGCTACGTGGGTGCAAGGGGGTGTCAATTGACACCCCATCTTTTTGGGGAAAAAAAATTGAAATGTTGAAATTTCTGGGGACAAAAGAAACAGGTATGTATATTATTTCGTTTGCATATAAAGCAAGAAGTGTGCATGGCGCAAGTGGTGAGAGGTGCACATATTGCCTGTTGGTGATGTAGGTCGCATGTTCGATTGTGTATAGCTGTAGTTGCTTAGTTTCTTTTAATTACGATAAAAATGTTGTATATATATATATATATATATATATATATATATATATATATTTCTAGTTTGCAAATATAATAAAAAATGTGCAGTGCTCACTTGGTGTAAGGAGTTTGGATTCAGCCCATGCTAGGGGTGGGTTTTGAGTTTGGGTAAATGCATTTTTGTGTGGTTCTTCCTTTAATTAAGATACATAATATTTGTACCATTAAAATTGGTATGTAATGTTCAATTAATTCCTCCCCTTCTATAAGTGGAAGATTTGGGGTTTGCTTCTGGTTCGATATGTTAGTGAAAATAAGGGGAAATTTAAAAAAATTATTTTATGTTGATATCAACCTAGAGAGAAAATAGTATAAATCTCCAAAGGCAAAATCAACTGCAAGATCAACGGCAAGAATATTCCCTTTTAAATTTATAATCAATTCTTTGCAAACTATTTTGCCTAATGTAGTGATTCTGATCAAATTTGTGCCTAACAATTATGCTAATTGCATTTTGAATAGTCAAATAGGGGTTAATTTTGAGAAGTTTGTGAATGTGAAAATCGAACTTAAGAGCTTGAAGACAAAATTTGGTGAATTTGGGATCTCTTGTAGGTCTACTGCAACATTATGACTATGTTGTGTTATGAAAAAAATATGGAAGAAAATGTATTAAAAAATTATATTGCAATTTAGACGAACATTAGTTTTATTGTATAGTATAATTCAACACCCCAAGGTTTGAACACTGGCCGCCATTAAGTTCAGATGACCGTTTCTCAAGCCTCTTCTTCTACCTCACCTAGTTACCCTCTCAGCTATTGATGGTTTTTGAGGGGGATGAAAAAATAACTTAAAGAAAAAGGAAAATGATACCTCAAATACTCACGATTGTCAGTCGTAGTATTTTAAGGGTCGGTCCACAGGGAAAACGTGTAATTATGGTCATTTAAAACGAAATTCTTAAACTGATTAACTAATTCTAAGTGAAATTATTTAAGGCAATCTAACATCCAAATCCAATTAAACGAATCTAATCCTAATTCATTAAACATTAAAACCAACTAATTTACTAAATCAACTAAACCTAAACTAATACTTATATTAATTATGCAAATTAAACCAAATTAAACAACTAAACTTGAAATTAACCAATTAAAAACTAATTATTTTGTTAATACGAAATTACACTAAGGAACTTAATCAAACTAATTAAACTATAGGGGAGGGGGACGAAATTAAAAAAAAACGAAAATGAGAAGTGACAGAACACGAACAGCATCAGCAAAAACAAGGGAAGGGGAAGGACCAAAATCGAAACGGCATCAGCAGGAACAGGGGAACTGGAAAAAAACGAAGAACAAGAACAAAGCTCAACACCAAGGGAAGGGGAAATACGAATACCATCAATCATCAACACCCATTATCAACAACCAAATTCTCCAACCAAGCCAAACTCTAACCAAAACTGAAATTAAAACAGAGCAAGCAGAAGCAGGGGCAGGGGAAGAATTAAACCGAAACAACCTGAAAGCTGAGCAACAGGACGGTAGCAGCAGATCGAAACAGGGGAGGAAGAGAATCAACTGAAATTGAGCAAAATCGCAACCAATCTCCGCAAAATTGAACCAAAATTATGAACTACCACTCACATACTCGAATTGAAATGCAATTACATAAAATCGAACCCAAAAGAAAACCATTGAAATCGAACCCTAATTTCTGAAATTCGAAGTAAAATTGAAAATGAAAACTCAATTGAACGAAACTAAAACGGAATTTAAATCTAATCCTAATCCTAAAACTAACTCTACTCTCCTTTCCTTTTCTTCGAATGGCGTCTGCACCTTGCTTAAATACCCGACCTCCATCTTGATTTCGATCCTTCGCCTCTGGACCCTTCGATCTTCGGCTCGATGTGGACGATGGCGATGAGACCCAACAAAGGGGGTGTCGTGGATGGTTCAGATGAGGCCAACGAGGTGGTTGTTAGAGGTGATGGGGTGATGAAGGTGAAACCGTGGGTGGGGGGTGATTTCTGGTTTCGGGAATTCGATGGGCTGGGGGTGTACGTGGGGTGTTGCGCTGGAGGAGAGGGAACGGGTAGAGAGAGAGAGGGAGATGAGGTGGGTCGAAGATGAAGGTTCTGGGTCGAGGTGACAGGGACGATGGGTCGAGGTTCTAGGGTTTCTGGGAACGGGGGTCGGGGAAGCAGAGAAGACGAAGAACAGAGAGAAAGACGCGAGAAAGGGGAGGGGGGGTGTTTTAAGTGAGAGTCGGTTCAGTTGAACCGGTCGGTCCGGTTCACTGGACCGGTCTGGTTTTTAATTCATTTTTCTTCCTTCTTATTTTGGCCGGTTTTTATCAATTTTGACCGGTCTGATTCTTTAACGGCGCAATCTTCTATTGACCCGACTCATTATTGATCCGACCTTTTATTAACCTCATTTTAAATGAACCGACTAGTTTTACTTGATGAATACCCGATCTGTTGCTCACCCCTGCCTATTACCAAAAACAATTAAGGGGGAAGACTAGGTAGATCCTCACATAGCTAAGGGGCCTGCAAAAATGCAATCACAAAGGCAATTTGTGCAACCAAAAATCAAGTATAAGTCTCTAATGGGCATGTTCATATCATCTTTTAGAATTACTAGTGTATATCGTGTGCTTCGCACAAGCATGTATAGTATTTCATTTGAGATTTTGATTATTAGCTAATTAGTTTTGATTAACATCAATATTTGAGATATAATTAGAGATTATGAATTATATATTTATTGTAATGGTTTATTATTTTTATGTAATTATTTTATGGTTGTACATTTTTAATACCTTTTTAGAGCTTAAAGGTTTTGAATTTGTTATTTTATACACTTGTACAAAAAAAAACCCTCCCAGTGTGGGTCCCATTTTTGTGGGGTATTTTATACACTTGTACACTTCGAGTTAAATAATTTAGTTAGATTTTCACTGTCGACCTTTTTTGTTTATACAAAATTTATTGTGAATAATTTGTTTATATAGAAGACATTATAGTTATTGTTTTTATTTTATCTAGTATTAATATTGTTGTTGTTGCTGTTATCTATTTAGTAAGACATATAGATATTTAAAATCGTATAGCTTAATGTTAAGAATTTGTAGCATCACGGTAGTTAGTAGGGCTGGCAAAAATTCGAGTCCGGGTCAATTCGGGTCCGGACATTCGGACAAAAACTTCATACTCGGACCCTGTTCGGATTACAAATCAGACACTTTGACCAAACCCGGACCCGGTTGTCCGAATGTCCGAATTCGTAATATGATTTTAGGAGATTCTGACTGAAATTTTGTGTGACCGAACCCGAACCCGATTTTTCAATGTCCGAACCTGGTTGTCCGAATTTATTTTTATAAAATTTTCTAAAGAATTTGGACTAAAATTACATATAAACATAGTTGTCCGAACTCGGTTGTCCGATTGTCCGAACCCGAAATGGTTCAAAAATCCGGACAACCCGAACCCGAATGTCCAAACCCGAACTCGACCCGGTTTAAATTCGGACATGACCGATTGTCCAAATTTTAAATTCGGACATAAATTTAGTGACCGTACCCGGTTTTTTTCGGGTCGGACAAATTCAGGTAATCGGGTCAGACAAATTTTTGTCAGCCCTAGTAGTTAGCAACATTCAAATGTATTAAAGTTAATATTACACCTCACTAAAATATTTTAAACTTTCATATGTTTGCTAGAAAGAAAATAGTCTCACCTCATTAGTAAAGGTATTGGTCAATGTACACAAAATGGTTTTTTTTTTTAAGAGTTCAAGAATAAATAAAGAATGAGACTAAAAAGGAGGTAGGGGACCACTATCTAAATATTGCAAATAGTAGCGCATATTGGTTGTTTTGTGGGTCATATGAATATGTATTCTCATTCTAATAGTATTATTCCATAAATGATAGTACATTTTCTCTGTTTATGTCATAGTATTAAGTTTTAGCTATTAGGACTATGTGTCTATTAAGTTTTGGGGTGGATAAATATAATAATATAGTTTAGTAAATTAATAATTAATTAATTGGCCTATGATCGATTACATATAAGTACTTAAAATATTTAATTAATTTAAATATGTTTTCTTTTGTTTGTTCAGTAATTGTGTCATTACAATAAATTAAACTTTAATGTATTTGTTACATATGGATAATTTAGACGTTAGGAATTTGCAGCAGTACTTTAGTTATGTAGCATCACTTGAGTTAGGAACATCAAAATGAAACTTTATTTATATTAATGGTGCATTGTTATAATATATTAAACTTTGATGTATTTGTTAGATAAAGATAAATCAAATGTTAGGCATTTGCAGCATCACTGTAGTTGGGAACAGTCAAATATATTTAAATGTAATGAAAATTTATGGATGCATTTCAAAGGTCATGGTATACTAAATCTTTTTAGCATTTTATGACTTCATAAGATCATTTTGACCAAGCATTAGTTTAGTTAGGAACATTAATATGAAACTTTTATTATATATTAACGATACATCATTAAAATATACTAAACTTTGTTGTATTTGTTAGATAGAGAAAAAAAAATTCATACTTTGGGAATTTGTAGCATCACTGTAGTTAGCAAACATCACTTCGGGAGCATTAAAATGTATTAAAATTTATGAATGTATTTCAAAGGCCATAGTATACTTAGCTTTAATTAAAATTGATGGAGTTATTTCAAAGATCATAGTATACTTAATTTTTTTTCGCATTCCATTGCTTTATAAGACCATCGACATGTTGCAATTTATGCATTAAATACACAATTCCAAAGGAAAAAGCGGAAAAAAAAGGAAACTACTTGACCAATGATATTATACCAAATGTCACTCACCCAAGAACACATTCAGTTTTATATATGATATATGATATATGATATAAGATATATGATATAAGATATGATATATGATGATATGATATATGATATGATTAGTTAACAATTAGTATCATTTTGCTAACTGTTACTAGCATTTATTAGCGATTAGCAGTAGCAATTAGTGGTTATAAGATGTTAGTAGTAGTTACGAACAGTGTTTGGAAAGAACATGTAGCATTTTACCAGCAGTTTCAATGTTTACTAGTAATTAGTGTTAGCAACGTTTGAGAGCGATTAGAAGCAGTTAGTAATTAGCAAACGCTCTATAAAATGCTTTAAAGTGATTTGCAGTTGCCTAATTTGAATGCTTAAACAAAAGACCCGATCTGAAGGACATGCCAAGTGTCATTTGCAGTCCAAGTGGAACTAATTATTAAAAAAAAAGAAGATATGAATGGATTAAAACAACCACCATGTGTCATCTTAAACAATCCACATGGACTGAAATCATTGTGCAATTTGCAAATGGCTTTAACAAGCTAAGGTTATCAATTGAAAATCACCAAGATCTGATATGGGGTGGAAAAGGCATGACTAAACTAAGCTTATTCAAGAAATTTGGATACTTGGAGTTTCCAAACTAAAGTTGAAAGGATGGAGTGTTACTAGTTCCCTTGATAATTGGTCAATTCCATTAACTCCTACTGCTATTGTTTTTGTTCACCTAAAGAAGGTGAATAGGATGTATTTTAATACCTAAATACCATCCTTACCCGTTATTAACATACCAAAGAGAATCATTACCCCTTAATACCTGAAGGGTGTAACTACTACATGGCTTATTTTTGCATCATTCGGGGGCTGACGCTAGCTAAACAACGTTCTATGCTATACTTAATTCCATCTGACAAACTACTTAAACTTAATAACTTATAATCTGATATTAGAAACATTAATCGTCAACTCAATTATCAACAAATTAGATGAATGTTACTATGCATCTACTACCATGCTATTTAAAATCAATATAAAAAAATTTCCATGGAATTTTCCCATTAAGTTATTATAACATATTTTGATATGATTTATTATAATTTACAGCCACAATAACAACTCTAGTAAACTTCCAAAAAATCATTAAAAAATTTAAAAGCTTAAAAATTTTTCAATTTTAATCCAAATTACTATCTTGTATTAAACCCTATCAAGATCATCATATTAGGTGCTTATTCCATAGCTAGATTAACATTTTTTCTAGGGATGGAATATGAGTGAAGGATGGGCCAGACATAATAGATGATGTGGTATTGAAGGATATTTGTTTGTTGGATGACTGATTTTGAGGCCTTTTCTCTTTCAGAAAAAAAATTCATAAGTCTAAAATTTCTTTGAGAAATTATTCTTTGTGAGACATGAAAAAATAAAATAAAATTGTCCACTATAACAATTTACCGGGCATGTTTAATTATCCTTTAAGAATGAGATATTTCATGGAGAAGCTCTATATAATATAATTCGATGTATAGGATAGTTGGAACTTGGTAGTGTTAAAAGATTCTAAGAAAATCCAACTACTTTTCCTTTCTTTTTTGGGGGGGCAGGGAGACTGGATATAAGCAAAGCCTGTACCATACTTAGTTTAAAATACCAATGCAAGTTGGTCTAAGTGGTTTAATACTTGTTCTTCTTAAGTGAAGTATTAGGTTCAAGTCTTGTGAATGGAGAAAATCTGTGATGAAAGAGCCATACCTCTTATTCGACAAACAGTAGCTCAACTCCAGTAAAATGAAGAATCCAAGACAAAAAAAAATAATTTAGAACACATGCTTTCAAAAGTCGTATCAGTAACAATATATTAAAATAGTAAATTATTATCATATACTCTTTGTACATTTAGATAGGTAAATCTTATTTGTAATCTACTATTTTTGGAATAGCTATTTCATCGCACTCACTTTAAAAATATTTTTTTATTTTCATTATTATTTTTTTTCCCTTCCCAATTCCTTGTTACATAGTAAAAGATTCTCTTACTCCAATATTATTAGTGTTGCCTTTCTATTTTTAAAAACTAGTCTAGACCCGTGCTATGCACGGTGCATGTTAAAATGGACATTTCATGACATATACTATGCAGGTAATGAACCGATAGTCATTGTAGACATAATTAATATTATAATTTAATTAGGAAAGATGATAGAATAATCAATGAAAAATATATGTGGATAGCAAATTCATATATAACCATTGGGATGAACAACTAAAAACCACATGAATTAGAAAAAGGTCCATAATAGTATGATAGAAATAGTAGATAGTGATTATGATAAAAGACACACTAAAGAACATGATGAGCAACCAATCTATCACGTTAATGACGAAGAATCCACCTTCTCCTTTTATACCTATAGAGGAAATAAAGTTTTAGAAATAATTTGAATGACAATAATGAAGTTGAAGTTTATATTTACACGTGATCTACCTGGTGTACCTAACATTGGTCATTCGAAAGTAATAAACATCTTCCTCCCAATGAACTGGTGTAATAAAAGCGATAGAAACCTCTACTTCATAGTGATGTGGGGGCTTCATGACAAATATCCATGGTTGACCTATGTAATCATCTATAATCGCATAAAGCGTTAGATGACCATATAGTTGTAGAAAATATTAACATAGGATAGTCAATAATAAAAGAATAAACTGTGTTAACTATAATACGTAGGGAAGACTGTAATATCTGCAATGCATACACATCCAATTGGGTAGTTGTTGTAGGCAAAAAAATTCGAGCATCCTCATGAAGAACAGTAAACTCTCTACAACCTGTATTATCTTGCAAGAGAACTCTGAAGATAACCCATTTTTTTTTTCAATTTTTATTTTGTATTTTTAAATTTTTGTTTTTATTTTGTTTTTTTTATTTTTTTTATTTTTTATTTTATGTTTTTATTTTTTATTTTTTTATTATTTCTTGTTTTTAATTTTTGTTTTTGTTATTTTTTATTTTTAATTTTATATATCCCCATTTTGTAAGTCCTTCAATGGGTACCGTAATCCCCTCAATAGTTTATGTAATCCCCTCAATGGAGCCCCTATCTATAAGCCCCTCAATGGGTTGTGTAAGCCCTTCAACGGGAAATCTTTTTCTGTAATCCCTTCAATGGTCGAGTGCATCCCGCACCCTTCATATCTGGCTGCCTATGCTCTAGAGGGTGGACGAACGTGGTGGTGTATTTTTTTAATTTTTTATGTTTTTACATTTTTGTTTATTTATTTATTTTTTATTTTGTATTTTGTATTTTTAACTTTTTATTTTCTTTTTTTTCTTTTCTAATTTTTTTTCATTTTTTATTGTTTAAGTTTTTACTTTTTACTTTTTATTTTTTTAAATTTTTTTTAGGGTTTTTAATTTTCTGTTCTATCCTTTTTTAGTTTTGTTATTTTGTTATTTTTTATTTTTGTTGGTTTTTCTAAGTTTTTAATTGTGTTATTGTTTTATTGTTTTATTTTATTAGTTTTTTTTTGTAGTTACTTTTTCATTTTTCATTTTTTATTTTTTGAGATTTTTCGTAAGTTGCTTTTCGTAGGTCATTTTTCTGGAATAAAAAATTTAAAAAATTAAAAATATATACAAACAATAAAAGAACAAAAACAAAAAAGAATAAAATAAAAATTAGAAAGTATAAAACAATAAAAAATATGAAAATAAAAAATAAAAAATAAAAAATGGCAAAACCAAAAATAAAGAAATGAAAATCAGAAATTAAAATTAAAATTAAAAATTAAAAAAATTAAAATTACAAAATAGAAAAATCAAAAGTGGAAAATAAAAAAAAATAAGAAGGAATAATAAAAAATACAAAAAAAATAAAAATAAAATAAAAAATAAAAAAATAAAAAATAAAAAAATAAAAAAGTAAAAAAATAAAAATAAAGAAATGAAAAAAATAAAGAAATGAAAAATAACAAATAAAAAAATAGGAACTGCAAAATAAAAATTTAAAATAGAAAATAGAAAAATAAAATAAAATAAAAAATGAAAAAAATCAAACAGTAAAAGAACAGAGTATACTTCAGCCCACTTCAACCTACTTTTCCCTTTTACCCATCCAATTTACCAACGAAAAGCACAGAGCCTTAGTAACGTGTTTTCCCCTTATATGGTGTGTTATTATGAAGTACAAATTTGGGAAGTATAGCTATGTTATTTACATCATAAATATTGTGATAATGTATGTAGTGTGGAATCGAAACAAAAAATGATATGCGAACAAAATGAGTATGGTAATACCACAAACTACTCTCCACTAATATGAATATGAAGGGCAAGTTTGCGAACGAAACCTGCAACAGAAGAATATCCAGTAAGAATGAATATTTTTCCATCAATAATTGAAAGTAGTACTTGCTACCACAAACTTGTCATCGTTGTAAAAAATAACTCTACAATCATATTTACATTATTTTGTGATATTAAAATTTTTTAAATTAGAATTGAATTACGTTGATTAGAATACAATTTATTCATGTTGTATTTAGTGCAACAGAAAACTAATTGCTGGTTATGTTGATTAGAATACAATTTCTCTTATTTGAATTTTGAAACAATAACATAAATCAATACAGTTTATCTTAATTGAATTTTTAAAAAATAACCCTACAATCATATTTATGTTGATTACAATACAATTTTTTCACATTATTTTTAAAATACCATCGAATTCATGCAGTACGGAAAATAAATATGGAGAAAATTTAGAGGATTGTTGGATTTTTTGTGTTCAATTTTTTCGAAATTTGAATTGTTCATGTCTAACAATCCATAATGGAGATGTGACTCATGCACTCATACAATGTTGGGGGAAACGCGTTTGTTATTATTGTTGGACAAAATTTTTTGGCAAAGTATTGGAACTTTAGTCGAATATAAACTACTACAGGTGCAACTGTAATGGAGAGGGGACCAAATTAAGTGCATGTGGTCCATGGCTTGTGTCAACCTTCATGGATATATATCATATGCATTGCAATAGTGACAATGAAGGTGTGTTTAATTTGTAATTAATCAAAAAAGGGAGAAAAGAATGGTACAATGAAATCCACCATCAACTTGTGAACGTTAGTTTGCCAATTTTATGAAAGGATGTTGATATTCAAAAGGATGAGGTTATTAATGTAGGTTACATTTTCAATTATCGAAAAGTATGGAAAAAAGTAAACTTTGGAAAATGTAATTAGTTACATGTCTTTCCAATTTCGAATTTAACTTGGCAAAAAATGTCAAGTTCATATCCAGGAGGTCATTCTTTGTAAATTAGCATTGACATTGACGGAGTGACCACTAATCAATAATAGGAATATGAATGCAAGAAAAAGTCAATGAAGCACCTTGGGTGCCAAATCCAAAAATAATATGTTCTCAGAATATATAATATTCCGCTAGACTGCCAGTAAGTCCAAACACCAGAATATGCAGGAATGTAATAATAAGTCAAAATATGCCTACCTCGCAAGATCAGCCCGCTTGCAAAATATGTGTTTAATAATCCAATTGATTAGTTGCGTACAATGCAGGAGATGGAAGAGGAGGTTGTAAGATATGTGTGAGATTGGAGGTAATTGAAAGTATTCGTAGAATAGAAACAGTGCAGTATGAGGGGAAAACGTGAGCAGGGAGCAGTTAGGTATTTGTGAGTGGGTAGGGGCCGACGTGGGGGGAAGAGTTTGTGGGTGCATAGAAGTCTTGTCGATATAATTTCAAAGTTAGTTTTGGGGAGAAAAAAAAGTAAATTGACATTGGTATTATGTTCAACCCCTTAAAAACCAAATTAAAAAATATCACTATGTTAATACCCAATAAACTTCTCAATAGAACACCCAAAACCCACAAAATTCTCACCAAATCATATCATAACTGAGTCAGGTTTTTTTTTTAAAAAAATAAAAGGTAACATAAAAGAGAGATTGTGCAATATATCTGGAACTGCCAAACGACATATCTGGATTCAATCCTCAGATCTGAGGCTTCTTTCTCTTCACCTTCAATTGGAACAACTTGTGCAAAACTGAGTAAGATTTTTTTTCTTCTCCTTCAATTGGAACGACCTGTGCAAAACTGAGTTAGATTTTAAAAAAAAAATCCGAGCTAAATTAAAAGAGTGATTGCTCTACTTACATTGACCGGGGGGATGATAGCACATATTGTCTACAATTATGTTATGAGTACCTTTTCATGTGAGTCAATCAATCCTCATATTTCATACCATATATGAAGAGAGAGAGAGGAGCAGCGTAAAAAATGTCACTATATTAATACCCAATAAACCTCTCAATAGAATACCCATAACCCACAAAATTCCCATGCCAAAATACCTAGTAAACCTCTTAGATCTGGATTCACTGGCGCCGATGAACGTGCCGGTGACGGCGACGGTAGCGACGACTACTCCGCCCTCCCCTTCACCGGCGCCGCCAGATTCAGCTTCAAATCCGCGGTTTGGTTGCCCCCTGTTTGATTACACCAACGCATTTTCTAAAATCAATGACTTCAATAACCTGCAAAACACAACCAAATGTCAAAATTGAAAACAGAGACTTACAGGGGAGATCAATAGTGGGTAGAAGCTAGGAAGAGAAATTTGAAAGAGGGTTAGGGGAGGTCCTCCTTCTCCTTCTCCTCCACCATAGCCATATTCGGTTCTTCAATGGACATAATGATTTACTTATTTTTTGTTGAAAACCAACCCAAACAAACATAGGGGAAGAACATGACACACACTGGAGAAGAGAGAGAGGGAGGAGCAGCGTTGAGAGGCAGAGAAGGTGTCTGGAAAATTCTGGGGCTTTGCAGACCCAAATGCGTGGGGAGTTATTTTAGGGGGAGAGAGAAGTGGACGCCGAACAGGTTTTTTTAAGATGGAGTAATTGATTGCGTGGGATGGAGTAAGGTAAAGGAATACAACTATCTAAATATTTTGGGAGAGAGATTAAAGTAAATCAATGGCTATTATTTATTAATCATCTAATCCAACGGTTGAAAGTTCAAGTTAATGAGAATTAAGGAAATGGTAGTTATTGAAACTTTACTATTATGTATTATATAGATATAGATATAGATATAGATATAGATATAGATTATACATAATAAAAGATTGTGATAAAATATTTACCCATTTTTCTTTGCATTTTTTTAAAAAAAATGTACATATTAAATGATTCTGACTCTAATATTGTAGCTGTCACCTCTCCAATATTTTAGAAAACATAATATGTAATACTTACATCAACAAAACTTAAATGCGATTCTAAAATTTACAATGCCAACACCCCTGCTCCTTATAAGGACATTAATGAATACAGGCTCCCTGATCACTTTACAAAAAATGAAAAATGTGGGAATTGGATAGAGAATCCAATTGCTATGGATTTTTACACTTCGTTTATTCCTAAACTAATTAATTTATGTTCAAGCATCAAGATTCTAAATTTCCAACATTGTCTTTGGTACATTTGACTTGCAAGTATTGTAAAATTTTCAACATTGTCGTTGCTACTTTCAAATATTAAATAAAATTGTATGCTTCTTCTTTGTCTATTTAAATTGCAGGCTATCATCCATCTAAAAAAAATTATATTGGTTTAGGTTTAATTATGATTTCCTCTTATATGTCTTTTACCCAAGTCTTTTTGTTGTTATAGTGGTACTCGTCTGATATGTTTGCACTTCTTATCTTTACCCTTGTATATATTTTTATGCTGTCATCCATCGAAAAAATTTATATTGGTCCAAGTATTCTTATGGTTTTTTCTTACTCTCCTAATCTCCTGGCTCAAATTATTCTCACAAATTTGTTAAAATAATGAGTAGTTTACCTTTTCTTTTTAAAAAAAATGCAAGTTAATCTCTTAAATTAAGCTTTGTTCGGCAAAATTAGCAGTTCAAATAGCGGATAGCAGTTCAGGTAGCGAATAACTATTATAGGTAGCGGACAACTTTTCTAATTTAGTTGTGAGCGGATAGCTGCTTAGATGAGTGGTTGAAACTAATGTGTTCGGTAAATTTAGCTGTTATGTTAGCTGATTAATATAAATTGAAATAAAATGATATAAATAATTTTCAAAGATAAAATTTTTAAAGGATATCTTTGGCTAAAAAAATATGAAACTTTACTTTCAAATATCAAGCGTTAATACTATTAGTTTTTAAAAAATGTTGCTGAAAACGCTAAACGCTATTTAAAATGCTATTCAAAACACTAATTTACCGAATACTAAAAATTAACTAATTAGTGTATTGACTTTGTCACAACACTAAACGCAACCCAAAATACTGTTGCCGAACACGATATTAATGTCATTCAAAAAATAACAAAATGAAAATGATGTTGTTTGCTATAAATTAGGAGCTATTTAGTATGAAAATTTTAATCGCAAAAAAAGGCAATGTTTGATAAAAAGATCAAGATAATTATTACAAGTAGAAATTCATGAGATTTTCCATGGATCGCATGGGTACAACCAAGTTAGTTTTTTGTTCAAAAAATTTGAAGGTGAAGGGGGTTAAATAATAATTTCAAAAATAATGGGTTAAATAAGATTTACCTAAATATGGATAGAGCTGGTATATAATAATAACTCTAAAATAATCCTATAACAAATACACTTAAGAAAAAAATATATATATGTGACATGTAAGAATACATACTCCCAAATTTATTTATTAATATTTTGCTCCTTATAAAAGATTGACAATTGAAGTATGATCAAGACTAACTCAAGAACAGGGTAAGGTATGATTGTATATTAAATCAGCCAGTTATAATATGGTTCCAAAATAGAAAATTTTAAATTGTTATTCAATATGTACTACCTAACCTATATTTTTTTGCTCTTTTTTGATCAAACTACCTAACATATAGTTGTTTCTCTACAATCTAGAATCGAATACTTATGAGACTTGCAAATAAAGAGGACGAAAGCTATCTATATAACACAATATAAAATTGAGTGATTTTATACATTATTGTAATTGTTATGACTTTATTTTAACTTTTAAGATATTAACTACTATGTTGATTCATTTTGTGTCTTTTAGTATGTATACAATTCTTTTTTTATTTTTCTTTATATACACCACAAGTGCGTTCATATTCTTCTTGATTAGTTATTTAGAAATGTCATTAATAAACATTTGCTCGCATACGTAAAAAATGCATGCGTGAACCTAAAAGATTCAATAGACACAAAGATTATTTAACCGCAAATACATAAACATGCAAGTACGCCATCGAATCACAAAGCAACAAGAATTTTTTTATGAAGAATTCACTTTATAAATTCTTTATGCCAACAAGATTTCCATAAAGACTTTCTAAAGAAGGAAATCGATATACCCATTGCCAAAAATAACAGTTTCAGATGCACTATTAATTAAAAATTCTTAAGAACTTAAAATTCATTTAGGCATTCCAATATAGCGCAATAATAGGAAACGAACAGTAAAGCACATACAAACAGGAAAGTTTGCCAATCAATAAATATTATTCTAAAAGTTCTGAAATTTACATTGTTTCCAAAATCTAACTGGAAAGGTTAAAAGATAATTAGTATAAGGCACTTCTGTTACCTTCAATTCAAGAAATCACCCAAGGATGTGAAGAAAGAGGACTTTGAGATTTGAAGATAGGGACTCGAGCTGATGTACAGCTCAATGGAACAGTAAACGCAAGAGGAGGAGAGAGAAAGAGAGAGAGAGAGAAAGACAAGAGAGAAGGATTGTTATATCATCAGTATTCAATCATTACAAGCAAGGGTTCTTCCCTTTATCAAGGGAACCTCAACTAACTTTGTTAGTTAGTTTCAACAACCCTTCCCGCCAATCCCGGGATGAACAAACTGTCCACCTCGTGCCAGGCACGCAACAACTAATACTCCCTGTATCAGGTTTCCTCCCCCCTTAAAAGAAAAAGCCCAAGCTGCAAAACTAAGGAATACTACCACCACATTATTACAACTGCAAAATAGAAAAGCAAATAACAACTCAAAATTGGCATAACACTGATGTAATTGAATCACAACAATGCTTTTCAACTAGACCAAATAGTCAAATCAGGGAACTTCTGTAGCATATGATCTGCATCGTGCCAAGAAGCATCCTCAGGGCTTTGACCTTCCCATTGTACCAAAAACTGAACTACAACCTTGTTTCCCCTTTTCACCATCTTCCTATCCAGTGCATCCACTGGTTTCACATATTCAGCAGCATTCCTACCTTGCAACCAATCAGGAATATGGGGTTGTGCAGGCAGGACACCTTTGAATAATTTCAGCTGAGATACACATGAAAGGTGTGGTGAATTTGTGCTGTAACTGGAAGCTTTAGCCTGTAAGCAACTTTCCCCACTTTAGCTTCTACTTGGAAAGGGCCATAGAACTTAGGAGCTAGTTTTTGGTTGGCTCTGAACTGCAATGACTGTTGTCTGTATGGATGGAGCTTCAGCCAAACCCAATCTCCAATAGCAAACTCCCTCTCTGATCTATGCCTGTCAACCTGCATCTTCATCATATGCTGTGCTCTCAATAAGAAGAATATGAGCATATGAACCATGCCCTCTCTTCTCTGCATAGTTCTATCCACTACCTCCACTTTAGTCCCCCAGGCAAGTAGGGTAGGTGCATAGGAGGTGGTTGATTGTATACCACCTCAAAGGGAGTAAGTTCTATAAAAGAATGAAAGGTGGTATTATACCACTATTCAACAAGGGCACTACTAAAAATCGGTATTTTTCCGGTGGAATTTTCCGGCGGAAGGCCGCCCGTCGGACTCGACCGACGGATATTCCGGCGAGTCACCCATCGGTCACCTGAATTTTTGAAAACTAGCCGCGAACGTGGTTTTTTTTGGCCGACGGAATTGTCTGCCGGAGATATTCCGGCGAATCCAGCCGTCGGTTGATTTTTTTTAAAAATAGCGGCTGTTTTTTTGGGTTTTGAGGGGTCCGACGGACCTACCGGCGGCCATGTCCGTCGGCCCTCCTTGTCCGGCAGACATTTCGACGGACATGGCCGCCGATAAGTCTTTAAAACTGCCTGACTGGCCTTCGCTAGTCACGAGCTCTCTCTCTCTCCTTCCTCTCTCCAAATTCGCCCCCCATTCGCCCCTCCCCCGCCGCTTGCCGTGGGTCGCCGCCGTCGTTAGCCCGCCCCCACCGTCGTCAGCCCGCCCCCGCCGTTCGCCGACCTGGTATGCCCCGCCGTCGACCACCTCCTCCTCATCGGCGAGTCGTGTGGGCGTGACGTTGCTTGTGAGCGTCCACCGCCCACCCCTGCCGCCGAGCTCCAGTGCCTCCCACCGGCGTCGCCACTGCCACCTCGCCGCCGTCACCGCCGCCTCTTCACCCCCGACCGATCTCAACATTCCCGCCATTTGTGGCCCATAAATTTCGTTATCTCCAAGCAAGTATTTAAACCTAAATATTTTGTAGATTTGTGAAATTGAAGAGATAATTTTGATAGTTTTGTGGTAATTAGTGATTGGTAGATTTATATTGAGTGATATTTGCAAATTGATTGTTGTGGAAAATTAAAAATGTATGGATTGTCGCATGCGGTTTGGTAAATTATAGTGGATTGATTATGTGATATGTGTTAAATTGTTGATAATGGTTTGTGTATGTTGAAATTAGTGTGAAAATTAATATGTAATTGTTAGGTAAGTGCTATTATTAGTAATTTGTTGGCGTTCTTAATTATAGTGACGTGAAGAATGTGTTCGTACAGACATTGAACATAATTAGTTGTGAAATGTATTTATTGTTGAGGATTGATAGAAAACAATTAGTAAGCAACTATGGATATTATTCCGTTAAATGTGAAAAAGTTCTGCGTATATGTTGTTGTGTACGATTTGAGGAAATGGTGTTATTTGAATTTGTGTGTTAATGAGATCGATTTTTGTGGATTATTAATATGAAGGAAATGGGTCGTAAGAGAAAACGTATTGCCAAAGGGGAAAAAATCCGTTATTGTTGCTGTGAGTGTCGTTATTGTCGGTGTGCATGTCACAACTTTGGGCTCCCACTTCAGACATTGAAACAGGTTTATATCCTGACTTCATTGTCGTAATATATATATGCTTTTGTTGGTATCCTGTTAATCGTAGCGTATGACGAAATAGTTTAATAAGAAGTCTATCATGCGTTCACTTGTATACGAATTAAAATTATCAGCATACGTCGATTGTTAAAGTAACCAATGTACTGCTTACTTTGTCAATGATGAACAGTGGATAATATGTGCGGACCACCCCATCGGAGGTGGATGTATGAAAGATTTCTGTCAGGGAGAAAATCTTATAGGCAGGAGTTCTTAGAAGGAGTAGAAATGTTTGATCAATTTGCAAGGTGTCAAACAGAGTTCATTAATAATGGGCATTATAGATGTCCTTGTGCCAAGTGTGGAAACAGAGCATATAGGGAACCTGATGATGTTAAATTGCACTTGTATCAAAACGACTTTATTAAGGGGTATTGGTATTGGACATCTCATGGGGAGATAGAACCAACTGAATATGCAAATGTTGGCAGTAGTAACCAACAAAACTTGTATGATGACATGGCTGCAACAAGTCCTATGGATTTCGATAACACTAACTCATTTGTCGATCGTGTTGGAGCAATGGTGAACGATGTCATTGTTACTAATGAGGTTGAAGTTAGTGAACAACCAAATGCAGAAGCTCAGGCATTTTATGATATACTTCAAACTGCTCAGACGCCTTTGTGGAAGGGATGTTCAACCCAAACTGAGTTGTCTAATGCTATGAGGTTGATGAGTATCAAATCTGATTACAATATGCCGCAGAATTGTATGAATGAGGTGATGCAGCTACTGCATGAGAGTTGCCCGCCAGACAATCGTGTGCCCCAAAGTTACTCAGAGTTGAAAAAGAAGGTTCGAAGTTTGGGTTTAGATGTGCACAGGATTGATTGTTGCCGCGGGGGATGTATGCTTTACTTTGAGGAAGATTCGACACTTGAAAATTGCAAGTTCTGTACTTCGTACTATTACAATGTCCATTTGGTGTGGTTGTTTATTTATACTTATTGACTGAAAGTAACCACGTGTAGTGGTTACGTTTGTTGTGATTTATGTACCACGTGTGGTGGTTATGGTTGTTGCGATTTGTGTACCAAGTGTCGTGGTTTTGGTTCGGTCAACATTTGGTTGGCCTGAGTTTGTATATGCAGGTTGTAAATTTGTATTTGAGAAACGACATTTTCAAATTTTTTTTTTTTTTAAATTTCCTAAAAATTCCGACGGAATTAGGTTTTCCATCGGAAAGGAGCACCGGAGGGACCGACGGAAAAGGGGTATTCCGTCGGTCCCTCCGATGCCCCTGGCCACCATTGACTGGGGTATGACTGACAACATTGTCCGTCGGACAATCCAAATTCCGTCGCCAGTCCGTCGCCGTGACCGCCGGGAATGGCCGACGGAATAGGTATTCCGTCGGCATGTGCGGGTCTATGGGCCTTATTCATACGGCACATGTCCGTCGGATTTTCAGCCGGAAAACACATTTTCTAATGGAAAAAACGTCATTTTCCGTCGGAAAATCTGCCGAAAAAAGGCTGTTTTTTAGTAGTGGGGGTAACCATTTAATCCATTTCTTCTCATTGGACATACACCTTAAATAGGTTTTTAGGCATCTGTTAGCCACCGCAGTTTGGCCATCTGTCTGAGGATGTTATGTTGTGGACATCAATAAGGTAGTTCCTTGAATAGACAAAAGAACTTGCCAGAAGTCACTCGAGAAAACTCTGTCCCTGTCACTAATAATGCTTTGGGGCCAGCCGTGTAACTTGAACACATGATCCAAATAAGTTTGAGCTACATCTATGGCAGAGAAAGGATGACTTAGTGTAGCAAAATGAGCATACTTATTGAATCTGTCCACCACCACAAAAATGACCTCTTTGCCATAAAATTTAGGTAATCCTTCAATGAAATCCATTGAGACATCTACCCAAACTTCTTTGGGAATTTGAATGGCTTGTAGTAGACCAAGATTTGGACTGGTGTCATATTTGCAACTTTGGCATATCACACACTGCCTCACATAAGCTTGGACAACCTTAGTCATTCCCCTCCAACAGAATAAGGATTTAAGCATTTTCAAAGTAGCATCTTCTCCAGAATGGCTTCCAAAGGGAGAATCATGTACCCATTTAAAGATTTGATTCCTCAAAGCGAAATCAGGCCCCACAATAAGCCTTCGACTCTTCCTGAGAAGGCCTTCCTACAGGCTATAATGTGAGACTTTCCCTCCTTGGTCAAGCTGAGTTATCACTTGTTGGAGGTTATTGTCTAGCCGATAGCTAGCTTTAATATGGTTTAACACATTAGAAGTAATAGAAGAGACAACTAGAGTCAATAACTCAAACCCTTGCACTCTAGACAATGCATCAGCCACAATATTCTCAACCCCCTTCCTCTACTGGATGACATATTGAAATCCCATGAGTTTAGATAGCCAGAACTGTTGGAAAGGAGTAGATACCTTCTGTTCCAAAATCCATTTAAGGCTTTTTTGGTCTGTGATAATAACAAATGGCTGTCCACAGAGGTATTGCTCCTATTTCTGAACAACATGCACCACAGTTAACAATTCCTTTTCGTACACTGAAATTTTCTGCCACTTGGGACCAAGAGATTTACTTAAGAAAGCCAGAGAATTTTTGCCTTGTCTTAATACTACTCTAATGCCATAGGAAGAGGCATCAATTTCCACTATGAAAGGTTTAGCAAAATTTGGAAATCCCAATACAGGGGTAGTTGTGAGGGCTGATTTTAGCTGTTTCATAACTTTAGTGGCTTTTTCAGTCCAGACAAAGTTTCTTTTATGCAAAAGTTGAGTAAGAGGCTTAGCAATAATTGCATAATCTTTAATAAACTTCCTATAAATAATATCCTACAAGACCCAAAAAAACTCCTCAAGTCTTTAACAGAAGTAGGTATAGGCCAATCTTGAATTGCTTGTATCTTCCTAGGATCTATAGAGATGCTTGTAGCAGACACAAAGTGTCCTAAATATTCAACTTTAGAAGTACCAAAGCAGCACTTAAAAAGTTTAGCTACCAAGGTGTGTGCTCTCATTTGTTCAAACACATGTTGTAAGTGAGAAATATGAGCCTCTATAGATCTGCTATATACTAAGATATCATCAAAGAATACCAAAACAAATTTCCTCAGAAAAGGCCTAAAAATATGGTTCATGAGGCTCTAAAAAGTTACAAGTGTATTGGTCAAACCAAAAGGCATGACCAAAAATTTATAGTGACCTGAATGTGTTTTAAAAGCAGTCTTGTATACATCTTCTGCTGCCACTCTCAGCTGATGATGACCAGCTCTGAAGTCAATTTTGCTAAAGACAGCTGACCCTACTAGTTCATCAATGAGTTCATCTACTACAGGGATTGGGAACTTATCCTTGATTCTTTGCATGTTCAGCTCCCTGTAGTCTACACATAACCTGCAAGATCCATCTTTCTTACTCACCAAGACTATTAGAGATGCAAAAGGGCTACAACTGGGTTGAATAATGCCACTGTCCAACATTTCTTATACTAATTTCTCAATAATATCCTTTTGTTTCAAAGGGCACCTGTGAGGTCTAATATTCACAGGTTTAGCATACCTTTTCAATGGTATTCTATGGTCAAACACACCCCTATTAGGTGGTAGCCCTGAAGGTTCCTAAAACAAATCTTCAAACTGCTTGAGTATATGAGATACTTCAATAGGAATACCCTCTGTTGAGATAGCAAGACAGCCCCACTTATCTTGGCATGGTTTACTCACCTTGTCCTTGCCTGGAACCAACTGCAACATACATACATGGCAAGCTTCCTCCATAACTTGAGGTAGTTTAGATTCATCAATGATTTTCACCTTAGGGCTTTACAACCCTCTCAACACATGTCTTTTGTTGCCAAGTTGAAATTCCATGCATAATGTCTGAAAATTCCATTGTATTGTGCCTGAGGTACTTAGCCATTGGACACCTAAGACCATATCACAGCTTCCCAAGGGAATTAGAAGCACATATGTACAAAAGTCAGCCCCCTGTAACCTCCATTTAAACTTTTTGCAAATGTAATCATACCTCAACTCACTCCCATCAGCTACTGAAACAGACTGCAAATAGATAAGTTCCATTTTGCATCCCATCCTTTGAGCTAGCCTCACATCCACAAAATTATGTGTGCTTCCAAAGTCAGTTAATATTTGTATTGCCCTTTTCCCCCACATATCCAGTAACTCTCATTGTTTGAAACCCTTGCACCCCATTTATGGCTTGCAGGGATATGCAAGGCTCAGTCTCTATCATTTTAAATCCTACTGACTTCCCTTCCAACTCTGAAAATTCATTGTTGCCATCCTTCACTTCCTCACTATCAATCCATACAGGGACTTCCACTAAAAACAGTTGTGATCTCTTAGTCGGACACTGTGCCCCCTCTCATATGGTTGGTCATAGAAGTAACATAAACCTTTGGCTATTTTGTCAGCCCTTTCTGTTGCATAAATTACTTTTGTTGGTTTGAAGCTTTGGCTAAAAGGTTTAGCCACACTTGCAGCAAAAGATCCACTAGAAATAGATCCATAGTTGAAGCCACTAGTGGGTGCTTTGGAGCTTGCAACTGACCCTGATGCTACTGACTGAACTCCTCCCTTCTGACTATTGCCAGGGGTAGGTAGTAATGGAGGTCTAGCTATAGCAGTAGTCCTGCTCGACCTGAGAGCATAAGTGGCTTCCTCCTGAAGCCTAGCAAAGTGAATAACATCATCCAAGGTCAATGGGTTAAGAGCTTCAACAAAGGGTTTAATATGAGGTTTAAGGCTAGCTATGAAGCCAGCTATGAAATAATCATCAGGCAGTACTGGTGATTTTTGCAATATCAATGATAATTAAGCACTTCAAATTTTTCTAGGTGATCATCCACTGAACTCCATTGTTGCAGTTTATGGAAGTCTTCCACCACTTTACTTCCTAATTCTTCCTTAAAGCGGCCACACACGTCCACAATAAAATCATTCTAATCCATGTGTTTTTTAACAACAATATAACTTGCAAACCAGGTTTCAGCCCTTTCTACTAAATGAATTGCAGCCACATCCACTCTTTGTAACTCTAGGATTTTGCATAGTGCAAAATACCTAAAGCATTTTTTTACCCAATTCCTAAGGTTGAATCCATCAAAACTAGGAAATTCTAGTTTAGGCAAGAATTTAAAAGAACCTCGATCAAGATTGCTAGATCCTTCATCATTACCTCCATACTTCTTTCCTTTATGAGATCCATCAACTTGTCAAGCATTTGCTGCTGTACATTGCTCATCTCAGCAATCTTCTGGTTCTGGAGTTCCAACTATTGCTCTGATACCAATGTTACCTTCAATTCAGGAAATCACCCAAGGATGTGAATAAAGGGGACTTCAAGATTTGAAGATAGGGACTTGAGCTGATGCTCAGCTCAATGGAATAGTAAACGCAAGAGGAGGAGGAGAGAGAGAGAGAGAAAGATGAGAGAGAGGGATTGTTGTATTATTAGTATTCATTCATTACAAGCAACGGTTCTTCCCTTTATCAAGGGAACCTCAACTAACTCTGCTAGTTAGTTTCAACAACCCTTCCCGCCAATCCCGAGATGAACAAACTGTCCACCTCGTGCCAGGCACGTGACATTAATATTCCCTGTATCAACTTCTATGTCACCCAAGATAATTAACTGGTATACTAATCCCACGTGCATACCCTAACCATGCAAGAACACTCATGACCACATAGTTTCATATTTCCAAATTATTATCCCCATGGTAAAGTTCTAAGGCCGACCTTAAAAAATTTATGTAAATTCATTCGGTAGTCCAATTTAGGTTCAAAACCTATTTCAAAAACCTTAGAGAAGGAAACACGAGTTTGATCTCAAGGCCCTTGTTTAAGTTCTCATGATAACATGTCTAAAATAAACCTAGAGTTAGACAAGTGCAAATTGAATCAATTTCGTGCATATTCAGAAAAACGGGCATATCATTTGATCAACATATTGAAACATGATATTCAAAATTTGGGAACTCTAAAAACCTAGGGCTACCACGTATGCAAAAATCAAATTGATATACTTTGTTTAAAATTTTCACTTATAGTTTCTGTTTGAATTCTAGCGGATCAAACCTAGGATTTTGCAATTGGGTTGGTTTGACCAGGTTATATGGATTCGATGGATACAAAAATTTTATGCTAGAAATATTACAACAATATGAATCTAAAAATACTTTAACATTTTGAAATTGTGAAACATTGGAAACAAGGAAAAATTGTGGAGTTAGTGATAACTTTGCACAAAACTGAAATTGAAAACTTGAAACAAGGATTGTTTCTTTGGCTTGATTTCCTTCAGCAATAGAAGAAGTGGTGCAAAAAGAAGATGGCATGAAAGAGACTAGGCGTAAAAGGAACAGCGGAATTACGACGGAGACAAGGGAGATGAGATCATGTTGGATGAAGGAAGAAAATCGAATGAAGTAAACTATGCATGCTCATGTATCTGTACAGGTTTTAGGTGTTGATTAGTCACCCATGCATACTCTTGACTTCATAGTCTTGTGGCATATCACTTGATTACTTGGTTAAATATGAAGTTATGCTTGATTCTATTGTGCTTAGGCATTGACGCTTCATTGTTTTTGACTTTGAATTAAAATTTTGTGTTTGCTTAGTAGCCAAAGTGATGGTGGCTAGTTGTGATTTTTGGGGGGGGGGGGGGGGTTAGTATTTTACCATATAATTTCACCACATCCTAAAAGGTTAGTCCAAGTTAATTTATCCTCTAAGCTTGAATACATGCGATGCGTTATAAAGGAACACATAATTTTTTTTTGTTACTAGAAAATAAATAATAAATTTATTTTTAGGGTATTATCCGGTCAATTAAATCCTTATTTTATACAATTATACTTATTTCATCATACTCTAAAGGCAAATAAGGTCTATTACTATTTAAATGAATAGTAATGGCAACTATGTAGTTTTTGCGAGTGTTGCTAGTTATTGGGTTAATTGTGTTTTGTTCTTTGTGAGTGAGTGTGTGTATGTGTTTAATTTATTTACTTTTTTTCTCTTGTGTGTTTCTGTAATTGTTTTTTCTCCCATACAATTTTTTTCACATATTGTTTTTCCTTCTCATCAAAAGTACATATTTTTGTGATTCAATAAATTATATTCATGTGATTTTTTAAAGGAATATTGACTTAAAATAATTCAAATTGTAGGGAAAATGCGCAAAGCAATCTGATATCGAACTTTTAAACCATTTACATGATAGATATCGTTTTTATCACAGATGAGATTCTACTATTAAAAAAATTGCTCACATGACACACATACTAATGCATATGAGTATAATTTTACGTTTAGACCAATACACAAAAAACATATAAAGAAAGAAGCTTGGCAATATGGTAAATATAAACTTAAATATTTCGAATAGTGTCTTAAGTGGGATTAAATATGTAAAGTTATATCTCAAATAAATAACTTATATTCAAAATAATGTCTACAGTATTCATAATTTTTTTGAGTGCTAAAGAAAACAAAAATGAGATTCATAATAAAGTTTAAATGTATCAATATTTAAATCATGTTATTTTCAGCAACATATTTCAAGATCTAGTAGAGAATAGGTACGTATAACGAAACTATGTGGAAAGTTTAGTATATATTGCATAAATTCTATTGTTTGGGTTATTTTGTACATATACCTAATAGTTTGGATTATTTTGTACATATACCTAATAGTTTGGATTATTTTAAACCAATTTTATTTTTAAAATAATCTTTTCTTCTATCAAAAAACATATTTCACTAAAAGAAAAAGAAAAAAGAGCCACATCACTAAATTTTTCTTTTCATTTTCACTATTCTCAATACTGCAAAACAAACTTATATCTAGGCAGCATTTAGTAAAAATTTGAAATAACTTTTTGTAATAAGTAGGGTGAGAACTCGTGTGCAAAGCACACAAGTAAGTTTTGATAGATAAGTTAATCATAAAACTTGCTAGTAATGGTGCGAAATTTGTTCAATTAAAATTTGTGATTCTTCAAAAATAGAGAAGTTGTTAATTAAATTCAATTTGTAACTTTAAATTATTAAATTAGGAATTGTTAGAACAATGTGAGTTCTGATAATACATTCTAATGAATTCAAATAAGAGATTAGTATAACATAAGTTGGTAAGCTTAGGAGAATAATCAAATAGAAAAGTATGATAGTACCATTAGTTAAAAAAAAATCTAGAATGCAAAGGATGGAGCAACTAAGGCCCTGTTCTTTTCGTGGTTTAATGAACCCATCTCCCTCTGTCCCACTCTCATCCACTCCTTCCCCCTTTCCAACATCTTCCCACACTTAAAAAAAAATACAATTTATTCCCATTTCTTCCCACTCCCACAGACGTTCATCCACTCATTCTCACTCTTACATATAGCCACTATTTTTCATATTTTGAAAAATTTTATAATTTATGTAATTATGCGTACAAATAATCTGATAACAATTATAAAAAGATTTTTTTTATTTTTCGGATGTTATGGAAATATTTGATCCTCGTGCTAGAAATTGTAGATGAATTAATGTTTGTTATATACATTAAAAAAATAATAACTTTTTTCCTGCGTTGTTAAGCAAATGTTAGTTATTCGTGACTGGTAGATGTTTTGGGTTTGAGTCTGTATATGGAAGAGAAGGTTATTTTTTTTTTTGTTTGTGTTGGTTACAAAATCTTTGTTGTAGGTCATCAAAGCGTGGGTGGTTGTTGCTGTATATGTAACAGATTTACTTTTCGTACAACGTAATTCGTGATATAAATTGCAGATGTTTTTTCCAGCATAATGGAGGAATGTGTACATTTTTTTGGCGTTGTTTATAATTTGTGACAGAAAGTGCAGATGTATTGTACGTGTATTTTGAGAAGATATTTTTTTCCATGTGCATTAGTAACAAAATATTGAAAGTTCTTCACACAAATTGCAGATGATTGTTTTCCGTGTACTGAACATATGTATATTTTTTTCGTCGTTCGTATTTGGCAACACAACTTGTGGATGTTTTTTTTATGGATAATGAGCAGATAAAATTTGTTATGCATGTGGAACTGATGCCTGTTGATTTTTATTCATAATTCGTGATAGAACTAGTGGATGTTTTTATTTTAAACACTTTTGAAAATAATGGTAATAGTTTGTGTTGTGACTTAAATATTCATTGATGACACAAAGTGAATCAATATATTTAATAGTTTCATATGAAACCGAATATTCATTATTCGTTACTGAAGTTAAAGTCATACAAAGGAACACATATTGCAACATTTATGAAATTGGCATTGTGAAGCCATACATATTCGACATGTCATGTCGAACAAGACTCTAAATATCATTAGCTAGTTGATCCCTAAATTGGTTCATGAATTTTTTGGCATCCGAATCAAGGAATGTATCAGTGTGTTCTGCTTCGGTAGACGGCGATCTTAATGATATTTGGATGCCATTTTGTTGGAGACAAATAAAATTATTAATGGTGCAAACTGCGATTATAATTTGAATATGTTTTTCTAATGTCACTTGAGGCATCCTGCCATCTAATATCTTCCATGTCGCCTTCATCTCCCCAAATGTTTTTTCAATTGTCCCCCACAAATGGGAATGGCAGTAGTTGAACTTCTCTTTTATCCCTCATCTCCTAATGCCACAGTGACGAGCTCTTGTGAACTCGGGAATGTGGTATCGAACACTGATCTCTTTATAAGCTACTAAGTACCTAATCATATTTGGATATGTAGAATCCACCAAATAGTACTTTCCTGAGCATGTATGGAATAAAAAAGTATAAAATGACGACCACAGTGTTGGACGCAATAAGGTACACAAATTATAGCAACTGACGGGGGTACTTGGAGATGGATGAAAGAAGTCAAACTTCGGTTGAACTATACTTTGTTGTAATACAGGTAGATCAAATGAGCTCCCCTCCCAACCGACATTCACATATGTAATCATGTCATCAAATGAAACGACCACCAAAACATTCTAAGTTTTTCCCTTTTACGATTTCAATAACGCTGTCCAACATCATCTGCAATTTTACATTGAATATGGGTGCCATTTAATGCTGCAACACAATCCTACATAAAATTTTGAAGTTTTGGTTTAAGTTGTAAGTAGTTGATGATGATAGGCATTATATATGTTTCTGTGATGGTTAACAAAGTACCTAAAAAAAGGGCCAGTAGAACCCCAGTTTCTGGGCAATTTATGGAGGCACTTCATCTTAACTTTGGTATAGCCTAACAATATCAACAGATAACTTGACTAAAGCTTCCAATACTTGATTATGATACTTGTTTATAGTTGATGGAGAATGAGGGAATTGGATTTGCGCATCACGGTAGCTTGAACCTCTTGCAAAAATGTATAAGCTCATTGCAACGATTTTAGTTGCTTTAAGAAAACATCCATAATCTAATAATTGCTTTGGTATTATCACGTTAACCAGATGTATGAAAGCATCTCAGTAAAGGCGCAGTAGTTGGTAACAAAAATCAGGATGATTACCGTGTAACACTCGATGTATGAACGTCCCCTCACTTTCCCCACCAATCATCCATGGGAGTCTTGGTTGTGAACTTGGAGCTTGTTGTGAACTACTTCCTACGAGTGTATACAAGATAAGAGTGTCGACAACACGTTCTTCATCATCGTCCATTCTACATCATATGGAATCATAAAATAATTAGAAGGAAACGGAAAAAAAAATTTCATCCGTGGAAAGAGAACTCACACTTCCCAACTGCTTGCTATAAACCAGCAGTCAGCTTACACATACGAGCATGACAACTAATTGTACTTGATGCGATCATACAACATAACTAAAAACTCAAGTCAAACACAGTGCTAGTGAATAGAAACCCCAAGCCATAAACCACCACATGACTAAACAGTTAGACATCCCCAAACTCTCCAACTCGTAAGTATATGCTAATATCATCATCATCGAGTACTACAAAGTAATCAAAGTCCTGCTCACGTCTAATGTACTCCATCACACTGAATATGAAATTCGGTCCCCTTGTAGCAACCCCATGACGCTGCCTCAACTTTGTAAGAACCTGTTGGTAAATAGATGGTTGGGGTTGGACTCTAGCCTCCTCCCCTCCTCCCTCAAGCGGAGCATATCAAGGGCATTTTGAATTTGGTCATCCCGCACAGACAACTCAGAAAATTCTTAGCTTAGCTGTCTTCTATTACTTGAACTACCACCTTCACTTCTACGCTTTTGGGCATTGGTGTGAACACTTTTAGGAAGTGATCGACTTTCCTTCCCAGCATTCAGTTGTGCTTGCTTGTTGGAGTCATCCTCATCCACTTCATCACTATCACCCATATGTTCTTGCAAATCCACTAGCACATTATGCTCTATTCTATTCCGTTGACTACCCAAATCACCCATCGCTAGGGAGAAGCTCAAGTCACATGTCACATGCCTGCCATGCACCACCACTTTCATCTTATCCGAATTTACGGGTACTCTCTCACGGAAAATTTTAAATCTCGACACCAATAAAAACAAATTATTTAAAACAGTGCATAAACATTAATGTCATGACAATACATATGTGCAAAGCATATTGTACCTTCAGAAATTTTACCCAAGCTTGATCAGTTATTGTCATAGCACCAGTGACAGCATTCACACCAACACCTGTACTGCCTATAAGCGATTTCCAAGCTTTCAATTTCTTCATTGTGTCACTGTAATGGTTTCTGATTTGAGTAGCGTCCCTATCAATGCCCTTATTTTTCAACAACGCTTTAACAACAAACCATTCAAATGGTGTTGGCCTATGTGCTTTTGGTTCAATCAACACATCCAATAATTTCTTATCTTCCTTATTTGTCCAATTAAGGGATTTCTTCCCGAAAGGGGCCATACAATATTGGTTTCTATGACCATCAACCATCAATGACAAACAAAATTTACTATTAAACAACCACAAATCAAGTCAAAACTGTTGCAACATACCTATGCACCACAAATGCTTCCAACTCATGCCAACATATAATTCATGCCTCAACGAACAAACATAATAGCAACAACAAAAACCAACGGAAATTCGGGGCTTCGCATGTTTGGTGACACACCAAAACCACATGGACCTAACTTCACAACTACGCAGAACGTTAAAATTCATGGTTCAAGCACCAACATCTGTAACAAAATTGCCACAGAACTACCAACATCACACACATTGACATTACTTTTTGCAAATCAAGCTCATAACAAAGCATGACTCAATCTCATGGTTCAATCATGGTGCAAATTCATGGTTCAATCTTAGAACAAAGCATGGTGCAAATTCATGGTTCAATCACAAAACAACTCACAAACTCAACACAAATTCAACACATACTTGAACCTCCAAGAACCAACGTAAAAAAAAAAAAAAAACCAAAGCAGGGCATTTAGATCTGACCTGGTTGTGGCATCGGGCTGATTCTGGTGGCCGACGGTGGTGCCTAAGTCGCCTGAGTTGTGCCGCCCTAAGCAGAGAACATGACAGAGGGGGGTTGAGTCCTGTGAGGTACCCGAAAAAGGCAACCTGTGACCTCCTTGTTGCCGGACGACCGACGCCTCTCTCTCTCCTCTTTCTGGCAACCGTTGCGGCCCAACCCAGACGGTGGGGGAGATGCCTAGTACTGAGTGTGGGGTGAGGGAGAAGGTTGCCGACGACGTTCCTTGCTGCCGGACGACCAACGACTACCTGCTACGGTGGCCGGCATACGAGAATCAGGGTAATTAGCGCCCAGGTGCGCTGCCATAGGTGAGAGAGAAGTGAGAGGGGAGGGATTTGTTTGAGGGGAAGAAGAGATGGGGGCATGAGAGAGGTGATAGGTGAGATACATGTGAGAGAGTAAGAGAGTGAGAGAGAGAGAGAGAGAGAGAGAGATGTGTGAGTTGGCACAGGTGACAGTTGTTGTATTTTGACTGGGTGAACAGATTGCATTTAGATAGGATAATAGGATTGCATTTAGAAAACATTTTCGGTGATTTCCAATTTTGAATCTGAAAGATAATTCACTACCATGGTTTACGTAATTAAGAATTGAGAAACAACAATCTCCAATTTGAGTCCGACAATCGAAAATTTTCATGTAACGCAAAATTTCAAGAACTAATTTGAATCAATAAAAATTAAAATTACATATGTAATTTTAATTTCAAAAACCAATTTCTTGGTAACCCAGCGAAAATAAACCATATTTGCTCAACATGCAGCACCAAATCTATTCATATCCTTTTGATTCAATCAACTTAAATTAAGTCAATGCTCATTTTAAGATAACAAGAGGTAATCCAATTTTCACAAAATTCATATAATTTAGTCCCAAAAAATGACCCATTTAAAGAAGAGGCGGGAGAGAGAGTACTAAACTGCTTCATCTCATCCAATACAAAATGCTTTTTTTTTTACTACAAAAACTAATATTACCCTTGTAAACATAATCAGTTAACCAAAAAAAAGATAAATCTACACTCCTAGTGCTATTTATCAGCTCATTCCAAAATTCACACCGTTAAAAATATTTTTTTTAGCTTGAAATAAATATTATTTTGAGAATGTTTGATTAAATACTATTTATTTTCTATAAAGTCATTAAAAAGTAGGGTTTGCATTGTAAAGTCAAAATTGCCCCTTGAAAAGTATGGCCAATTGAGTAAACTTACTACATTGTCCTCATTTTACTATTGCTTATAATAGTAACTCATGTTGTAGGATGAATCTTGAATATATAAAATTATCAAAATGTCCTTCATCTAACTGTTCATTGAGAGAATAAGTATTAACTTAGAATGATCAAAATACCAATTAAATTACAAAATCGCTCTCAATAGTAACTTATCTTATTCCCTTTTAAGGTGGTAAGATGAGATCTAGTCAATTCTATCTAATTATGGTGCTTGGTATAGCAATTTTGGAAAGAAATTAATTTCCATGTAAGCTAACTTCCATAATCTTAAAAAGTTGTGCAGTTGGCAACTTCTCACGACAACTTTAAAGGAAGTTGCATTTTCATTAATGAATTTTTATAAAAATATAGTTTACCCTTAACCTTAAAGCCCTAATTCCAATTGAACACGATCAAAGAATTTTGTCAAACAACTAAACCTCAACTACACAACTATAGCAACAACCTAGCTACAACACAACTACAATGTTCCCAAACACAATCGTAATAAGGGAAGTTATTCCTACGAATATTAAGAGCATTTTTTTACATTTTTAGATTTTTGGAGGCCGGGCAATGCTTTTATCATAGCTTTTCCTCACGCATTTTCCATGTGTCTTCTCTCATTTACAATCTTTCTTTTGTTAAATTACAGTGGGTTAACGAAACTTGTTTGAAGTATCAAAATTATCAAACTTTCTATAAGTAAGAAACTCCTCGTTTTATATAAATTTGTATCGATGGTAAGGGAGTCCCTCATGTACAATCTCTTCAATTTATAACACCATATGAAGTTCATAAAATTATAAAATCAGTAGAAGAAAGTTATTTTAAATGTTTTGCTTCTATTTGTTGTGATTGTCCTTTTGATGAGATGTAGAATATTAAAATTATCAAAAATTTTATAAGGTTTTTTATAAATTGCATAAGCCAAGAAATTTATAATAAGTTATGTAGATCTTTATCATATACAACATCAATATCAAAATCATGGTAACAATATAAGCTTGACTATAACTATCCTATGGATTACTGATATGTTGCTTTTTGTTATACTTTATAAAAGGATAATTCAATAGTTTCATTATATTGAATACTTTATCGCACAAGAACTTATATTCTCAGTATTTACCGTTTTCCTCCATTTATTACCTGCATCTATTTCTTAAAATTATTGTATCTTTTTTAAGTGATCACAAGTTTTTCTCCCCTAATGACAAATAAACACAAAGGGCTAGGATAACGGAGCAAATGCATTATCGAGGTTTCTATGATGATGAAACATTCTAAAGATAGATTCGCACTATCATAGTAGGAATCTAAATGTACACATATCGTTTATCATTCATAACTTCTTTACCAAAGAAAACAACCCCAATTTTAGTAATTAGTTCACTAACATATTTTACTAGCTTCTATTCGCTCATGAGTCCTAACCTGCTTGCGTGCCTACTGCGCATTGGTGTACTAGAATTAGAAGTGGTTGGCTTATTGACTCACAGATGTGACGAAGTGAACTCATTTAAAAATTAATATTTCAACCAAAATAAATGTAGAAAAGAAACATATATATTTGGGAGCTTCTATCCTCATCAAAACTGCAATATTTTATTTTTGTGACCTTGCAATTTTTCACGTATTTTTCCCCTTCTTATGAAAGTGCAATATTTTATTTTTTTTGATTGAATAAATCATATTCGTATGACTTTGTAGATATTATTTTCTTATATAGAAAAGCCACATTTGACCAATAGAAAAAAAAACACATATTACTAAATATTTTTTCCCTAAATTTTCATTACTCTCAAGACCCTAAACGCATCTACTTGATATAATAGGAAGTTACAATTTCTATCAAAAATAAGGGCAACATTGTACAATTCTCGACTTTTGGAGGGTGATGTTCTTATCATAACTTATCCCTTCTTTCATCTCCCTTCTCTCATTTAGAATATCCCTTTAGTTAAATTGTATTGGATTAATGAAATTTGTTTAAGATATCAAAGTGTTTTATGAGTAGGAAGCTCTCCATTTTATATAACTTTATACCGAATGTAAGAGACTCCATTTACAATGCCTTTCATTTATTGTAATGTAAAAAGCTCCCCCATTTTCTAGCATATTGTACACTCAAAGCGAAAGGACCTCAACATTTCGCTTTTGTTTGTTATGAATATATGAGATGTAAAATATTAAAATTATCAAAATTCTTATAAGTTTTTATAGACTATATAAGTTAATTAATAAATTTGCTATGATTTATGTAAATTGAAAAGCTTTGATGAAGGAAATTTTGGTGTGGAGGAAAACAACTGTGTATATTTCCTTGAGCTTTCCTACAGCATATGGAATTACATATACACATGAGGGTGCCCCAACTAGGCCATCAAGTTACTAGATTTAAGGAAAGAGATAATACAAAATATATCACAAATATCACAAACTAGATCTAAATATATTTTTTTCCTTATCACCCCCACCCCCCTCAAGTTGGTGCATATAAATTTACCATGTCCAACTTGATCTGTAGATACTAAAACTATTTCATGCCTTCGGCATGATACCTTTCACGAACAAAATGGCAATCTATTTCAACATGTTTGGTACATTCAGGAAAGACTAGATTCTTAGCAATATGTAGTGCAGCTTGGCTGTTGCAAAATAATTGCATCGGTTGTGTGTGGAACACACCTAAAAAGGCAAGAAGAGACTTTAACCAAGCCAATTCGCTGGTAACTACTGCCATGACACGATATTCAGCTTTAACAAATAATCAGGAAACAATAATTTGTTTCTTAATCTTCCATGAAGTTGGTGAACCTCCAAGTGTTACCAAATACCCAGTCAAGAACTATCTTGTAATAGGACATGCACCCAGTCAGAGTTACAAAATGCAGATAAGTTAGGATTGGTGTAAGTACCAAGTAATATGCCACAGTGTGGGGATCCCTTAATGTAGCACAACACCTTACAAGCAGCATTCATATGTTCCTATCGAGGAGCTTGCATGAACTGCGAAAGAATGTGCACTGCATAGCATAAATCAGGACGAGTAATTGTGAGAGAAATCAATCTTCCCACAAGATATCGATATCTTCCAGCATCATCCAGAGGTGATCCAGTTGCAAGTGCCAATCCGTGATTTTCTTCAATAGGAGTAGTACTGGGCTTAGCTCCCAAAAGTCTGCACTCATCGATTATTTTCGGTAAATACTTACTTGACTAAGGAAGAGTCCTTTGGGTCCACGAGCCACTTCAATTCCAAGAAAGTATTTTAGAGGTCCAAGATCTTTCATGCTAAAACATGCTTGGAGCTAGTTCTTAAACTCACGACATGCAAAAGAATCATTGCTAGCCAATACAATATCGTCAACATATACAAGTAAGGCCATGAGAACTTCCCTTTTCTTGTAAGTAAAGAGTGAGTAACCTACGTAGGACTGAACAAATCTGTACTCATGGAGATTGGAGACAAGCTTGGCAAGCCACTGTTGCAGGGCATGACGAATGCCATAAAGAGGTTTCTAGGGTCGGCACACCCTAGCGGGAGTGCTTCAAGTAAAACCAGGAGGTAACATGATGTATACCTCCTCATCCAAATCCCCATGCAAGAAAGCGTTGCTGACGTCCAATTGAGGCAACTCCATCCTTTGGAGACTGCAACAGACAAAAAGCATCGAACACTTGTCATTTTTACAACTAGAGCGAATGTCTCATTGTAGTCGAACCCTTCAACTTGATGATCACCGCGAATAACCAGGCGACCTTTGAATTGTTGTACTGATCCATTTGAATTATATTTAACCCAATGTAACCACTTGCAACTGATGGATTTCTTCCCATGTGCCAAATCTTGTAGGGTCCATGTTTCATTCTTTTCGAGAGGCTAAATCTCTTTTGCCATTACTGTCCTCCATCGAGGGTCCTTAATCAGCTCATGATAGTACCATAACTCTGTCACTTTAGTAATGACAACTAGAAATTTTTGTGGGAAGCAGAAAAATTTGCACAAGTGACATAATTAGCAATCAGGTAAGAAATGCCTGAGGATTCTTCTTGAAGCCAATGTGCAAGTGAGGGGGGTATTTGATGCGAGTAGTGTAGCAAACATGGTCATTAAGGTAGGCTGGCGTCTTTCAGGGTCGTAATGTTCTTGTGGTTTGTGGACCCGAATCAGATATGATAATTAGGGCGCTGGGCTTTCGTGATGGGTTAGGTACGTCCTCCTGTCCATGCGGTTGACTGTTTCTGGGAGTGTCTGTTAGGCCCAATTCATAGCTCCCCTTTGCGTCCAGCGGTCCAGGGTGCTGTAGTGGGCAACATTGTTGTGTTTTAGTTGGGCCCAGCGACCCACTCCTCTCCCTGTCTTTTTCCGTCCTAGGCTGTTGGCCTGAACTGAGTGAGTCACTATAAGGCCCAAAAATGTCATTAATGGCCATAGGTGACTGCCGGTAGTAACCTGGACCTGCTAAATTTTCATTGCTTGTTTCTTCTGTGGCAAATGAAAAATGATCCTCATAGAAAACCACATCACTATTCACAAAAATTTCTTACCTCTCACCTTTCATCCCTTTTTACCAAATGGGTACCCAAGAAAAACATATCGTATACTTCTCGATGCAAATTTGTCTTTCAACTTTGTTTTATTTCGAGCAAAACATTAGCTACCAGAGACTCGTAATTTATTATATAAAGGCTTGCATTAAAAGAGAATCTCATAAGGTCATTTGCCTTTTCATATCTTGGCCGGGGTCCTATTGATCAAATAAGCTGCTTTGAGGACACATTCCCCCCAATATTGTATCAGTAAGTGTGCTTGGAACCTAGGGACCCTTGCCACATTTAGAATGTGACGATGCTTGCAGTCGACCCTTCCATTTTGTTGGGGTGAATTGTCATGCTCAAAGTAGAATTCTTTCATGGGCCCGGAAGTAAATTCTGACCCATTGTCACTCCGAACCACTTTTACGGTCTTTATTAAACTGGGTTTTTTTCATGGCTATAAAGCCCATCAAAGGTTTATTGGCTTTAGTTCTATGCCTCATTAAATAGACCCAGGTGGCTCTACTAACATCATTGACAATACTTAGAAGATAATGAACACCACATAATGCGGGAACTCTATAAGGACCCCGAATATCACAATGAATCAAATCAAAAATGTGCTTTGTATTACTTTTAATAATAGGAAATTGATTACGAGTTTGTTTTGCTTGAAAACAAGTGTTGAAAATTGTATCTTTACTTTTATTATATCACATGCTACCCCTAAGCTATGAGGAGGGAAGGCTAGGACTTCATTGGATGGATACCCAAGAAGCCTGTGACACAAGCACCTCGCATTTGCCGCATTCACTTGTTTGACTTTTTGTAATAGTAAACCCTGTCTCATTGCTCATCTATTCCAATCAGAGTCCTTGAAGTACGGTCCCGTGTCACACAACACTCATCAAAATATGTCACCGCACAATTTAACTGTTTAACACAATTTTGAAACTAAAACAAGATTGCCATTTAATTTTGGTACGTATAGGGCATTTTCGAATTTCAATCCTTCTCCCAAGGCCACTGATCCTTTTTCACATGCCATGGTGTATGTACCATTTGGGAGTCTAATGGCTACCGGGAGCTATTTTTTCAATCCTATCCATCATTGACACATCGCTTGTCATATGACATGATGAACCACTATCTAACATCCAAGATACTGTACCTTATATTCTCTCGTAAATTACCTTTGGTGTGTCAATAAGGTTTAATAGCCTTTGGGCTTGTTCGGGTAACAGCCTAGGAATAGCAACATGGGTCGAATCTACACTGGTGCTGGCGGCCTTGTTTTGAGTGTTATTTGCAGTTGGACCCATCATAGAATCTAGCACGCTTGCAGTCACATTTGCCCAGCCTCGTGAAGAATTGTTGTTGCTGCCATCTCTCCACCATTTCCTTTGCCGTGTGAGCTTCCATGACCTCTTCTACTGTTTCGTCCGCCACGATTTCCTTGTCCACGCCTACAGGAACCCCGATCTAGTGGATATATGATCACTTCAGAACAATGAGACTTTCATGACCAGATCGTCCACATATGCGACACATTCCTTTTTCAATAATTGAAGACTGACCCTTTACAGCGAAAGCCATGGCCATTTCTCCTCTGTTATCTCAGCCTATCATCACTTTCTTATGATTTTCCTCTTACTGCGTTATGTTAAAGATCTTGTCAAGCGATGGTAGAGGATCTAGTGCAAGAATTTGACTTTTTACTAGAGTGAGATTCATCATTCAACCCCATGAGGAATTGGTGTGCCTTGTCCTCCTCGTACATGGAAATAATCTTCCTTGCCACTCCACATTTGCAGCTACTACACGTACATATCAGAACCTTCACAAGGTTGTTGAGTTCATTCTAGTGATTCATCAACCTTGAATAGAACTCCCTCACGTCTGAATCTCCTTGCTTGCAATTACCAATATTCGCTTTCAGTTCATGAAATTTTTGGAGTAGTAACCATAGCGTATCACTTCCTTAAGTCATCCCACATAATTTTTGCTGTGTTAGAATAAGCTATGGTCATCCTAAGTTTTGGGTTGATGATGTTAAGGAGCTATGAGCATAGCATTGAGTTTGCCATGTCCCACGCATGACACTGTAAAAACTAATCTTTGTCGTTGTCTTTGGATCTTGTTAGAGTTTCTTCTATAAAACCCTATTTATTTTTTGCTTTCAAGGCTGCTTTTACAGCCTTCTCCCATAAATCATAATTCTTCCCATCAAAGACCACCGCCGCGATCATGACACTGGGTCCTTCCGATGGGTGGAGGTAGTAGGGTGAATGAGGTTCCACTACAAACCTCTTATTTCCACTGTCGCCCATGACTAAGATCAACCAACATTTATGATTGATATGCTAGGCTCTAATACCATGAAAAGCTTTGATGAAGGAAATTTTGGTGTGGAGTAAAACAACCGTGTATATTTTCTTGAACTTTCCTACAACATATGGAATTACACATATACATGCCAAGGGTGCCCTAGCTTGCCCATCAAGTTACTAGATTTAAGGAAAGAGATAATACAAAATATATCACAAATCTCACAAACTAGATCTAAATATATTTATTTCCTTATCATAAATCTTTTATACATGCATGACATCAATATCAGATCATCATAATAATTAAAGCTTTTGTATAACCGCCTTTTGGACAATTAGTATGCCTTGCATTGTTATACTATGCGAAAAGGAGAATCCAATAGTTTTATTATATAGACAATTATATTGAACAAGAAATTATACTTTCATTATATACTATGTTTTTCTATTTATTATCATTGCTGTACTTCCTAAAATAATCACATATTCTTTTTTCAACCTAATGAAAAACATAAATGCATAGCACAAAGGGAGAAAATACACAGTAAGTTGATTCCACGATAATGAAATGTCATAAAAAAAACATTTTTGCTATCATAGTAAGAACGCAAATACATATATACTAATATAGACCCTTGCGATGCACGGACTATCTTTTAAAGTAAATTTAGTTTAAAAACTATGGAGTATTCATTTTATAAAATTATTTGTCTCATAAATATTTCATGAATACTAAGATAAAACACTGTCTGATTTACTTGATCATATAATTAGCAAAATTGGTTTTTTCGATCAATGGAAACTTGAATTGGTGAATCAAATCCTTCTTCCTTACGTCTAAAAGTCTCAAATCTCACTAAGTTCAGTCGTAAAGTGGATTGCACTGGGAAAACTAACCCATTAAAAGTATGTCTTGATTTGTGAAATAATTAACACATATCATGAGACAGTTAGAATCATGTATCACTCACGTATAAATAGTTTTGCTAAGTTATAAGCAAAAGATACTCATTTCTTTACAGTAGACAACACCACCTTCGAAAATAATTAGATATCCAAATCTCTTTCAAACAAAGTCATTTCCTTCTTTTAACTTCTACATTTATGCACTATACATTAACCTTTACGGATTACAAATTTTACACCATAACGTATATAATATCTGATACTCCCTATGATAACCCAGAAAAAAATATAAATTCAAAAATGTAACATATATTAAAGGCTCTCATCTAGCTATAAACATAGATTATACATAAATGCTTTTATAAGGTTGGAGCTTCACTCCACTATACTGAACAACCCATTTGTTTCTTCCAATGGGTTGCTTTACTTCCCCCTTGTTAATTAGCATCCCCTTTGTAAGGTCTTCAAAGAATGGTAGTGCTGCAAGATCTTCAAATCTGACCCAAAAGCAGTAGTAAATTTCATGGTTGTTCATTTCTCATGTTGCATAATTACATTACAGTCCTCGAACCGAGTTCCCATGGCATGTAAAAATCATCAAGGAAAACAATAAACAATTAATCAAAGTAATCATCCCAATCGTATAATAACATTTTGAATTAAGTCAAATAAATTACCAACACATTATTACATCATCTTGGAAGTTACAATCTATGTGATAACATGCATCATCATCAGAGAAAATCCTTTTAGTTTTGCAAAGAGTCAAATACTGAGAGACAATAACAATATCAATTACAAGCCACTTATCAGGGAAAAGTTTGATATCTAAATATAAATTCAAAATAAAAACAAAAAATATGAACCAAAATCACAAACCACTTATTGCGAAACAAAATCTAAACTAATAAAAAAACTACAACCAAATTTAAAAATGAAATCACCCCCCTTCTCAGTCAAATTTCACTCTCCCAAAATCCCGAGTTAAGTACTTTAAAAGTGCTTGATGTCTTTAATTACTTTCCAATAAGGACCTAAAGTTAGCACCAAAGTACATAAAGAATCTATGGTAGACAAAAGAGGCATAACAGGACCTAAAGAAGGACTAATGTTCTATAAGGTCCACATACAACAGAAAATAATAACAAAATGAGAGTCATAATATGCAATAAATATGCTATATTTTTAACTGAAGTGTATGAAATAATCGAGAAAAAAATTGATCCACCTAAAAAATGCACACATCTTACTGCCTTCCCTCATGACTTTTTTGTACAATATCTAATTAGTACGATAAAGGTACTTAGAATTAATTCATCACCACTAATTTTCAGTAATGTATTAAGTAATTAACAAACTTAAAGCTCTTCATCAGCCACGGGTTTGAGCCGTTGAATCAGTCACTGACAAAGTCAGGTTAGGCTGCCTACAATTCACCCCTTGGGGTGCGGCCCTTTCTCGGACCCTGCGTGAACGCGGGATGCTTGTGCACCGGGCTGCCCCTTAAAGCTCTTCATCAATGGTAGAATTTAGGCTCCCTAAATTACTTTGATTAAACAACCACTTCAAATATTTTGTTCAATTATGCCCTCATTGGTGCATATATATCCTATTCCATTGTTATTCTCTATTTACGAATTAAAATTTGACAGTATTGCCATACCCCAACCTCCATATTTTTGTCTCTCTGAAAATACAAACTTTTTGCCTGGGGGGCATGATCATGAGGAACTTTGTTCATAACACATTTATTTTTGTGTTGTGTGTGAAATGAATTTTTTTAAAATATAGAAATATTAAATGTAATATCTCTTGAAAATTTGTCGGCAATAGTAAGAATCATAATATAAAATTTATTCTCTTCTCAACAAATATTGAACTGTATGTGCCTTTAAAATTCTTTATTTTAGTTTTTTCATAATAATATTTTAAAAAAGAAAACAATTTATGCTCAGGTGAAGGCATCATTTTTCAAAAATAGATCATATTCCTTTATTTTTCTTTTTTTCTGTTCCCAGTTGATCGAAATATTCATCCAAGTCCTCGAAAGACACTTATTTAAACTTGAGGTTCCTATTAGAAAGTAATGCAATACTTCAAGTCATTCCACATGTATTAGCTTCCAAAATCCCTAATTCAGTTTTCATCATGTTAAACATGCTCTACAATTAGTTCCTCCAAAAAGAAAAGACAAAATGGAGTTGAAAACTCGGAATGAATCCATCAATACTCCGCTTAGGATCGAAATACCTTCTAACTAAAGTTAAATTTCTAAAGTCAATTGCTCTCTTCTAAATCAATACAATGTATTATCATCCCTCCTCTTAAAATCTCCGACTTCACAAATCAACCACCATCCTCCAAAATTCCATTATTATGACTATCCTATTTATCATTCTTACACCTTAAAAATAAAAAGAAGTTAAAAAATTTGAAACCTTGATAACATACAACCAGAAAAGAATTGCTAATAGTAACAAAGATCCAATAGGCACAATACTAAAATTAATAAACGAACTAAAGTAGAAGCAATCACACCATCACACAATGCTGGTAGATTCAATCTCAGGAACTGAAAGCAAAAGAAAAAGAAGGAGATTTTCATATGTTCTTCTTGTCTTTGCACACCTTCATTGCTTCATGAGTATAGCTTGTGTTTTTCGGTTTTCCTTGCACCTATGTATCACACAAATCCCCAAGCAAATTAGCCAAAGGATTTTGAAAAAATCATCTAGTAAATAATTACAGGGTGACTATCAAAGAAAATTAGGGAAGAAGGAATATTAGAGAAGCGATTTCCAAAATAAATTAAAGAAATCAATTTTCTGGAGAGAGAGACAGAGTGTGTGTGCACGCATGTGCTTTGATGAGAGAAAGAGGCGTGTACAGAATCAACAACCGAAAGTATTTAAAACCCTGACATTCATGTATCACGCATAATCGAAAATATGTGGAGCAGGTAGTTAACTCTCCTACGTTTTATTTTTAAAAATAAATAAAAATAAAGTAGTATTTTGGTTGGAGATAGGCGACAATTACAAACTATTTTTTTAAACTTTAAAATCAAGGATTTAGATCTAATGAGTTGATAATATTTGTGACTAAGATTACACCAAGTCCCGCAAATTACTTTCGTGTTGGTATTTTGCAAATCACTCATGTTGTAGCTAGTATTTTTGGGTTTTCCAAAGATTATCGCTTTTTTAACTGCTTGAATTTTTTTAGATAATAGAATTATCATGTATCCTTTATCAAGTATTATGAGTGTTTTTTTTTTAAAATAAAAATTGTAAATAGGTAGTTTACTTAGATAAGGTGGTTTTTTATACTAAAATCTACGGTTTAGATTTAATGAATAAATATAATTGCCTAATTTTTATAGCTGAGATTACATCAAATCTTACAAATCACTACCGTTGTAGCTAGCATTTTTAGATTTTTTCGAAGATGATCATTTTTTTAACTGCTTGGTTTTTTTTTTTTTAGACAATAGAATTATCATGTATCCTTTATCAAATATAATCAAAATTAAGAGTGATTTTTTTAAAAAAATAAGAATTGTAAATGGGTATTTTACTTAGATAAGATGGTTTTTTAAAACTAAAATCTATGGTTTAGATTTACTGAATAAATATAATTGCCTAATTTTTTTCCTATATAATTGGATTATAATCTATCTTTTATCATGTATATCCAAAATCATGGGGGATGTTTTAAATAAAATAAAGAGATATCTTAACTTTAAAATCGACGGCCTAGATTTAATATATAAATAATTTTTGTGGTTAAGATTGTACCAAACCCAACAAATCATTCTCGTTGCACCATTCTAGGGTTTTGTAAAGATTGCTATTATAATAGCATAGATTACTTATAATGTCTTTAACAAAAAGACAATCCTATTTTTAATCAGCAGTTCACTAGCGTCCCTTACTAGTAGGAATGACAGTTTAGTTCGAACTCGATGCACATCCGATCCGATCCGATCCGATGCAAAATTATTTGATTGAAATTTGAAAAAAAAAAATCTAATTTGAAGCCAATAAACTACAAATAATCCAAATCTAACTCCGATCCGATCAGATATGGTGGAAGGTTCATTTGATTTGATTAACATCCGATTCAATAATTTTTTTTGTTAATTTCACATTTTTTAAAGTTAGAAAATTTCTAATATCCTAACCCTAAAAAAAATCTGTATAAGGTCCGTACTCTATATACAATATCCTTTTTTTTGTTAACGAATTTCCTCTCCCTCTCTAATCTTCCTGTTGATCTCTTCTCAATATCAATCAAAGTTGTATTTTCTTCCTTTTCTTTCTAGTTGTGTTACTACTGTCTATCACTTTCTGTCCAAAAGTGACTTCGCGTTCTCTTTCTTTAACAACTTTTTACTTTAACATATTGAAATGTTTGACGTGAAAAGGCATTTGAAATTGGAAAGGTTGTTGCAGTCACAAGTGAACAAAAACAAGGCGGAAAGAAAAAAAATTGTCCAAATGTTGAATGAAAATGTGTACTATGGATTTAATCCGATCCAAGTCCAATTCGAATCTGATTTAACATTCGATTCAATGGAGTCAGATTTAGATCGAATTTTCAAATTCTGTTATTAATTAGATTAGAATTGGATGTCTAAACATTCAATCCAAATTCAATTCGTTGTCATCTGTACTTACTAGCCCTTCTACTTACTCATGCGTTATAGCCGGTGGCAAAGCTAGGAATTTTGGAAAGTAGTGTTGAAAACAATAGTACACAATGAAAAATATATTGCAAAGGCCTGATGGTTTCTGAGTTGCAAAAATAAAGAAAGTTAAAAAAAATAAAGCATGAAAATATGTAAAAGATGAACATGCAATCTCACAATAAGGCATAAAACACACACACGTTAGCCACTCAACTATGCACATTTCAATGTTATTATTTGCCAAATTTTTTTATTTATAGAAAACTTCTAATTTTTTTAAAAATTCTTGCCATATAGGCCTATTTCGCAAACAACTGTTAGCTGGTTGTATTAACTGTTAACTGTTAGTTATTTACATTAGTTGTTTGAGTTAGCTGTTTGTTGAAAAATTGTGCGGTAAAGTCACTTGTTTCTAAGAAAGATGTTTGACAAAATTCCATTTATATCCTTATCTTTAAATTACTTTTTAATAGAACATATTTTTTTTATTTATTGGTCATATTATTTTCTTTTTAAGAAGAAATTAAATTTGTGTCATATGTATAAATTGACTTCATTTATGACCACACACAAAAAAAAAAAAATAATCAGTGAGAAGACTTTACTTTCTTGCTAATTCTACATAACTTGTGTCCATTTCTCTCATTTCTTTTTAGTTTGTACTTATGTAAATGATGTTAACGATTTATAACGTTATTTGTTATTCATTAGATTTTTTTGGGTCACGAATTGAAATTGAAATTGATACAAATTTCTAATGACTTTATCTTCATTAGGCTCAATTCATATAAAACATAGTATCAAATGTTACTATTTTACATCAATCCAATTCTCATTGTCTAGGTAATCAGAGGGAGGATTGAATAATCTAAATTATAAATATCAAACATTCATAAATGTGCGATGTGAGAGAACCAAATTAGAGTGATATAATATACTAACAAAATTGAAAAATCTACACCAAAAAGTACATTACTTGGCTAAAAAATGCAAACAACAAAAAAGACAATACAACTTTAGTGATTTGTTTTTATACCAAAAAAATAAAGGAAAAACATCTATTCTTTTTAATCCTGAAGATCTAATTAGAATCATAAAAACAATCTTATATAAATATAATTTAATGGAATGTAGCGTAGTTTTTTGAAACTCTGGGACAAGTGTGTCATTTCTACAAAAAAAACTCCTTTAAAAAGGCTAATGGAAACAGCATTTTCAAAAAAAGTTGTTTGGAGCCAAACAACTATTTCAAATAATTGCTTATCAAACACCTACTTTGCTATTTGACTTGGTAAAAGTAGTTAAGACACCCTCAAACAATTCTTTCCCTCCCCCCCCCAAAAGTTGTTGTTACTAACAACTCCATATTTTTTTAGGAAAGGGTGTTGAGTAATCCTACTGTGCCCACATTGTCTTTGGGGATGTTTGGTTGCATAAGTTGTTTTGGTAACAAAGACCTGTTTGGGGGCTTTTAGCTATTTTGATCAGTTAAAAGACCCAAAATAGATAAATGCATGTTTGGTAAACAGTTATTTCAAGGAGTTGTTTTGTTCTAAATAGTTCTTTTTTAAATAGCTCTTTTCATTAGCATTTTGCAAAGAGCTTTTTATGAAATTTGGTAATTTGCGCAATAGTTTAAAGAAATTACACGCTTGCCATGAATGGACCCTCTTGCTGCTACGTTATGCTCAATCTTAGATCTTGTCCTCTCTACCATTCCTTCGTTTTATCATCTTCTTTCTCCATTCTATCTAGACCTGACAAATGGGTCATTCGGTTCGGGTACGGATTGGGTCAAGTTCGGGTCGAGTCATGTTTGGGTTAAGTGACATTTCGGGTCGTTTCGGTTTGGGTCGGGTGTGGTTCGGGTCGGGTCAATTCGGATTTCGGGTCCACTTTCGGGTGAACATATTTTGGGTGTCGGGTCGGGTATGGATCCAGGTCATTCGGTTCAGGTTTCGGGTTTTGGGTCAGTTTTGTAAGGTCTAATTCTATCATATTCATTAGAATTTAAATGGCTGATTTGTCTTGTTAAAATTGCAATCACACAATCAAGAGCTAGCCATGCAAAGAGCTTTTTATGAAATTTGGTAATTTGCCTAATAATTTAAAGAAATTACACTCTTGCCATGAATGGGCCTTCTTGCTGCTACTTTATGCTCAATCTCAAATCTTGTCCTCTCTACCATTCCCCCGTTTTATCATCTTCTTTCTCCATTCTATTATATTCATTAGAATTTAAATGGCGAATTTGTCTTGTTAAAATTGCAATCATACAATCAAGAGCAAGCCATGCTTTTGATCATGATTCCAAAAACTTCATTATGCTGATTTTTTGTTGCATTGGGTTATTTGTCTCTGTTTAGGGCGATATCTGAAAGAAGAATGACTTAATTATTATTTTTTATTATAAAAAATGCATTTCGAAAGGGAATATTCATTGATATGAATATATATTTGTTAGTGACCAATGTAAATTATCTACTTTTGCTATGGAGTGTGATGAATTGAATGACTCATTTAACCCTTGATATTCTTGTTTACTTGAGTTCCAATATGGGGCTAGTTCCCCCTTTAAAATAATATCCTAATCAGTATTTGTTACTTTGATCATTGAATCTAATGAAGGTCAAGTAATTTAAAACTCATATAAATTTCAATTTATAATTAAGGTTTGCTAAATAACAAAGTAAAGTTATAACATAGATATCACATGATATATACAAAATTGAAAAGAAAATAACATAAATAATCAATGCAAATTATATAGAATTAGTAAGAAAATAATGTTTTTATAAATGAAGTTAATTTGTATGTTTTTTAGTCTTAAATCCTTCATTGCAATGAAGTTGAGCTACTGTTGGCCGAATAGCTCTCCCATCACAGATTTTCTCCATTCATAAGATTTGAACCCAAGAGCTTGCTTAAGAGGAACAAGTGTCAAATCGCTTGAACTAACCTGTGTTGGTATGAACTTAATGTGTATGTATGTGATAAATATCATTCTTCTTTAAAAGAAAATTTTACTGAGTATATTTTTTAGAAATAGCTAATTTTATCAATTTTTTTTTCTGAAAACAACTAATTTAAATAGTCAATCTAAATAATTAACAACTCATGATTAATATAAACAACTAGCAACTAATAACTGTCTGTCAAACATGGCCTTTGTCCTGGGTTATAACTTGCCCGCACACATATCTCGCATGTCTCACGGCTCGTAGACTTAGTATTTGAAAGTAGACCTGGCAAAATTAAGTTGGGATCTAAAACCCGAACCGAACGACCCGTACGTATACCCGACTCGATACACGAAATAGCTCACTCGAAAGTAGACCCCGAAATTCGAATTGATCCGAACTGAATCATACCCGATCTGAAATTTTCTACAAAGTTGCTTATTTTTGCATGACAAATATATTGGACCAAAAATCGATAAATTCGAAGTCCACTCGAACCGAACCGAAGTTTACCTGATCCAAACTGAACCTACCTGAACTTAACCCGATCCATACCTGAACTGAGTGACCCATTTACCAGGTCTATTTGAAAGGTTAGGGTCATTTGCTCCTAAATCTGATAAGGCCATCTCATTTTAAAATAATTAATATTTTAAACAAAATAGTAATATTAAATACTATAATAAAGGAACATGGGATGGTTTGATCCTCCTCGTACTATCACTCTTCTTGTTATTATTAACATGCATAACAAGTAATCAACATTCAACAATCAGTTAAATTAGATCCTAATTCCTAAACCTCTCTCATCTTCCTTAATCATTTATCAAAGCATCTTCTCTACTCGTTCTGTCTGCCAATCCTTCTTCTTCATTCATTCTCCGACATTGTCCGTGATTACCCTCTTAATTTGATCGATCTGTTTTTACTTCTGAGTGGCCATGGATGAAGAGTATGATGTCATAGTCCTCGGCACTGGTCTCAAAGAATGCATTCTCAGTGGTCTTCTCTCCGTCGATCGCCTCAAGGTTTTCTTCGTTCCCTTTGGGGAGGGGTTTGCCCATCAGCTGTTTCTGCGTTGTTATATTCAATCTTGCTTTGATTGTCATTTTGGTGCAGTGTCAGTATTAAGGAATCTAATGATCCATGCTGATACTTGAATGATTTGGTTGTTATTCGAAATGGGTTTCTTTGTATTTGTCTGTTTCATTGATGGATTCAGCGGACTGTTATTTGTACTTTTTATTATGCATTGTAATTTTTGTTATTTTGATGACGTGATTTCTTGAAATGTTTTAAAATTGATCCGGTTGGATTTCTTCCTTTTTTTTTTCTCGGAATGAGAACGACAAAGGATTGTGGGGGTGATTGCTGCAATTTAGTGACTCTGACTAACTTTTTTGTGGAAAATATAGAACAACGTGGCAGTGCTTTTGGCAATGTGGAAGAGACGGCTTTCATAATTTTATGGTCTAAATGTGTCAATTTCATCCAATTTTTATCGAACAAGGTTGTGGTCATTAATAGACATTTGTTGATGTGGGTATGTTGTTTATGTTCTTCTCAAGCCTAAGAGGAGATATAGCTATTCTTCACTAGATTCAGTGGCCAATTGTATTTGCCTTTTCATTTTGATGTTAACATGGACCATAGATGTAAGTGGATGTTGGTGTTGCAGACGAGCTTTTGTTGTGAAATATGTCATTTTGTAGAAACAGTTATGAGTATGTGTATGCTCTTGCTGTAATTTGGCAGAGATTTAGGTCAGCAAAGAATAACAGTCGTGCTTGCTGTGTTTCATTGTGAATAGAATGCTAGTCATTCCTTCAGTAAGATTAACTTGCTAACTAAATGAGCCCTTTCTGAACTAAAGACTATCTTTTGTGTTTCTTTCAATTGATAAGTCATCTGCTGGAGTGCCGGTACGACTCGACATTTGATCACATAGTTTTTGGACATTTGATCACATAGTTTTTGTCTTTCTTTTATTTATACTGCATGGTTTAGTTTCTGATGAAACCACATTCAAAATTCAGGTTCTACACATGGATAGAAATGATTATTATGGGGGAGAATCAACTTCATTGTATCTCAATCAGGTATCTGATCACTGATCATACTGCCTCATGCAGGCCTTTGTAATGAGTTTATGTTAATGTTTTTACCCTAATTCTTGAGCAATTATGCGTGATTGTAGCTGTGGAAGAAGTTTAGGGGAAATGACCAGCCTCCGGCACATCTGGGTGCCAGCAGAGAATACAATGTCGATATGATGCCAAAGGTTTTTTTTTTTAATTTTTAAAAATCCTTTTTATAGTTTCATTGCCTGCAATCTTTCTAGTGGTGGGTATATTACCTCGTTTCTCTGTCCTTAATCTCGTTTTTCTCCCAATGGTCAGTTCATAATGGCAAATGGTGCCCTTGTCCGTGTCCTCATTCACACAGATGTCACAAAATATCTCTACTTTAAAGCTGTTGATGGTAGCTATGTGTTTAACAAAGGAAAGGTAAAATTTGCTATCACTAGCGTGTTCTTCGTTTGCTTGAAATAAGGATGCCTTACAATTATCATTCCTGTGTGCTAATCCATGTGACAGACTCACAAAGTGCCTGCTACTGATATGGAGGCCCTGAAATCTCCTCTGATGGGACTGTTTGAAAAGCGCCGTGCTCGGAAGTTCTTTATCTATGTACAAGATTATAATGAGAATGATCCAAAAACACACGAGGGCATGGATTTGACTAAAGTGACTACTAAAGAACTTATTTCGTAGGCTCCTCATCTTTACTACTGTGGTATCTTTTTTTCATATTTGACATAAGTCATATGCCCTTTACTTCTTCATATGCTACAAACGGGAAAGCTTTGCTTATGTTTTTATGCTGCAGTTGAACGGACAAGGTTGAATATTCTCACTTAACCCACTCTGTGCCTCCATCTCCCTCCCCCTCTCGCTTTCCCTTTTCCTCCATGTGTGTTGGGGCCATGGATTCAAAATGTGGCCGATCTACGACGAAACAGCCGCATTGGAAACGTTCTTGAGTTGGTCGAACACGTTTTTTGTTTCGATATGGAACATGATTTCCGCATTAGAGCTATTTTTTCATATCGCGATCAAAACCACAATCGCGACCGAAACCACATTTTAAATCCTTGGTTGGGGCTAGTATTGGTGTTTGGGGGGGGGGGGGTAGGCTAAATTTCTGTTGCCAGCACTTGGCATGTGCTTACTTATCATGCATTTTCCATGTGTTTGTTTGGTGCCACATCGTTTTGCAGGAAATATGGCCTTGATGACAACACTATGGACTTCATTGGTCATGCATTGGCACTTCATAGAGATGATCGCTATCTGAATGAACCAGCTTTAGACACTGTGAAGAGGATGAAGGTGACGAATTCAGCTGTCCCGTATTTGTACGTAGTATACTTAATATCTCATTGATATAATCTTGCGGTGAAGCTTCATAAGTATTTCTTTTTTGTTTCCTTGTGTATTCAGTTATATGCAGAATCTTTGATACGGTTTCAAGGAGGATCACCATACATATATCCATTGTATGGTTTAGGAGAACTTCCTCAGGTTCTATTTACTAATTTTCAATCTACTCTTTTCATTGTATATATCACCCGTTTTCTGTCAACTTTTTCCTGCTTGATTGTTTAATTATATCCTACTCATGCTTCTCTCTTTTGACATTTCAGCAATTGGATGTATCATTTTTTATTTAGATTAACATACATCTTTTATTCAGGCTTTTGCACGGCTGAGTGCTGTATATGGTGGAACATACATGTTGAATAAGCCTGATTGCAAGGTACTTATGCTTTTGCTTTTGCTTTGATAAATTCTCTTTTTCTTGCATTATTGTTCTTGGGCATAATTTTTTGAAATACTGGGACTTCATGATCTTGGTAAATTGTCAGGTAGAATTCGATGAAGGTGGCAAAGTTGTAGGTGTAACATCTGAAGGAGAAACTGCCAAGTGCAAGAAAGTTGTCTGTGATCCCTCTTATCTTCCTAATAAGGTGTCAAACTCGGACCACGCATTACATATCTTGCCTCATACTTTTGTTGATGAAATGTCTTACCATTGGTTTGATGTCAACTAGCTCCTTGCATTTCTTTTATGTTTTTTTAAATGCATTGGTCTGAAGACCCTTTAGGATTTGTGAGAACTGTGTTAGTGGACACAGTAATTAAGCAGGTGATGGTCATGCAAAAATGGTGTTTGGGAGACCCAAATGTACACAACCCGATCTTTTGACGAGGAGAGGGGTTGTTTTGAAAACCCACCAAAAACAGTTGTTTTAAAAAATGCAGTTCGCAAATGTCTGAATACCAGTTTTCAAAGAATTGAGAAGAAATGAGCTAAAGGTGAGCTAGGCAAAGAAAAAAAGGATGACAGCCAATTTAAGAAGAGCATGACACGACAGCAAAAAAGGGAGGGGGTGGGGGAGGCAAGGATACAGATGTCAAAGTAATTATGCAAGCTGCTAGAAAACTATATATGCAGTGTAACAGAGAGCAGCAAAAGCTAGAAAACGGGACTCCCTTGCTTTTGCCAATCTTCTTTAACATGCTTTGCTTATAACTTTCTGCTAGGTTTCTTGATTACCTTTGGCATCGTTAACATGGCTTGTTAATGAACAATGGAATGATTTTGTGCCATGTAGTTGATGTTACAATTTTACTTCTATGAATGGTAAAATTTAATGTTATGTGTTCCTTTTTGTCCTTATTTGTGTGTACTCTTTCTCTTTTCTTGTTTTGGCAATGTGATGAGGGAGCCAGCAGTTTTGTTGTTTTTTTTCATCTGATTTTGAACTTAAAGGAGACGTCTGATGAAGTAATGATAACTTTGATTTTTTATGTTTATGCTGTCATGGCTGTGGACCTTACATTCCAATATCTGAACAGGTGAAAAAGGTGGGAAGGGTTGCAAGGGCTATTGCAATTATGAACCACCCAATCCCACATACTGATGACTCACACTCAGTCCAGATTATCCTGCCACAGAAACAATTGGGTCGTAAATCAGACATGTAAGTCCCATACTTGATTGATCCCCTTGGGTATATTGTGCTATAAGTGGAAAAGGAAAGAAGGATAGGTAGACATCTCTCTGTTATTCTATAAACTTATCATCATTCTTCTTAAATTAATCTCATTGCTATCTGAATTGATGGTTTTTTTATGGCATATGTTTTGATAATAACATGAATATGTCTGTGTTGTGCATTCTGGCAGGTATGTCTTCTGTTGCTCGTACACTCACAACGTGGCCCCGAAGGGCAAATACATTGCATTTGTTTCCACGGAGGCAGAGACTGATAACCCTGAAACTGAATTAAAGCCTGGGGTCGACCTGCTTGGAGCGGTAGAAGAGCTGTTTTACGATATTTATGACAGATATGAGCCAGTCAATGACCCTTCTAAGGATAATTGTTTTATATCAATGGTTTGAGCATTTCCCATTCTATTGATTTTTGCGAGTTTCTTGGTCATTTTTTCATAGAACTATTAGTAGCTGATCTCTTAATTTTGTGCAGAGTTACGACGCCACGACACACTTTGAGTCAACTGTTACAGACGTACTCAACATGTACACGAAGATAACTGGAAAGGTAGAACTGGATACTCGTGCGCTCTTTTCCTTTGCTATTGTCTCAGCTGTTAAGTGGTTTGTGTCGATCAATTGACTGGCATCTGGTATGGCATAATTAGTTTCATGATTTTTGTGCCCTTGCACCTACTGGCTTTGTCCGCCGTTTTAACTAGTTGGTGCTAGAGGTTCTGCAGTTCTTGTTCTAGGATTCTATGCTGTACTCTTTTTGGTTTTGCCGCTAATATCCCATGGAAGCTCACGATCATTTTTCCCCCCTGCCAGCTTGATACAAAGCTTTAGTTCACCTCTGACATTGAATATCTCCTCTCCGCTTCCTCTCCATGGTTTGATTATTTCTGTAGTATCTAAATCAATAAGCCATGTTCTTAAAGTGGATCTGTTGCTACATCACAGTATTCACTAGCATTCTAATTTTTCAGAAAAGCTATCTTAATACCGACTGCTATTTGGGAGTGCTCTGGTGTTTATGAGGTTATTTCTAGTTTTATTAGGATGACTTTAATTTGGATGAAACATCCTTGGATAAGCACTAGAGTACTCACCTTCATAGTGGAAGGTTAGGGGTTCTAACCCCACCACTTGCAAGGGCTTTCTTAACCCTTGCCCCCTTGTAAGGGGATTCTTACCCTGCCCCAAAAAAAAAGAAAAAAAAAAGGAAGAAGAAGATAGTTTACCTATGTTTTAGTGAAAGATTATTTTGAAGTTTGCATAAATCAAAGGATAAGTAGTCTAATATTTTGAAATACCAGTCATTGTCTCTTTATAGTTGTATTGGACATAAAAGAGTAGACATTGTGACAGACTGACAGTGTCAGCTGGCGATGCATTTACCACATAAAATTAGCCCATGAATGAAGTTAGAAATGGATGCTGTGGGGTTGACTTCTATTCTCAAAATTTTTGGAGTTGCCCACTCATATTTCTATGTCTAGAGATCGATGATGAATTGTTGGACTGAAAAGTGTGGCGTATTTGAGTTCTGTTGGAGCAACAGTATCAACAAAAGTTCAAGTCTGAGGACATTGCAGTCCAACCTGGATGCCCTTCTTGCGTGCACCTACCACTTGGCCCATTCCTACCTTACCTGGTGCATTGGTCACTCAAGTCATCCTTTGACCATCTCCCCTTCGTAGAACAAAAGAATCTCAATTATTAACTCGAGACATATATCAGAACTTTTAGGAAACATTCATGAGTCTCTCGAAAAAGAATGCTAATTTTCTGCTTCATTTCACAAATGTCCCCATATTTACTGGAAGTGTTTGCTTTGTGGTACGGTGTTCAATCAGATGACCTGTATCTTATTTGCTGGTTCTGTAGGTTTTGGACTTGAATGTGGATCTCAGTGCTGCCAGTGCGGCTGAAGAATGAGAATCAGTTTGGTATTGCTCATCCAACACTGCCGGGACATGTCAAACATCTGTCGTGGGATTTGTGCCTGTTAAGTGTGCTTGAAGCGGAAGTTTAAAGTGTTTTTTTTTTCTTTTTTTTTTTTGTGCTTTCAAAATATTGATACATACACAGGACTTATGCATTTTGGAGCACTATTGTTATCAATTTTCTTTCTTATTTTGCGGAGAGATGGGGTGGGGGCTAGGGGGTTTGGGGTTGTTGGTTTTGGACTTGATTCTAATTTAACATTGTCACTTCATTGATGCTCTCTTCTTGTAAGTTACCCTATCCTTTCGCGAAATTTTTGCATTGTTTGAACCTCTGTTTGATGTTGCCGTATTATGGTGTTATAGGGATGCCTTTGCAATTAGAACCAGTTTAGCTGCTTGATACACAATTACGCACTTTTTCTAGCCCAAACCCTCGAAGGTTGATGCAGGTAGGACGTAAATCTAGGTTTGGCATAAGCCTCTAAGGACTTGACATAGCTAGTTTCTTATGCAGGAAAATGGAGTGGTTCTCTGTTTGGTGCAGACTGCAGAGGGATGAAGTTGAGTTTGAGATTTAACTTTCGGTGTAATTTTTAAGAATTTTGCCAGTCAGATTAGTTAGTAGTTGTGTTTCCAAAAGATCTACAATATAATATGGGCAGTTATTCAATGGAGGCCTACTAAAAATGGCAAAGCAATGCTCAATTATGGACCTAAATGGCCCTAAGAATTGAACTTAACTCAAATTTGAATGATCAACAGTTCAACACCAATTACACACAACACAAATACCTGCAAATGCTGCTCCTTTTTTTTTTTTTTGATCTGATGGTATATATTTTCAGTTATATTTTCTACTTGCAGATGAATATCGATCGTATATCAATTATATATACAGTAATGAGTTAGCATGTTTTCCTCATGGGATAGTGGTTTTGAAAGGCGAACATTCGAGTGCTTACAACGTTTCTATTGAGGGGCCAAATGAATTACTAGGGAACAAGAAAATTGGTTTTTTTTTTTTTGGGGGGGGGGGGGCATGTTGTACTTTGGGAAGTTACAATCCCTTTTTCTCTGTCCCTTATTTAGTTCTTTGAACTCTCCTCCTATTTCCCCCTGTGTCTGGATGTACAGTGTAACTGCTGAGGCAAGGGGCTGGGTTGGGGGAAAAAGAAAAAAAGAAAAATTACGAAGTATGAATTTTTATTGGTTGGTCACGGACAAAACCCTTCAATAAACAAAGAAAGACCTATAATTTTAAAAATCCTTAATGATAGAAATTGTCATATTTTTTTAGCTTATTTTTCAGCTTAATTCTAAATTCAAGGGACGCACTAATTTTTTTTTTGGGGTTGATTTCGGCACTTAAATATTGAAGCTTATGTTTGATCTAGATTTTTATTGTTCAGATTTAAAATTGTAGCAAAATATTATTTATCAATATTGAAACTATTGCTTAAACATTTTCATCCAACAGTAGCTCATAAAGTATTGGGATTTTGAAAGTTTCGCCCAAGAGGATGTCAGCAATTAGGTGATACTTTATCATATATTAATCATAAATATATCATAAATATATGCATAAGATACTTATTGGGAGTGTCAACTATTGTATGACTTTTATTGTGGTGGCAATGGTAGATTATGTATTTTCCTTTTTTAGATTGCAAGACTTGATGTTATTGTTTGTGTGTGACAAATTAATGTTAATAGTATTCACATAAATTTTATTCCGGCCCCCAAAGTTTGGTGTAAATTATTTTCAGGGCCTATAACTTTATAAACGAGTTTCTAGTCTATCCAGCTTTGGTGCAAATAATTTCTGGAACCAAACTTGCCAAAAGTAGTTTTCTAAATTGCTGACCCCTAAGGGTTTTAAATTTTTATTTTAACCCAAATCCTTAAAAACTTACTTTCGAAAATCTAAAATTTGTGTATGTGTACTTTTTCTCATGAGTAGTGTTTTCCATCCTCTTTCAATTGGTATCAGAGCCACATTACCAAAATTAATTAAGATTATGAAACTAATTAAGGATTAATTAAGCTAATTAACTGTGATCAATGCTTGAATCATCTCCTGCTTGCCTTGGACCGAATTGTTCGCACATTGTTAAGTCACCGGAAGACATTTCTACAACAGCACCTCAATTAGACTATATATTTGATATAGTTTTAGAATCAAAAACAGAATTAGCTAAAATCAAGACTGAAGTCAAGGAGCTTAAGAAGCAAACATTTGTAATCCACCTTTATCTAATTAACGAAGTTACACATAGCGAAAAATTTACTTTCAGTATTAACACTTCATTTCAGCATAAATATAATTTCCAAAATCCAAAAAACAAGAATCCATTTCCTTTGCATGATATAAAAATTCAAAAAGAAGTAGGAGAAAAATCAGTTGAAAAATCAGTTGAAAAGGCAGAGAAGGAAGAAGATGATGGAGTATAAGCAGTATACTCTTGAAGAACTACAGAATATGCTTGAGAAAGAACAACAGAAGAATTAAATAAGATTATGGGCACAATTAGTGATAAACATGACGTGTTATTTGATGGTAATGAAGAGAGTAATAATGCCTAATTAGAGGAAAAAATATATTAGCAGATGAACCTTATTAAGCTAGATCTAGATGTGTTAACTTTAGAAGAAGTCAGAAGAGAACTGTATAAAAAATATGGTAAAATGTTTGTTGAAGATGAGATTAATAAAATCAGAGAAGAACTTGATTTAGGTGACATAGATACCAATCTAATTAACAATGTTGTTCCTAAATTTGAAGAATTTGGTGAACCTTCTAGAAGAAAGACTCATTTAATAAGACTTAAGTACGTTCCGGCAGGACGTACAACTAATTTTTCCTTCGAGTTCATCCCAAGGAAGGCTAACATCTTTGAAGAAGTTGGTCTTACACCCATCAGCGAAACGAAATACATCTTAAATATAGATGGATCTTCTAATAGAGAAGAAATATTTGAACATTAGAAAAGAGTCATGAATAGTGTCTTAAACCTAAATACTACCTGGACTGTTGCAAATTTCTTAAACTACGTTGAACATAGTCTATCTGACACTATAGCTGACTGGTATGATTCATTAAATGAAGATGGTAAAAACACATTAAGAATAAAAAAAACACCAGCTATAAAGTTCAAGAATTTATGTAAGGAAATTGAAACTGAGATTATAAAAGTTGAACTTGATTAAGAAGAAAAAGCAATAGAATCACAAAGAAAGATTAATAACACACACACACACACACACGCACACACATGCGCGCGCGCACACACACACACACACATATATTTATATATGCACACACACACACACACACACACACACACACACACAAAGACATAAATAAGTATACATACTGTAATAGCCCGACCCTAAATCATATTTATTTAGTTAATTAAACCATGGTATTTATTTTACACATTTATTTATCTCATTGAATCATCCCAATTGGGAAAATTCATTTCGGGCTCCACTTTGCAATTCAAGTTTCATTTACCGGACCATTTCTCGGGGAAAATTGGTAGTAGGTCTCGATATTTATGATTTAAAAGATTAAATTATTTTTCATAACATTACATTTAATCTCGAGCTTTGAAAAAAAAAAAATTCAAGCGCACTCGGTTTGAGTTAGTTTTCGAACCCGAGCCCGTTTAAGGTCAATTTTGGCCCACCAAGTCTTGACTCTCTTTATTTGACTAATTACCCTTAATTAGGCCTAATCTCTACTTAGCAAAAGTAGCTTTTTAAGGGGAAATTTCAGCCAAGT
>JACYFF010031958.1:16870191-16881994 GCA_017589665.1 Selenicereus undatus | reverse complement strand
ATATATATATATATATATATATATATATAAACTTCCTAATTAATTAGCTTACAAATTCTGGGTGTTTTTATAAATATTAAAAATATTTGAACAATAATTTAATTAAACATAATATGTAGCTAGCCAAAAAGAATAGACAATACAATCAAAAAATTAAAACAGTTTTGTCTTTACTGTGCTAGTTTGAGCGCCACACGTTTTGGTAAAAATAAAAATTGCTTTGATTTTCCCGGCTTCCTCCCAAAAAGCAAGACAGCGCCTTCAATTCCTTCCTCGTCATTCATCCTCGCACAAGAACCCTAGGTAGCTCTATGCGTTTTCTTCTTGATTTCTTGTGGCTATAGTGATCGATTATTGTTGAATTCGATCGAATAGCGATGTTCAATTGAAGAGGCATGAAAATCGAATAAGAATATGGGCATTGATTTGAACAATCTGGATGTTGTGTGATTCATTCATCGGAATAGCAAGGTAAGCAAATCCCCCCAAAATCTCTTCCGTTTTCATCTTTACGATTCCATCGCGTTGAATTCTCAATTATTTGGCGCCCTAATCGAATTGCAGAAGTTTGTGATTCACTGTCCACGAAAATCTAGCACTTTCTTCATCTGGATTCACCTCAATTGGGTAAACAACTCCAAGGATTCATATCTCTCAAGTTGAGTGCTACATGATTGATCGAAAATTCGATTGTAACCCTTCTAAATTGCTGAATTAAGTGCCTTTGTCATTCAAATTCATCAATTAATTTCAACAAACGCTAAATTATTTCGATTCTTGGATGACAGTTTTGAAACAGTTGCAGTTGCTTCTCAATATCAAATAAGAAGTTGGTATTCGAGGCCCATAATTATTCCATTCAGAGCATTTCTCCCTCAGAATCGATTCCTCCAATTCTGTGTCTAGATTCGATCAGGTATGCTCTGCTCTATATGAATGTATTTAGATTTTATCTCACTGCAGTGCTTATCATATTTATTTTCAGTGCAATGAGCTGATTGCAATGAGTTAGTGTTGAAATAACCTGTTGTGCCAAAGGGAATTGGATTACCATACTGTGATACATATTTGTTGACTTATTGTCAGTTGGTTTTATTCTATGGCTGAATGGAACCCTTCTAGTTGTTCACGATGAAGAATTTGGTTGATTTGCAATGAGTGTAGTGTCTTCCAGTGTGATAAAGGCTGAAGTCAATTACAACAACATGCTATAACTAGGGAGCTGCACTTTTAGGTCTTCCTCTTGATTATCCATTAAGAACCACCTTTTTTCTCCTCATTCTCCTCCTTGTTTACTGCCTCCCACTTAACCAAGGTGATTATCTTTCTATTTGGGCACTTCAAGGGAATGTGACCAAGACCTTTGTACTTAAAGCACCTTCTAGTGTTTATAGGACGGGGGGGTGGGTTTGTTTTGTGGGAGTAGTCTTTTTATTGAAGCTTGGGTCTTTTGTGGGGTGGAATGGGGTGATGTTATGGGTTTTGGCAATGGGAAAGTCCTACCCTTGTTAAGAAGCTGGCTCTTAGTTGAGGGTATGAGAAAATCTCTTTTGTAGGGGTTTGGTTTTTCTTTGTTGTTCAACTTTGTGAGATAAAACACAAACCTCATCAAAGGTTGAGTATTGCTATAACTCAACAACATTAGCTTCCTTAGGATCAAGTCCTCCTAAGTACCTCACAATGGTTTGGCTACACCTATAAGAGATGAAGGTGGGGAAACCGACTATGAGAGAGTATATATTGAAGAGAAGTAATGGCAAATGAGGGGTTAGGTTTTGAGGTTTAATTTCCAGTAGCTTTAGAGTAGATTTTAGGGTTTATGTTTGAGTTTTCATTTTCTCTTTGATTTTCATATTTGTTCTTTAATCTTGATTTTCATGTAGTTGTTGTTTGATTTCATCGAATTCGAGTGTAAATTTATCGTTTTGAATCTACTAGAGTACTAATTTTGGTATTTGATTTTGGCAAATCGCAATTTGATATCCCCTATTTTTCAAGCCTGCGCGGTTTCACCACCCCTATTTCTCTTCCTTCAATTGCTTTACTTTCTCTTCTTCTTATGTTTTACTTTCGATTTAGTTTTCCAGGCTTTTATTAGGATGATTATACACTAGAATTTACATAAAACTAGAATCCAGGTTGTTTTGGGCTGAATTCAAACCTTCTATCACTTTGCACTCTGCCTTCTGTATTTGGTGGCTATTTTGTTCTAGTATACTGAGCGATTTCATTTTGCGTGCTGATTTATGGGAACAACAACCCCATTATTGTGGTGAAGGTACGATCCAATGAGTGGCACAAGTTTTCATTGAACAACCCAATCATAGTGGCCTCTACTAGGCTAATACCAGATAAGATTAAACTAAGTAAATTTGAATTGTATGGATTTTTCATTTCAAGCAATCCACTATCTTATTGTGAAGGCAAATAGTCATGTGCAATTCTGGTGTAGACTTATTGAACAAGCCATTTTATGTCCAAATAAAAAGCAATATAAACTATAAATTTAGTGGTGATTTGGTTATTAACTAAGTTTTTGTATATAAATAAAAAGAGTAGTAGTTTACAAAAGAATCATAGAGGATCAAACATAAACATAATTACATATAATGCAAACAATAAAATACAATAAAGTGAGCTGATTGTTTTTTATGGGGCAAACATAATTTACTTACATCAATGCAAGTTGTGGCAAGTGGATGCCTTGATTCCTTATGAGATCCCATGTGTATTAAGTGGCTTCTCTAGAATGAAAATGCTAGGAATTTGCATCATCTAAGTGTAAAGGAGGGCCTGTATTTATTGTGAATGAGATGAGAGATAATTGAAGGAGTTGTAACATTGATGCAAATCAAATCAGTTTATAAACCAATTCAATTCAAAATTAAATTTTAGCAAAATTAAAAGGTACTAATTCCAAATTTTAAAGCTAGTTAGCAATTTATTGAGTGGAGTAACAAACGCATGTGTCAAACTATAGTGCAACCTAATGTCACATTATGGTCTCAATGGTAGCCACTGGTGTTGTACAACTAGCTACTCGATCTAGTGGCATGAATAATGAAGTTGTTCACTAGTCTTTTGACCCAAGCTTGTTGTATGATCCAAAAATGTTACAACTTTTATACCTTTTCTCATCTACTTTTTGCCCATAATAAATCATTATTTTAGGATTTTTATTTTGTTTCTTGATTTTCATAAGCAATAAAAAAATTGAATAGGTGATGAGACTAGGGTTTCTAAATCATAAAAACACGAGAAGAATGCCCATCCAAAGTGTGACATGGCGTGACCCAACCGCCACACACAATGTTGTTGACACAAGGCCATTAGAGAATATTCTGGCTTGACATAAGTAAGGTATTAGGAATCGATCGAGGAACCAGTTTAACTGGTTCCTTGAGTTTTGGAACTGAATTTGGAACAGTTGAGATCAATCTCGATTTTTGTTCCCAGTACTTGTTTTGTTCTGTTTTTGAGAAGATGGCTGATGACAAATTCAACCAAATTAAAAAATCCAAAACCTTAGTTGCAAATAAAACTGGAGGAAATTACTGAGACCAAGCAGGCCATTTTGCCACCCAAACTTATCTTTTCTAAACTAGGTGCAATGCCCTCCAATATAAAAAGAAGAGTTGTTTCCCACATTAATGGGCCATCAAAACTCCATTTTTGTACAGCTTCAAACTTTAAGGTAGGGGAAACATAGATGTGAAATTCATATTGAATTTGCATAGTTTCAGCTCAAAATCAAAATTTCTACTTAATTTTAAGAAATATGAATCATTTTACCCAAATTTGAGACTATGCTTGATGATTAATAGTAAATTGATCACGTTGATCATGATGGTCACATGAAAGATACAATTTTGGTTAAGCAACAGAAGAAAAAGCATAGTTAGCAGGGCTATTTTGTGGTCTAAGTGAAAAAAAATCAAACTGAGGTCTCAGGTAGCTAGGGAAGCAAGAGAGTAAGAAAAACATAAGGGAAGAATAGAGCAATTATAGAGTGAGTTTCTTGAGTTTGGTTGCTTATATTGTATATGAATATGTATTTTAGGAAAAGAATTCAGTTTTTACCCAGTAGCACTTTTGATTACAAATTTCCATTTCCCAAACATACAACTAGCGTTAATTAGGTCCTGAATGTTTTACCGGATTCTAGAATTGATTAGGCCAATTCTATGTCTAAACCAATCGCTAGGTTGGGACCACTACCTAATTTTTTCTCACCGCTGGACATGACCATTTCACGAGACACGAGTGGGTAATCCCAAGTGACATGACCCATGTCATTGCATTGCCAGCCGAAGTATGCTTTTTCTTGTTTCTATGAACTTTTTATGTAGAATGTTGGCATAGGCTCACTACTGTCTAATTGTTCCTCTACTGCTCTTCTGAGCATCCAACTAGTTAGCGACATAGGTTGTGTCATTTGTTTCGACTTAGGGTTATAAAAGTCGATCTTAAACCACCATTTAGGGAAAGCTTAGAGGGAATGGGAGACAGTCCCTTGGACTTAAATTCTTCAGGTAGTGTAGTCTAAGCATATCCCCCAGGAGCCATTTGGCTTCTTGACTGTGACCTTGTTTGGCCGGCAATCATGGTAATAGCATTGCTCGACAAGCTTGCACCTAAGAGCTTCGGTACTTCATCTAAGACAACCTTGTTCTTGTGTGGAGCAAAGTGCCTTCTCTTTTGCTTAATTCATTTTGTCTCGAGGTATACTGCCAGTCCATGCACCATCATCCTTGGGCTTATACTTGGCACCTCCTCACTAGAATAAGCAAAAACATCCGCACATTCTTCCAACTAGTTCTTTAGCATGTTTATGAATTACGAATACAATTCCCTTTCATTTGAACAGTCTTAGTAGGTTCTTCATTCAAGGTACTTCTTATAATTACTCTTTAGGCTCAGGGTTGTTTATGTGTTTATCATCAAGTACATGGACTATTCGAATGATATATTTTATATCCTTTTATTATCTATCTTGCGCTCAAAATAAATGATTAAACTAAATGTTAATAAATTTTTTTCTATTTTGTAGGAATTGTGAAAATTTGAAAAGAATGAATAAATTGCTTGGTAAAAGAGATGAAGGAAAAGTGTTTGATCACATTGAAAACAAAGGAAAAAAAATGAAGCTTGCGACCATTTGCACAGAGCAGCCTAGTCTCCATCTCAGCCCATTCCTTCTCTCTTTCTCCCATGTCATGTGCTGCCTGTGTGAAATCCCAGCCCCTCACACGTCTTTTCTCTTTCTTTCTATCCTAGTACAAATGATTCTCTTTCCCTTTTTTATTTTTTAGTCCTCTTTTACTGTCCACCCTCACACAAATTAACCCCCTTTAATTTTTTCTCTCTCCTCTCTTCCTTCCCAATAAAGATTAAGCCAATCCCCTTTTGATTGTATTTCATATTCTTCTACTTCCCAGTGACCCGAGCCCCCCATATCTCTATATCCTTTCATTTGGGTTCATGTTCTTGTAGTCCTCCCATTAATTATCATCATCAATCACCCGTCTGTTTACGTGTTCTCCATGATCATATCTCTTCAAAGCAATTGGGCATTAAAGGTCTCATTCAAACATCTCGTCAATGGCTACAAGCGTCGGTTGGATTGAACTCATGATTAATTTTAGCAGTCAGGACTTAGGGTTGCGCTTTTTTAGGCTCTAATCGGAGGAAGTAGTCGTAGAAGCAGTAGTGGGGAGTAGTTTTAGTTTTTTTTTCCAGTTTTCAGGTTTGTTTGTTTTCTTTTTATTCCAGATCCGTACTTAGCCAATGAAAATTGATATAACTGCCCTAGGCTTTGTTCAAATTGAATAAGAATTTTAATTTTGGAGGTGATTTTGTGAGTTGTTTGGTTCAAATTCACATTTGTTGGTTGATTCTTTCAATTCTCATGCTTTGATTCTTTACTGTCTTACTGAAATGACTCCAACTGTACACATTTGGAGAACTATTAATGTCAGGGATTAGCCATCTATTATGCACACATACCTATCTAGGCACTGAAATCTGAAATATTGATGGCTTGTTAACCATTGAGAGCAGTCAGACAGCAATGGTAGTACAAAGCACCAATAATCTGAGACATACAAGTGGGCCATGCAATCAAAACGTGTCGACTATAGAGTGGCCAAAGCAACTAGGTGGGTCGGGGCTCTGAGAGGATGGTTTAATGATGGGCCAATCTGAGGCTTTTCACGTGGGCTGTGTAATGGGCCTAACAACACTTGAGAAGGGGAAGGACACTGATTCAGTGAATGAGTGAATGATTGAATGCTAGTAATTTAATTGAGTTATAGGTGGGACACTTTGAATATGTTTTTTATGGGTTTATTGTTTTTTTGGGTCATTTCTTTCCCTGATAATTTTTCAGTAGGATGATCAATGTTATTACATCTACAATTTACAATTTCGGGAGATATTTGTGAAGTAATCTACAACATGGTCTTATATGTGGTGTTTATCATAGTAAACCTATTAATGCCTCGTATTTTCCCCTTTTCTTTTTTTCTTTCGTTTTTTTGGTGGGCCATGGTGCAGTTCATGCTTCCTTCTGTTCTTGTTCAGATGATATTGCACTCACCATCAATAGCCATCCTTTCAGTGGTACTGTATTTGGGCTGCTTTCAAATTCTATTGTTTTAGGCCCTCCATAGACAGATGAGCTAATATGTGTGCTTCCAAAGTTCACAATATGTTTCTTTTCTTGTCGTTGTCGAGTCCACTTATGTGGTTGTATTTAAATTGGTTTGTTATTTACCTACTTGGTATCTGCTATTACTATCTCAAGGACTTTGCTTTTGTGCGCATCACTTATTTGGATCCTGAGATACTTCTCGGCATGGGACATTGTCTGAAAATTTCCTTTTTTCTTTTTATGTATCTGCTTGGTCATTGTTTTTGTAATTCCCATGGGTGTGACTGGAAAGCTTGATAGGATCGTTTCATAGTTCCTCTCTTCTAGAGTTCAAGAGGAGAAGAGGGATAATTGGTGAGCTGGTAGGTTGGGGGGCCTGGGGTTCTAGAGCCAACTTGCTGTGCAACAAGAATTCATCATTATTGTTCTCCTTTGTCTGATATAGAGTTAACATTTGTAGTACAACCAGAATTGGTGATCTGATTCTGGTTATCTGCATTGTTGACTTGATTTGTCCTTACTACTTTGTTACCTATGCTGTATTGTTGCTGCCTCTTTGACGATCTGTATTCAATGACTTGATTGGTGGACTCCTGGATGCTTTAGCATGGCGTAAGGGATCATTTTGTCAGTCATGTAGGCTTACTTTGTTTATATTAAGTACGGTGCTTAGTGTTCAAGCAAAGGACTTGTTTAAATTTCCTTTCGCTCTATAATGACAGTGTCAGACAATTTATTATAGATTCAGTTTGCTTTATATTGTTGGTACTCCAGCTGTGTGGGCTATGGAGTTGTGATCTCCGGCGTGTAACCGTCGAGCCTGGTGGACATATTGATTATATTCTATTGTTACAGGTACTTATTGTAAGGCTATAAGCCTAAGTTGTGGTCAGTTTTTAGGGGAAAGTCTGTCCGTTTGTTTCCAAAATTCTAGAAATCACTAACATCACTGGCCCTGAGGTTAGGGTGTTACACTGTATTTAAATTAGTCAGTTTCTTATATTATATTTATGGGTGACTGGGTGTGATTGCTTGTGTGCTATGTGTTCAAAAAATTAGGTGAATGAAGGGTCCTGTATATACTTTGCTATGTATAGAATTCTTTGTTTATGCCTATACAATAATTTATAGGAGAAGGAGCATCAAAGAGAACCTGGTCCCTTGGAATGGTTTATGGAGACTCATCAGGATAAAGAAGGATCTTATCATGAACCGGCAACTAAGAAATTTGTGGTATATATATTTATGTACTTATTGTAATTTGCGTAGAGTATGTCATTAATTAATACATGTGTAAACAACGTAATGATAAATGCTGGTATCTATGACCAATAATTTATATAGGATATTGCTATTGATATTGTCAAACGAAAGACGGGTGCTTCGGAAGTGGTATTCTCTGAAGCCACAGTGCCGATTGGCACTTTTGCTTACCATAAGTCGATGGGAGCTGAAAGTAGTGGGAGGGTTAGAGGAGTTGGATCTGGAGTAACCTCTACTCAACTTAATGCCAAACGTAATTGTCAAAGCAGAATTGAACCTTCAGATTCTAGCATAGTGAGTCTATTGCTAAAAGAGGTTCAATCCTTACGCCAAGAGGTCACTAGCTTGAAGTCTCAACGAACTGATGATGCGCGTGTTCTATCTCAGGTCATTTTTATTACTTCGTATTGAGTTGCCATACTGAAAAATAAATAATGATTTCATGTACAATTTGGATAAGGTCGATGTTAATTTCTTTACTTGGTTTGTGATTAGGGTGATGATGTTGAAGAGAATCAAAGGAATAACACACCCTTAGTTGGTGAACCCATAAGAGATAGTTTGACAGCCACGCCTACATTAGCTAAGAATAATGAGGTGTATATTAAGGATGCAAGTCAAATTGAAAATACCACTGTATTAAGGGATAAAGGTGGAGCTGCTCATACATCTAGGTCTCCTCATGTTCTAAACCAAGTGAGTTCCCATTCTGTATATGCGTATAAATGTGATTTTCTTGTATAAAATCTTGTGTTTGGCTTTTTTTTTTTACATTGTCACACGTGATTTTGGTTATTTGCAGGTGAGTCAGCAAAGACAAAGTGCTGGAGGCAAAGAGAACATACAGGTGCACATGAAACAAAACCACTACTCCTTTTTTATTTTCTTGTATTTGGTTTCATGTTGTACCACTTGGGTAAAGATGACATTTACAATCATGATAGGTACAATTATGTTCTTATTAGCTATTTCATCTTACAAAATCATTTCATTATCTGACGATGAGTTTTAATTAGCCAAATTCTCTTCGAGTTAACAAGTCATGTACAACTCAAATTGGCAAGAAACATATAAGTGCGACAAATAGGATGGAAAATTCCACAATTGGCATGCCACGACTCCAAAATTTTGTAAATCAAGTAAGTCCTATTATTTTCTGTACATAAACATAACATTGTAGTATAATGTAAAAACCTTGCACACTTAACTTTTCGTTATTGAAGTTTCTTTTCAATTTGTAATTTTATGTAGTCATATGATCAAAACACATCTATGGGGGAAAATATGAATACTTCTGGTTGCTCAAATCAATCAAACATCGCTCGAAGGCTGAATTTTGACCAAAGAGAGCAGGTAAGACGTTAACTAATTTTCATTTGAGCACTTTAAAGAGTAGACTTGGAAGTGAAATACTTCTAGTGCCTATTATTTTAGCAATTCGTTGCACTTGGTAATTATTTGACTATTGTATTCAATTCAGCTAAAATGCATCCAGGGAGTTAGTAAGGGTGATCGCTTAACTTCTACGCCTTCACCTCTTTCAAGAGAACTTATGTGCTCTAAGGTAATTAATCAATATGCAACAACGCAAGTGCCTTTTTTTTTCCTAATATGATATTTGTTAAATTGAAACAGATTATTCAACTTATTTGGCTGTTTTTATTATTTTAAGGACAACTTTACTCACCGTAATCACTCATCATCTAAGGAGATGAATTGCTTGCCTCATAGCCTTACAAATTTGAAGAGCACTCGAGTTGAATTTGGGAATTGTAATGATGGTGTCAGTCCGAATGATGAGATTTCTGGAGATGGTTGTCGGAGACTTGTAGGAATTACACATAATCAACAAGCACAAAATCCGATCAACGGAAAAAAAAGGAAGGAAGTAGATACTTCGAATTTTCAGCCAAGTATCAATTTGTCTAAAAAGGAAGCAAACAAGACACTGCACAATCAGGTAAATAATTGTTGAAAGATAGTATGGACTTTATACTTCTGTGTATTTCTACTCGTGTGTGCATGTGATTTTCTATGTTTTTCTTACTTCAAGTGTCCTCATCAAATAATTTTATTTGAATGAAACTCAAGTGTGGTCGTGCTGGGATAGAAAACTTAGTCGATAAGGTGATCGCCGAAAATCCGGACACTGTGAGAAGTTTCACGAATCCAAAGAGAAGAGAGTTTGCTCATTGTTGTCTAGGCGGCATGGTATATAAATGCTTGTATATTATTACTTTTAATGTTTGATTTGAGGTTTACTTTGAGTTAACTAAGTCTAAAATTAAAACATCATTTATTGTAGGCTTATATTGAGGGTAAAAAAAAGGTAGACAAGGACTTATTGAGCAAGATTCTCTACGAAAAGTTGTTCGCTACCATTCAGCAACTTGCAGGTAAGAGTATGCCATTCATTTTAATTTAGGATTTTGTGCGTCTTTAGACTTGATTCTGTTGAGTCTACATCTTAGTTAATCTCTTTGATTATCTTTTCTAACAGTTAATTTTTTTGTGTGTTTCAATCGTCTAACAGGTTGCATTTCTGGAGCTAATTAACATCTCTTAGTGAAGAAAACAAAGATGGAGATTTTTTTATACATTTTTGGACGTTAGTTATGTTTTCTAAGTGTAGTGTTAGGTAGTATATAGAGCACTAAAATATTCAATCAGCTATGTCTACAATTAATTTTTGATTACGTTAGTCTTTGTTGCTACTTCTAAGTGTAGTCTACAAAATAATTAGCAGGATAAGTTCAAAACAATGCAAGAATGGTTATTTTTTGATTACGTTACTCTTTGTTAATTACTATGTCTACAATTAATTTTTTTCAGGCACTAATGTACGTATAATTTATTTAATTGATCTTTGATCTACTTTAATTTGTTGCGGTTTCTTAATTTTATTCATTTATGTAGGGTGATGCGTGCTGATACGTAATTAGTATAAAATTTATTAATTAAAAAAAGAACCATTGTTTACAATTGTTCTTTTTTTAACTTAATAATTTTTATATTAATTAGCAACATTTTTTTTTAAAACTATAAGATAATTCTAGTAACACTTTTAAGTGTGGGGAAAATTATGACTTCTTACATCTTCCAGAGTGGGCATAGCATATAATGGCCACACATAAATTGTGAGTAATTAATACTTACTCCGCATTTATAAGTGTGGGAAATATAACTCTACCCGCATTTTCATTAAGTGTGGAGAACACTTCCACACACATACCTTCCCCACACTTAGCCTAAGTGTGGGCAACTGCTGTTTCTACACTTATAAGTGTGGTTATTAGCAAAATTAAATGTGGAGGGAAGCAATCTTTTTTGTAGTGGTAAGACAACTATTTGGGTTGAGGAGTTTAGAGAAAAATAAACTTTATTGATTTTTTTTTTCTATTCTCACCACATCTGTGAGTCAAGTCAGAGAGTTTGTGCATAATTATATAGTTTTATGTAATTGAGTATCAACGTTTGGACATAGGAAGTAAAATATAACAATATTGAAAGTTTGGTTAGACCAACTTCGATGGTGTTTTTACTAACTATGCCAAACTAAGTTGTTCTTCTAGGATCAAGGTGGACCCTTGATTAATATTATTGATTACTAATTTTCTTTGGAGTTATTTTTGTCCCTTACATCGCATAGTTTTAAGTTTATATTTGATATTAACCTATTTATGCATATTCATACTATTGTTTATTCATGTTATTTACAATAGTTTATTTTGCTATCTCATTTACATATTAGACCTTGTAGGCTAATATGATTTTATGCAAATTCCTAAAGTTGAATAATTTATGCTAGAAATTAGATGAGTTATGTCTAAAAAGAATAAGCCACGCTAGATACTAGATAAATAATACCATTTGATAATTATAATTTAT
>JACYFF010031958.1:16768070-16847752 GCA_017589665.1 Selenicereus undatus | reverse complement strand
AAATGTGGTATTCTGGGCTGTTGCATGAACTGGCTGAGGTGCTGGACTACAAATGCCAAATCAGGCCTTGTGTTGGTGAGGAAATTCAACTTCCCAACCAACCTTCTATATAGTGAAGGATCATTAAAAAGTTCTCCTTCTGTGGCACTCAGCCTTTGAGTGCTATCCAAGGGACAAACCATGGGACTGAGATTCTGGTCTTCAATTTCAGTCAAGAGTTCCCTAGCAAACCTCCTTTGAGTAAGAATGAGACCTTCCTTTGTGGGGAGTATCTCTATACCCAGGAAGTAATGTGCATCTCCAAGGTCTTTTATCTTGAAAGTATGATCCAAATAGAGTTTGAGCTCTTGCATTTCTGACTCATCATCTCCAGTTAACAGGATATCATCGACATATACTCCCAGAAACACCACTGAAGTGGGTGTCTTTTTGTAAAATAAAGAGTAATCATTAGAAGAATGTACATACCCTCTGGCATAGAGAACCTCAGACAGTTTTGCATACCACTGTCTGGAAGCTTGCTTGAGCCCATAGAGAGACTTCTTCAGTCTGCACACAGCATTTGGTATCTCTGAGCTGAACCCTTGAGGCAGTTTCATGTATATTTCTTCATGCAAATCACCATGAAGAAAGGCGTTATTGACATCTAGTTGTGACAATTTCCAGCCTCTCTTTACTGCAACAGTTATGAGAGTTCTTATGGTAGTAAGCTTAACTACTGGAGAGAATGTTTCTGTATAGTCAACCCCTGCTTTTTGAGTAAAACCTCTGACGACAAGCCTTGCCTTCAGCCTTTCCAAACTCCCATCTGCCTTGTACTTAGCTTTGTAGACCCATTTGCAATCTATGGGTCTTTTTCCTACTGGCAGTGATACTACTTCCCAGGTGTTGTTATCAAGCAGGGCTTGCAGCTCCTTATCCATGGCTGTTTTCCATCCTGGGTCTTGAACTGCTTTAAAGAAACTTTGTGGTTCAGTAATGATGTCTGTCACAGTGCAAGCAATAGGTCTTATGTATCTGTTTGTTGGAACACACAAGTTGGTGACAGTGGATAAACAGAAATGGTCATTTTCTTGGACTGAACCATAGCAAACATAATCCTGTAAGTAGGTGGGTAGTTTATGAGCTCTGTCAGATCTTCTTTGCTGCATAAAGGAAGGTGGGGCTGAGCTGTTGTCTCCAACAACAGGGGCTTCTTGGTTAGTGCTGTGATCCGTTTCTTGGCTAGGAATATTAGGATCTCCTTCTGCTGGCACATTGTAGAAAGGAGGTTGAAAAAGGGGTCCTGGAAGGTTAATGGATGAAGTTGCAAAAGGAAAGATCTCCTCATGAAAGATGACATCTCTGGATGTGTGAAACTTATGTTCTTCCAAGTCCATAACCTTATAAGCCTTTTTTCCAAAAGGATAGCCCATAAACACACAGGGTTTAGCCCTTGCTTGAAACTTATCCCTCCCTTGCTTTGGGCTGGTCATAAAGCATAAACACCCAAAGCTCTTCAAGTGTTCATATGAGGGTGTTTTTCCATGCAATATCTCATATGGTGTTTTGTTTCTCAAGACTTTGCTTGGCATCCTATTAATCAAATAGGTGGCGGTCAAAACACATTCACCCCAGTATTTAATTGGCAGATGAGACTGAAACAGCAAGGCCCTTGAAACCTCCAAGAGATGCTTGTGTTTTCTCTCCACAACTCCATTTTGTTGTGGAGTTTGAATGCAGCTTGTTTGATGTATGATTCCTGTTTCTGCAAAGAAACCTAGGGCTTCATGACTGATACTTAGCTCTAAGGCATTGTCTGATCGAATTACCTTAACTGTGGCTGCAAACTGAGTCTTCACCATAACAACAAAAGACTTAATGATAAAGATTGCTTCATCTTTAGTAACCATAAGATAAGTCCAAGTTGCCCTGCTGAAGTCATCTACTAAAGTCAAAAAGTACCTTTGTCCCGTGTGAGTCTTTGAGTGATATGGTCCCCAAGTATCCACATGAATCATTTCAAAGATATTTGTAGAAGAGATATGACTAGTAGGAAAAGGGAGTCTGTGCTGCTTAGCTTTGGGACAAATTTCACACAAAAAATCATTCTTATTGCTTTGAAATTTTGCAAATTCAGATACAATCTTCATCTTGTTATGAGACATATGCCCTAGCCTTCTGTGCCATACATCAAAAACTACTATACTGGCAGCAGCTCTATAGCAATTATCATCAGTCACATAAATTCCAGAATCTGAGTATGATGAAAGTAAAGGCTGTGTTTCTTGCTGAAACTTCAACTCCTGCATCTCTCCCTTGTCAAAGACATATAATCCCTTGAATTCTTTACCAACTACCAGTGGCTTCTTCAGAAAATGGGCCTGCAATATGCACATGTCCTTGGTGAACTCAACTGTGCATTGCAACTGCTCACACAATCTTTTTATTGAGAGCAGATTAAACTTGAAATTAGGGACGAGCAAAACATGTCTCAAAACCAGGTCCTGAGTTATCCTTAGCTTTCCCTGATGTGTAACTTTCACCTGTGTTCCATTAGGCAGATTTACAAGAACAGGAATGTGCAAAGCTGATATATCATGCAAAGCTGAGCTATTCGAGCTCATGTGCTCACTTGCTCCACTGTCCAATATCCATGTGTTATAGTTCAGAAAACAATGGACAGCATTCAAGGCATAGATTGTACCTGACATATGAGCAACAGATGCTGTAATCTCTTTGGGACTATGCTTCTGCTCATTTCCAGTGGTAAGGTTGGTGAGGAACTGTAATAATTGTTTGGATTGGTCTCTATTAAGGCCTGGCAGCATGAGATTTGTGTCACTTGGACTCTCATGTTCTCCCCAAGCATTGTTTGCTGATCCGAAGTTCTTGTTCCTCCCAGCTTGCCTGTTGGTACTAGGATATCCATGCAACTTATAACATTTATCAATTGTGTGATTGGTCTTTTTGCAATGGTCACAGAAGAGTTGTGACCTTTTTCCTTCTTGCCTTCTGTTCAGATATGGCTTGGCATCATTAGTGCTAACAACAAAAGAAGCACTCTCAGTATGAGACTGGCTAGATTTAACTTGTCTCTGCTTCTCTTCTTGCACTAAGAGAGAATAAATCTGGCTTAATGAAGGTAAAGGTGTCATCATGAGTATGTTACCCCTTACCGAAGTATAACTCTCATTAAGCCCCATCAAAAATTGTATAATTTTCTGCTCCTGAGCATATCTCTCTAGTTTTGTGTTAATGTCACACTCACATTTACCACAACTGCATCTTGGCATTGCATCTACTGCAGAAAATTCGTCCCAGACTTTCTTTGATTTATTGAAGTAAGATGCAATGTCAAGATTTCCCTGAGAAATACAAGAAACTTCCTTCTGTGCTTGAAACAGCCTAGCTTTGTTTGACAGTCCGTATCTTTCTTCCAGTTCTTTCCACATGTCACTGGCCTTATCACAGAATAAAACACTATCTCTGATATTTTTATGAACAGAGTTGAGTAACCAAGAAAGTACCATATCGTTGCACCTCTGCCAGTAAGGTAGCAATGGCGAATTAGCTGTTGGTTTAGTGTAGGATCCATCAATGAAACTGGTTTTGTGTTTTGCTGATAGTGCAATCTTTACCGATCGTCTCCAGTTCTCAAAGTCTTCTCCAGCAAAGACATCTGCTACCAAGGACTGTCCTGGGTGATCTGAAGGATGCAAGAAGAGAGGATCTGTTGATTCGATTAGGACTCTGTTGCCTCCAGTTACTGCCATTGCTTGATTCAACTATTGTCAGGCTTAAAGAAAATGGCTGATTTGTGAGTTGTGATCAATTGCTGGAAATGATCAATTGATCGAAAGGGAAAATAGAGTAAAGTCTTGATTCAGAATTGATCGAAAGGAAGTAGAGCAAAATCTTGATTCAGGATCTTGGAGTTTTGTGCTCTGATACCATGTAGAAAATCATGTAAGAGGGCAAGAGAGGGAAGCGGAGGTCAGACAGAAAATGAAGAAATAGAGAGCTACATTGTTCTTGTTGTAAGCAAGGAATGTAATGGATGATTTTCTTACTATCATCCTCTTGTATTTATACAAAGTAAGAATTCTTGCAAGAAGAAGAAAAGAAGTTGTTACAGACTTTCAACAGAATGAGAATCTTATAACAACCTATCATTTGACAGCTAACCAACTAATTAGCTAACCAACTAATTACTAGTATTACTAACTCCAACAATTCTAGAACTGCAATAAGAACTAATCTTGCATTTATGGTTAGTGTGGTGCTGCTTGATGTACCCTATGATTTGTATTTATGGAAGGTTCCTTTTGTTCTCATAAATGGGGTGAATGGTTTAGCTACCAGTCAGCCTACCCTAAAAGTCAACTTAAGAAGTGCTGTTTTTGGCTTATGTTTGACCTTGTACCAACATCTCCTTTGGCTCTTAGCATAGCTCCAATAGTGGTTCTCACATCCAAGATAATGTTTTCACTGCTAATTCTTCTTCCAAATATGGAAAGCCAAGTATGCTGGTTGGAGGCAGATCTAACAATGATAGTTACCCTAGTGAACCTACCAGACCCTCATTCTCAACCACCCTGAAACTTGGTGTGCGAGGTACTTTTAGTACTCACTTGCCCACATCTGACCCAAAATCTCATTCTTTAATTCCTGGAAGTAACCCTCACGGGCAATTGGGGGTTAACATAGCCTCTTCATCAAGCCATCCGCAACATGACCCATTAATGCTTGAGTTACTACCTCCACCCCCTACTATTAACATGGAGGAGCTCAAAGCTTCCTGTCTTCTGGGAAAAATCTTGGGGGATCTTGTTCCATTACATGCTATAATTCACAAGACTAAATCTGATTGGAAATTTATCAAAGGCCAGGTTGAGTATATTGATATGGTTAATGACTGGATTGTACTGCACTTTTCTAATGTGGAAGACAAGGTGCTGGTGTATGACAATAGACCTTGGCATGTGAATGGTCTCAACTTTGTCATTGATAATTGGGTACCATTCTTTGACCTATATTCCACTTCAATTGGTAGAATTAACCGATGGGTCTGGGTTTCTAGACAATCTTAGGAGTTCTAAGACTGACACTCACTGGCTAATATGCTCAAGCCTGTTGGTACTATGGTAAGAGTGGATCAAAACACTCTATTAAGGCTAAAAGATAAATTTGTCCGTGTTTGCCTTAACATTAATATCACTTTCCCCTCTCCATGATAGCCTTATCATCTCAAAAGATGGTAAACACACGAGAGTTCTTCTTATCTATAAGCTAGGTACTTCGTGAGGTTTTCCCCCTCTGTGGTGGGGACTCTCATCAACTTGAGAGTTTTCCCATTCTACCTGTGCAATAGAAAATTGAGGTTATTATAGAAAAATTTGGTTCTCATGGGGTGTCTCAGTCCAAACCCAATTCTGGCCCCACTATTGTGGTTGACAATTGGATTACTATGGCTCCAAAAAAAATCCACCCTTGCGACTCACCTTAGTAGGCAAGCTATTCTGAAGCCCAATCCTGCTAACCTAGGCCTATCTCATGTAATCTCTGGCCCTATAATCAAGCTAGTTGATCCTGCCCGTACTAGGCTTGAAGGCATCATCCTAGCTAACCCTTTTATCATGTGCCCTCAATAAGAGAGGGAGCCCTTCATTGGTCCCTCAATGTTATGAATGAGGAAGGAATTGGTGATAATGTCAATGTGGACATTTTTCTCAACTTGGAGAAAATTGAGGATGTGGAAATGTCCTCAGATTCGGCAAAGAGGAAATGAGTGGCTGATGGTTAGGAGTCACCCTCAGAAGCCTAAGCTCCTAGCCATGTGCCACTAATCTAGATGTACCTAGCTTTTACTATACTTATGAATAAGATTATTCTAGCTGTGACTATTGTTTTATATGGGTGTTTGTGGACTGTATTGCTTCATCTCTTTTTTTAGTGTTAGATGGGTTTCTGTTCTGTAAGGGTAGTGATAGACCTGATCTATCTAGTGTGTATCATGCAATCGATTGTACTCGCTCAGGTTTAATGACAGATGATGGTTTGATATTAATGGCTGCCTATTTAAAATTTCTCCATGTTGCTAGATATTTTCTCCAGCCCCCCTTCTGGTTTTATTTTTGGAATTGCGACTTTTGCTATGTTAGTATGTCTAAGAAACCTAAGGGATGCTAGACGTTGCTCACCTTGATTGGGAATTGTGTTGCTCCTTTGAAGAGTGAGCAGCCACACCAACTAAGGGAGAAATGATGACCCCTCCCTTTTTCTGTGGTTTATGATGGGACTCTTGTAACTGAGACCTTTCCTAATTAACCCATCATGCTTCTATACTTTAGCTACATGCACAAGTCTATCTGCTTTAGCAAGCTTGATTGCCCCATCTACTTGCTATGTAATTTGCTATGTAACTGTGCTACTTGATCTTTTTTGTTACTCAGGCGGAGGTATTATGAACATCACATGTTTCTCAGACCACCTCAATAGCATGTTTTCAGTTTTTCCAGGGTGATTGACATCAGTGCTCTTTTTGGGTTGACGCCTTCTAAAAGTACAAAGCGATTGGTCAAAAAGCTCCCCCCCAACACTATCTGGAGAGGGGATAGGACACTGACTTTCGACTTGTCTGCCCACTTATTAGTGTAGCGGGGTGCCATTTGTTTGTATTTATTGCGAGGTTCTCTAGCTGTGTTGTGGTTTCATTATTGCTCCTTTTACATCTAGCAGTCTTATTTTTTGAGTGCATATCTTTCTCCTTTTATTCAACTATGTTTAAGACTCAATTGGTGAAAGAGGGAACTTGTTCCCCTAAGACCATATTTCAGAATGCCAACTGGCTAAGCCCATGTTACGGTTTCCTTATCATCATCCATGGTATATACTCTACAATATGTGTTCTATAGTACCCGTCGGAGTCTAGACTAATTGATTGTAGAATGAAACTCGTTTCTTTGAAGCTGAGACATGTCTTAGAAGGTATGCTATATGTCATGGTCTTTACCAGCCTTGGCTCTGGGCCTATAACCGCTTATGGTGCCATCACTATGTGTTCCCCCATTAGTCTTTCCCTACCCCCTTCTAAGGGGGTACTCCATAGATTGCCCATGAAAATCCTATGCTGGAACGTTCAAGGCATTAAAACAAAAATTTAGTCTTATACGAAGTTAGATTTCTAGAATGAACACATAAACCAGATCTCATCTTGCTCTTTGAAACCTTAGGCCCTGTTCTTCTTATTGGGAAATTGCAGATGTGGAATGAGTGGGAGTGGGAAAGCGGGGAAAGGGGTGGGTGGTAGTGGGTAGGAGTGGTGGGAGTGGATAGGAGTTTAATGAAGTAGGAGAGTTGATGTAACTTACGCTTGTTTTTTAATGTAGTCTTTTATTTGTGATAGTAAATATTGATGATAAATTTTTTTTTAGGCTGAAAAAATATTTTTCTGTGTTGATTCGGGTACACATATAGCAACAACCATCCATGCTTTGGTGACTTATAACAAATATTTCGGAACCAACACAAAAAAAAATAATTTAAGCATCTCTTTCATATACAGAATAAAACCCAGAATATCTACCAGTCACAAATAACTAACATTTGCTTAACAACATAGAAAAAGATATTATTTCTTCAATATATGTAACAAAATTATGTCATCTATAGTTTTCAGCACGACTAACAAATATTTCCGTAACATTCAAAAAATAAGTAAAACTTTTCATAATTGTTATTAGAATGTTCGTACACACAGTTACATAAATTATAAAGGTTTTTAAAATATGAAAAATAGTAGTTATATGGAAAAGTAGGAAAGAGTTGGTGAGAATAGGCAGGAGTGAGAAGGAGTGATATTTTTTTAAAGTGTGAGAAGATGTGGGAATGGGGGAAGAAGGGGTGAGATTGGGAGGGAGTGAGATGGATCCATTAAACCACGAAATGAAGGGGGCCTTTAGTAGGTTTTTTCACAAGGCAATAATGTTGCCAACGAATTGCTTTTATTTATTTATATTCATTACTATTTAATATCAATAATGCTGTCAGTTAGGTATAATTAAAAATAGGAAGTTCTCTATTAGCGCCTAAAATATGCTACTTGCATTATTGTATTTTCATAGTAGCTTTGAATCGAAAACCTCTATCTATATCAAAGAAACTACTAATTTATAACAAAAGCAGTTAAAAACATAATTCAAAGTTGATATACAAATAGAAATTGAATCAAAAAACTGTCTATATCAATGATTTATATACTTTTTTTACCCTATTACTTACACTTTTTTGCTTTTGATACCATAGATTCCACTATTGGAGTGTTTTACAGAAACAACTTGATGTAACTTGGACTGACTAGTTAGAAAAAAGTTGATATATAAATAGAAATTGAATTGACAGTTGAAAAGTTTAGTGAGAAGTCTCTTTCTTCGGGAATTTCATCAACACAAGAACAAGGATTTCAACAAGCAAAACCATGTGTTTTATAGTAATGATTTGATCAGTGACTGTCAAACGTTTGGATGAATAATGAAAGGAGAGAGCGTTACATAACAATTTTTTGATGAGTTGCTTTCATTGATGGCGCGATTAGTGCCGGCTTCTGCCCAACGAGATCATCTAAAATAACTAGTAAAATATTTCTAAGTAACCGTTTTTTTTAACACTTGCTTTTGTTATTCATATAATCATATCTTTGGTGTCGACGTACACTTTACCCGATCACACCAACGAGCACTAGAACAAATGTAACTCATACCAACTTCTGTATCATATAACAGATGATAATTATCAAAGATTAGAACAAAAAATGTTGAAAAATTCTCTGCTTAAGAAGTTGCAATTGCACTCGTGGTCTGCATTGCCTTGAAGGCCTCAAACCTTGGCTCTTTCTCCTGGAACTTCACCCCAACATAGAGCTTCATGTACTCCTCAAACACAAACTTGGGGTAGGCCGGACACTTCTCCTCTGACTTGGCCACCAATGGAGGTGCCGGGTAGATCAGAGCATCACCGGCCGGGTTATAGAATGAGGCTATTGACATCCTGTTCCCATCTGTTTGTGTGATCACCCGGTGCTTCACACTCTTGTACTTTCCATTAGTTATTACCTAGTAATACAAGAAATTTAAAGCATCCATGAAATTGGCGTTTTGCTTGATTTTGCACTCCAATATAAGTATGATCAGTATTCAAATATGCAGATGTACCTCGATTTGGTCACCCAAGTTGACAACAATGGAGTGCTTCATTGGTGGGACATCGACCCATTGGCCATCTTTGAGAAGCTGAAGGCCACTGACCTTGTCGTCTTGGAAGAGAAGGACGATGCCACCTGCATCTGTGTGAGCCCGGAGGCCCTTGATCAGCTCTGGTTTGGGACATGGTGGGTAGTTGCTCACCTTGGTCCCAAAGGTTGGGCCATTGGTCCCATAGAATGCCTTCTTAAGGTAGCCTTTTTCTAGGCCAAGGTTCTCACAGAGCAAGTCCAGGAGTCGCTCAGCTAGATTCTCTATTTCCCCAGCAAATTCCTTCATTATGTTCCTGTACAAATTGCCAAACACAAACCCATTTGTCATGTGAGTCCATTAGTCAAGAAATGATAACTATGTAACATCTGACATGATGCAGCTTGAACTCGACCTGAATGCACTAAGATAGAAATGCAAATATGAAGGTGACACAATTCCAACTCGACCCAAAATTGTCATCTTGACCATTTTGTGCGAAAGTAAGTTACATGATGTTTTTGATAAAACTTCAGTTGTTTTAGACCCAAGCACAAACGGTTTACCTGTATTCCTCATCTAAATCAGGGATAGCGGAGATATTGGAGACAGGGCGGTGGCGAAGGAAGAAGGTGCTTTCCCAATCGACATCGTTGATCTCAGACTGAGCAGCCTCAAGGCCCTTGGAGGCCACCATCTCCTTGAACTTGTGTTCCATGCGATTCTTGTAGTGTTGTTTTGTCATTCTCTCTACAGTGTCCATCAATTTATGGGAAATGCTATGGTTCACCGCCTATCATAAATAAATAACTCAAATTACAATTATGTCAATAACTATTCATGAGAGGGAAGTCATCAAGAGATTATGTGATCATGTAGATGGGGTCAAGAATTACCTCAAAAAAGCCCCAGTTTTCACAAGCATCCTTGATTTTCTCCATTGTGGCACTTCTTTCTTGACCACTGAGCTTTGCCATATCAACAATGGGGAACTTCTCCATTCTTCTTCTTCTTCTTCTTCTTCTTCTTCTTCTTCTTCTTCTTCACACTAGCTCTGTTTAGCTCTCTCTGTCTCTCTGTCTCTCCCTCTCTCTCTCTCTCTCTCTCTCTCTGTGGATGTATATTTGGTTTCTTAGTAAGTATATGAAGCTGTGGCTTGGGAAGAGGGGATCTTGCCTCTATTTATAGGGACATAAAATGGAATTAGAAAGAAAGTGTCACGTTGGAAACATTGTGGGAGGATTAGTATGTTTATACTGTGCACCCACGTCCAATAGACCCCGCACTGTGGGAATAGGGAGTTTTGGGGGGAAAAAAAACATGTGAGGGCTGCCTTTTTGCGAGAGTCGAGTGTATGGCAACCGGGTCTCTTATATAATTTGGTGAGGATTAATTGAGATTGCTATTTTCTTGAACCTTCTATTAATTACTTGTGGACACGTGGAGCTTATATGTGATGTCACAATAAATTTGGCGAGGATTAGTTGAGATCTGCCACTACTTTGCCAACGGGTGCTGATTATGGTGGTGGTTTGTTGTTGGACAGGTTGTGTTTATCACCTGTATGGCAATGGATGTAACCTAAGATTTGATATTGGTGGGCTTGAACAAGGTTGTCGGTAGAAGATACGTGGGAAAAATCAACTTTTGTGGGTAGAAGATACTTGGCGAAAATTAACTTACGAGTTTTTTCATATGGAAAACATTTTCCTTCAAATTTGAAAATAAATTTTTCATCCTTTTTTACGAAACAGTGTAAAATGAAAAATCGTTATCAAGAAAATAATTTTCACCTCAACCAAACACACTCAAAAATATTTCTTTTAATTTTTCATTGTTTAGCTGTTCCAAAATTATTTTCCTAAAAAAATCATTGAGTCCTGTAAAGCATTGAAGTGACGGGACTTTTTACCGTCTATTTTACCAGGGAAATTACGTGCGGCAATTTGTTGCCTTTGTTTTTTGGATGTTTCCGCACGTTCCATTTCAGTGGAGTTAGCATACTGTTGACCCAATAAAGGGTCGAGATCTCCCATTACAGATTTTCTCTATTCACAATACTCGAACATGACACCTTATGTAAAGGGAACATGTGTCAAACCACTTGAACCAATCTATGTTGGTTAATTTTTTATTAATTATCTCTAAATCGATTACATAGATAACCTTTATTGGTGAGATAATTCGGTTTTAAAAAAAATTGGTAAATTAGGCCACTTCGTTTTATTACTTTGGGGGGGGGGGGGGGCGCGCCACCCATCAAAGATCAATCTGTAATTACTTGTGCACAAGAAAATTGGAGGTCACATGAATTCAAAGCCAAATAACATCAATAAACAAGTGACCCAGATGGCATGCCATTGGACCAAGAAACCTCATAATTTGACATATTTTGACGAATCAGTACTCACACATGTTACTTATGGGAAAAAGAGAACAGATTCAATGAATTACATCAAAATGCGTGAATTCCATTGTGGAAGAGTCACAATACTTGGTTATGTAGCCGTCTCAATTTAAATTTCTATGCGTCAGGAAATGACATTATGATAAGCAAGTGACATGGTTAACATTACTAATTTCGTAGCCGACCACTCAAAAGTTGTGGGGAATTAATTGATTATAGTGTTTGGGGGCAGATAATCATCTTTCACAATGGTTAAATCCTACGCGATATGTGCATGCGTTTTCTTAACATTTCATGCTGTCGAGGAGATTTCACTGTATGTTAAGCGCAGTCCTTTTAAAAAAAGAAAATGAGGTGCAAAGGTCAATAGATATAATATTCGAATCCAAGCTACTTATAGTAACTTTCAAATACTTTATTAATTAAGCTAACTAACACTCATGTAGCCTAATTTTTGTTTGCCCCCCGAATGAGCCGTAAAGGGTAGTAAATTATAGCTATTATGCATTTGAGGAGGAAAATCGAACCTGAGATCTAATGTAACCCAACGCATCAATATTAAGTATTAACCACCAGACTAAGACCTCATCAACTTTAACAAACTAGCACTCACTTTGGATTTGGTAAGAATGTAAGAGTTGTCAGGTGAGTATGTGTATTATTTGGCTAATTACTGTACTAACTTTATATCCTGTTTTTAATCAATAGTTGTTGTATCATTAGCTAAGGTGGAAAATACACTTAAGTAGTTTGATATTCGTTTCTCTTAAAATAAAATTTTATATTCAAATGTTATAAACAAAGAAAACTTGTTTAGGAGCTTTTTCAGCTTATAAGCTAATAGTAATTCAGCTTTGATTTAACTGAGAATTAGAGAGGAAAATAGAAAAAAATAGAAATCCATTTGATCTCAATGTATAGTTTTAGAGACTTCAAAATACTTCTTATTTGTTAATTAACTTTTCAAAAATCTCTTATATTTTCTGTGTCAATTATATCCACAAGATTGTTCAGGGATTGCTATATAACAGTTGAATCGACTTTTTTTTTTGGGGTTATGGATCCTCCATTTTATCGGAGTCGAGCTATGATTGGCTCAAAAAAAGGTAAAGCTCTCCCATCACAAATTTTCTCCGTTCACGAGAGTCGAACCTGAGACCTCTAAATTTAATCAAACAAAAGTTTAATTAGTGTGAGGTTGGGTCTCTTTCATCTAAGTTTAATTATAGGACAGTAAATTCCTCCTTATGGAAAATTTTCATACCTTAACGTACTATTTGCCGATGGCTTGAGTATAGTTATCCCTCTTCACTAATAGTTCAATTATAATTTTTTGTACATAGCCTTAAACAGAGAGTAGGGACTAAAAAGAATAAACTTGCTTACCATTATTTGTTTTAAAGAATAAAATCGCTCTCAATCACAAGCAATCAGACCTGATCAAATTGATGGTCGAATCAGGTTGGTAGTCGAGTTGTGGCATGCATAATTTTCTTGACCCTAGTCCTACCCAAGTCTCATGGGGGTCCACTGCCCCTGATCCTGACCTTGACCCTGCACGTACTCTTGGATCATCGGGTTAGGTCCAACCCTCAAACCTTCTCTATATTGAAAATGAGATTTTTTTCACTAAGTTTCCTTTTTATTATAAAGTGCAATATTAAAAATTCTACCAAACAAAAGGTCAAATGAAAATGTAATGTTCTAATGAAATGTATCACAATTACAAACATTATAATGTGTAATTTCATGATTAAAATGATCACACTGAAATGGCAATTCCAAACATTAGAGAGGTAGCATTAGAAAATTATGAGCAAGTGAGATTTGGAGAGATAAATGGGGCGGGAGGCTAAGAGGAAACAAGTAGAAAGCAAAAATATTTTGAACAAATAAAACCCAACGTATCTTGTTTGGATTTTAAATTTTAATTTTTTAAAAGATAAGGACTAGCGGGTCGGGTCAGAAGGTCAAAACCTCAACTTGAATCCAATCCTCATCACAGTTGGACACCCTCAATTTGATGATCGGGACAGATCGGAAACAAAAAAAAAAGCCGACCATGGGGCTTCTTTTTGAGTTGTCTACAAACTATCTAGCCAACAAATTTGGTCAATAAACGCGACTCTTTTTTTAGCGCGAGTAGCGCTTATTAAGGATGGTGATATGCTCTAGTAGCCCAAATTGCCCAATTCAAGAAAACAAATAATGGATCCTTTTTTCGGGCGCCGAAAGAAGATGTAGAAGGTAATAAATGATAAATTAACTTTCAACCTACAATAGAAACTCTTTAAGAATATAAATTATATGTAATATTACTATAGGTTGTTCAAGTAATTTTACGTTTGTTTTCTTTAAGCAAGTTCTTAGATTTGAACCTTATGGATGAAAAAAAAGAATTATGACGAGATAGTTTTACCTTGTGATAAGTTGACAATAACTCAACTATTGTAAAATAGACACCTGAAGACCCCAAAAAAAAGTATTATAATGAGGTGTTGTCTTGCCAATAAGATCTTACATTTAATAGTAAAAATTGAGCCCTTGATCACATTAGCATTCAACCTTTCATCCGTTTATCTTATCTCTTTTCATATGTAATTTTTCAGGTTTTTTTTAAAATAATAATATGACTTATATGTTGATGATAGTTGACAACATGAACCAAATCTAAATTTAATATGACTACTTCTTTAGTAAGTTGGTGTAACGCTCGACCCCCTCCCTGGTCAGAATAGTTACCAAGAATGGCTTGTTACGTATTGTTGACTGATTCCATAAATCACAACAAGTCTTTCTTTCATACTTTGTCATCGCTTACATGCTACCTAAGAAAACTTCCCACGAGGTCATCCATCATAAGATTTCCTCAGAACAAGCATGCTTAACTGTGGAGTTCTTATGAGTGGGCTCCCCAAAAAGAAAGATGCATCTTTGGTGATTTAAGCACTCACTTTATATCCTTTTAAGCCACACTTCTAGTGCTACGATCACCCCAACTTGAAGCGCACAATGTCCTTCTTGTGCCTCACTAACTGACCGACTTACAAGTCCTCTTGATCAGTGGTACACCCTAGTATCTTTGCCATGCTAGGTGACTTTGCCCAAGGCACTCTTGTCTAATAGCGTAGCTCATAGTTGCAGGTTGGCTCTGATACCATTTGTAATGCCCAGGCCCCCTCCTGGGTTAGAATAATTACCAGGAATAGCTTTTTAAGGATCGTTGACTGACGGCACAAATCACTACAAGCATTTCTGGCGTGCTTCGTCATCGCTCATGCGCCGCTTGAGAAACTTTCCAAGGATCATAAAATTTCACCACAGCAATAATGCTGAACTGTGGAGTTCTTATGAGTGGACTCCCTGAAAAGAAAGTTACACATTTGATGATATAAGTAGTCACTTCATATCCTTTCAAGCCGCACTTCAGGTGTTACGGTTGGAATTGGTATTACAGTATGAATGTTTAGAAAGGTAACAACACTCATATCTAAATCCCCCCAAATCTCATAAAATTGCGATGAATATTAAAAGAAATTGTTGATTCTTTCACAAATTATAAACATTACAGGTACAAGTTAAGGTAGAGGTCTTGAATAGATGCAATACATGCTTCACAATCCATTCAAAAGTGCACCCCCCTTAAAAAAAAGAGCAAAGAAAAGTAATCTAGTTTTGCAAATTAGATAATACATAGCTACATTAAATTTTTTTTTGGGTTCAATTATTTATCCACCAATTTAAATTTCCTTAGTCCTTGCAACATTATTTGATGTTCTATAGTTTTTGTCACACAGTTGAATCACATACTAATCAAACTAACATTTGGAAAATCCTACCATTTATGGGGTTTGATCACTTCGACTTCGTTACACCACTTAATCATTGTGGAGGAATTGCCGCCCTCTAGAATAATGGAGCTATTCATGAATCCATTTTATCAAAAGAACAAAGGACAATTCATACACCGGTATACAACACAGGAAACACTGAGACCTCTATTATTTTTGGATTATATGCCCTAGCTCAAGCTTGAGAAAAACATAAATTTGAAATCATCTTTACCAGCTTCATTTAATCTTTGATATGCCTTGGTGTCTCATAATGATTTTAATGAACTTGCTAGACCTAATGAAAAATAGGAGGTTCACCACCGAGCATTAATAGATTCCAACGACTTAGCACTTTCTTATCCTCTACAAATACAAAATCTCTCCAAGTTGATGTAGTCAAGCTGGGAAAACGGGAATTAAAGGAAAGCTTAAGTGCTCAGGGAAAAAGAGAGGAGATGGCGTGGGAAATCAAGGAGGTGGCGTGAGAGGAAAGGTGAATTCAAGGCCTTAAAGAAGGAAATCAAGGCACTGAACTTAGTATCGATAGAACTGAAACGTTTCTTAGATACAGATTTAACCACTAACAACTGTTTCAGGGCCCTTAATCCTAGATTAGGATACATGTTTCACCACCTAATCAAGATTAAGACTCACTTGAACACCACTCTAATTGTCCGAATTAGAGATAAGCAAGTAGAAAATTTAAAGTAACACACAGAGGAGTTTATAACTCAACTTCTGATTTCAATTTCTCAACACTGAGTTACAAAATGAGTGCCAAACTACTTATAATGGGATGCCTAAAGGGTTTCCTTAGTCATTAGGTAATCAGTAGAAGATCACTTAATGTTAAGGAAACTCACGAAGTACATTTACAAAGCTAAGTACACAGTTTAGTACATAACCGAACTAAAACAAGTACTAATGAGTATACTAGCTTCAAAATAATTAACTTAGGCTAATCCTTGATGATCTTAGGCAACAAGAGTCACCTTTCCTTCCTTGGAAGGAATGAATACATGGCTGCCACTTCAAAATAAGGCGAGGAATGCATGCTTGCCACATCTTGTCATAGTGTTTGAATGAATGCTTGAAAAATGGCATTTTTTCATTGTTCCACGTGGCTGTTTCTTCATGGATGAGTCACTAGGTGACTAAGCTCAAGCAGCCAGCCAAGAACATACTCACCTTGGTGGAGGAAAACCCACCTAAGAGGGAAAAACTCCCTTGCTAAGAAACCGGTTGCTAGGCGGTGCATGGAGCTCAGTCTTTGCTACTATTGGGCCATTGCATTTTGATGACTAATATGTGGGTTTATTCAATTGGGGGAAACCTTAAGATGTCTAGAAACCCCCCTTTTTGAAAATCATGATTTGGACATCATTAAGTACCTTAATAAGCCAGATCTTTTCAGTTGTGCAGTTTCAGACACCTGCTAGGTAGTTTGACAAAATAAGGTAAATTGGACCCCTTAACGTGCTCTTCTGGCTTTGTGCTTAACATAACAAATAAACTAGACATCCTAAATGAACTAAAAAAAAGTACATAATTTGGTTGTTGTTTGAACTATGAAATAATAAAAACAATATCGAGTATGTGCAAGGGGATAAACCCGGGTACCATCTCCTTTTGGACTTGCAAAACGAAACTTGTTCCTTGGACTTGGACTTGTGTAATTGGACTACCTTGACTTGGTTAATTTGAATGGGATGTGTCTGATTGAATTACGTCATCCTCCCCTTGTTTGAAATGATTTGACCTCAAATCATACATGCAATCATCTTCTTCGTAAGATTCAGATCGGCTATGTTGAATGTAGCTGAAACTCCATAGTCCCCAGGGAGATCCACCTTGTAAGCATTGTCGTTGATGCGCTCTAGGATCTCAAATGGACCATCTATTTTTGGCATAAGCTTGTTCTTGCGTCTTGCTAGAAAGCGCTCTTTTCTGAGACGGATCCAAAATAAATCTCCAGGCTGGAATGTCTTCTGCTTCTTCTTCCTGTTTGCGTGAGCATAACAAGAGAGGTTAGATTGCTCAATTTTATTCCTCACCTACTCGGGCAATTTCTAAATTTCCTTAACTCTCTGATCTGCATCTGCATTGGGTTTTTGATCCAGGGGGTATGGTGTCATATCTAAGGGAGTTATGGGGTCAGTCCTATATACTACCTTGAAGGGTGATGCGCCAGCTGCTCGACTTGGGGCTCTGTTGTAGGCGAATTCTACATGTGGTAACAAAGATCTGAAGCTTTCTTGGACTGGGGTGAAATCAAAGCCCTGAGGAGTGTTCCCAGGGTTCGATTTGTCACCTCTGTTTGACCATCGGTCTGGGGATGACAGGTTGTGCTGTATTTTAGTTTTGTCCCCAGCTTCTTCTATAAAGTGACCCAAAAATGACTTAGAAAGTTAGTATCTCGATATAAAACAATAGATCGGGGAATACCATGCAGTCTAGCCACTTCCTTGAAATGCAATTCTACATATTAGTAGCATCGTTAGTCTTATTATAGGGTGTAAAATTGGCCATCTTCGAAAACCGGTCTACCACCACAAAGATTGAATCATTGCCCCGCTACGTTCTAGGCAAACCTAGAATGAAATCCGCATTGACATCTACCCAAGGTTGCATCAGAACAGGAAGTGGCGTATATGACCCTTGTGGGAGTAAGTGACTTTTAGCCGCTTGACATGTCGCACACCGCTTGCACATCTTTATGCATCCTGGGCCAGAAATAATGCTATTTCAAAATGGTAAGAGTTTTAGTCTCACCATAATGACCTGCTAATGAACCTCCATGAACTTCTTGAATCTGAAGCTCTCGAGTGCTGCATTTAGGCACACACACACGTGTACCCTCGAACAGAAATCCTTCTTGAATCAAAAAATCGTCTTTGGGGTGCTTTTGACACACACCATAGAGTTCCCCAAAGTCTTCATCTCTAGAGTATAATAATTTTAGATGCTCAAAACCCAGAACACAAGCATCTAACTCGAACAGTAATAGATATCTTCTGGATAAGGCATCAGCGCCTTGATTCAGTTTCCCTGATTTATGCCGTATCGTAAAATGAAATGACTGGAGAAACTCAACCCACTTAGCATGCCGGGAATTTAACTTATGCTGACCTTGAATATACTTCAAAACTTCATGATCAGAATAGAGAATAAACTCGCTGGCCATAAGATAATGACTCCAGTGCTCCAAACATCGAACTATGGCATAGAATGCTTTATCATAAGTGGAGTATTTTTGCCTCGAGTTACACAGTTTCTCACTAGAGAAGGCTAATGGTTTGCCCTCTTGAGTAAGAACACCACCAATACCAATGCCAGATGCGTCGCATTCTACTTCGAACACTTTGTCAAAATAGGGAAGAGCTAACACTAGTGCTTGAGTTAGCTTAGCCTTCACTTCTTCAAAGGCCGTTTGTGCCTTAGGGGTCCATCTAAAAGATGTGCCCTTAAGCACTCGGTCGTTGGCACAATAATAGTACTGAAATTCCGAAATAAACGCTGGTAGAATAAAGCAAGTCCGTGAAAGCTACGGACGTCATGTATGCTCTGCGGCATACGCCAACTCCGAATAGCCTCAATCTTAGCTTCATCAGCTTCAATACCTTCAGCAATTACGATATATCCCAAAAACGTGACCTTAGAAGTGAAAAAGGATCACTTTTTGAGATTAACTTTTCACGTTCCAGCACCTTCATAATCTCTATCAAATGATTTTGGTGCTTTCGTTCGTATTTGCTGAAGATCACTATGTCATCAAATAAACGACAATGACTTAATAATATAAGGTTTGAATACTTGATTCATTAACCTCATAAAGGTGCGCAGAGCGTTTGATAAACCAAATGGTATAACCAACCATTCAAATAGACCACCCTTTGTTTCGAAAGCGTTTTCCACTCGTCACCTTCTCTGAATCGAATTTGATAATAACTGCTTTGCAAATCAATCTTCGAATATACTTGGACCCATGTAACTCGTCAAGCATATCCTCGAGCCTTGGTATTGGATACCGGTATTTGATAGTGATTTTGTCAGCTATCAACACACATACGCATACTCTTGTCCTTCTTAGGTACTAGAAGTGCAGGAACAACGCATGAACTAAGTGATTCTCGAACCAATCCTTTAGCAATTAATTCTGCCACTTGCTTCTGAATCTCAGCAATATCTTTTGGGTTAATTTGGTATGTTGGTTTATTTGGAAGAATTGCACTAGGAATAAGGTCGATATGGTGTTGGATATCTTGTTTCAGGGGTAATCCAGAGGGTATCTCTTCGGGAAATACATGGCCAAATCTTTTGAGTAACGACTTAGCAATTGGGTGATCAGGTAAGGGGGATTCGAATTCCTCATGTGAGGCTAGAATCCATTCTTTGAAAGCTCAAAACTCATGATACGAAGCTTTCAACAAGGGCTCACTGCATGCAAACAACATATCCGATCTTTCAAGTTGTGTTTGTGGTTTGTGTTTGGAAAGTTCGAATGGGGATAACGGTGTCAGGGTGATTCTCTTTCCTCCTTTAGAGAAGGAGTAGGTACTCAGAAATCCATTGTGCATCACCTCACGATCATACATCCATGGACGCCCCAAAAGAATATGACACGTATCCATTGGAATCACATCGCACCACAATTCGTCTCGATAATTCTTCCCGATTGATAATGAAATCAAACACTGGGAATTAACTTGAAAACCTTTACTTTGATTGAGCCACTGGATGTTGTATGGGTGGAGATGTACTGTGGCCTGGAGGCCCAACTTCTCAATCATATTCAATGATATGACGTTAGCACAACTGCCTCCGTCAATTATCAAGGAGCACACCATGTCTTCAACGGTGCAACAGGAATGAAAAATGTTTTCTTGTTGTTCATCTTTAACTCCATGCTAGCATTTCTCCTTCATCTGCAGCTTCAACTACTTCCTCCTGTTCTTCTTCTTCGTCCTCTTTCTGTTCCTCCTCTTGATCTTCTTCTCTTATTGCATCCTATTCAGCAAGAGTAATAATTCTTTGGTTTGGACAATCAGAAGCGATATGCCCATGTCTCTGACACTTAAAATAGCGTCGAGTACTTATTGGAAATTGATAGGGACATTCTTGGCCAGGTTGAGGTTAGGGTCGTGGTACAGGCCGTGGTGCAGGCTGGGTATTTTGAGGAGTTTGGGTTCTTTGTGGCATAAGGAAAGATGGATTTTGCGGGTACGATCTTGAAGGAATATTCGGACTCCCCTTGTTAAAAGGTAAAGTACGAATTAGAGGTTTCGGGAAATCACGTTTTATTGGTTTATTTCTTTGTTGTTGTTCAACTTTGTGTGCTAACACACAAACTTTGTCAAACATGGTATATTGCTGCAACTCAACAACAATAGAATACTTAGGATCAAGGCCACCCAAGTATTTAACAATTGTTTGCTCTTCAGGCTCCTGAATGTCACATTTAATTAGGAGCTTTTCGAACTCTCTTGTGTATTCCTCAACAGTTAAATTCCCTTGAGTCAAATTATGCAGTTGGGAATAACTGTCTTGGAGATACGTTGCTGGGAGTAATCGAGACTTCAATTTGGATTTCATTTTCTCCCAGGTTCTAATTTTGCCTTTTCTGTTTCTGGTTCTCTTAGAATGAAGGTTAGTCCACCAAAGGGACGCATACCTTTGAAGCCTAAGTGCAACCAGCTTCACTTTCTTGTCATCTGGAATGTCCTTGTCAAAAACTTGTTCAACAGTATGCAACCATACTAGAAACTCATCAGGATCAAGTTTACCCTCAAACTCAGGAATTTCAACCTTAAAAGCATGTGAGTTTTGGGGTATTCTTTTAGCATCTCTAATCCTTCTTCGAGGTTCCTCATCGCTTGAAGAACTATTCAAGTTACTTGCTTCTTCTTCATAATGAACAGATGTAGTTGGACTTTTAAGAGCCTTCTGTTTTTGTTTCATGTCATTTCCCAATTGCTTTTACAGGTACTCGTTTTGTTTCTCCAATTCTACCTTCGATAAAGGCATAGCTTGGTAATTCTTCATGAGGGCTTCAAACTTTTCTTCAAGGGTCATCTCATTAGTACTAGTCATGTTAGAACACAAGAACATGAACCAAGACTGAAATTTTTTTTGTATTTTGGAATTTTGTGGAGTGACAGGGGAGAGAAACGTGTGAGGGTTTTGATTTCAGGCCAAGAATGAACTTGCTGTGATACCAAAATTGATGTAGTCACACTGGGAAAAGAGAGAATGAAAGGAAAGCTTAAGTGTTTAGGGGAAAAGAGAGGAGATGGTGTGGGAAAGCAAGGGAGATGGCATGAGAGGAAAGGAGAATTCAAGGCCTTGAAGAAGGAAATCAAGGCACTGAACTTGGTATCGATAGAGCTAAAACATTTCTTAGATACAAATTTCACCACTAAGAACTGTTACAGGGCCCTTAATCCTAGATTAGAGTATAGATTTCATCACCTAATCAAGATTAAGACTCACTTGAATACCACTCTAATTGGCCGAATTAGAGATAACCAAGTAGAGTATTTAAAGTAACACACAGAGGAGTTTATAACTTAACTTCTGATTTCAATTTCTCAACATCGAGTTACAAAATGAGTGCCAAACTACTCAGAATGGCATGCCTAAAGGATTTCCTTAGTCATTAGGTAATCATTAGAAGATCACTTAATGTTAAGGAAGCTCACTAAGTCCATTTACAAAGCTAAGTACACGGTTTAGTACATAACCGAACTAAAACAAGTACTAATGAGTATACTAGCTTCAAAATAATTAACTTAGGCTAATCCTTGATGATCTTAGGCAGCAAGAGTCACATTTCCTTCCTTGGAAGGAATGAATACATGGATGCCACTTCAAAATAAGGAGAGGAATGCATGCTTGCCACATCTTGTCCTCGTGTCCGAATGAATGCTTGTAAAATGGCCTCTTTTCATCATTCCACGTAGCTGGTTCTTCATGGATGAGTCTCTAGGTGACTAAGTTCAAGTATCCAGCCAAGAACATACTAACCTTGGTGGAGGAAAACCACCTAAGAGGGAAAAACTCCCATGATAAGAAATCGGCTACTAGATGGCGCATGGAGCTTAGTCTTTGCTGCTATTAGGCCACTGTGTTTTGATGACTAATCTGTGGTTTTCCTCAATGGGGGGAAACCTCAAGACGTTTAAACCCCCCCTTTTTGAAAATCATAATTTGGACATCATTAAGTACCTTAATAAGCCAGATCTTTTCAATCATGCAGTTTCAGATGCCTGTTGGATAGTTTGACAAAATCAGCTAAACTGGACCCCTTAACGTGCTCTTATGGCTTTGTGCTTAACATAACAAATAAACTAGACATCCCAATTGAACTAACAAAAAAAACAATTTCATAATTTGGATGTCGTTGGAACTATGAAATAATGAAAACAAAACCGGGTACGTGCAAGGGGGTAAACCCGGGTACCATGTCCTTTTGGACTTGCAAAACAGAACTTGTTCCTTGGACTTGGACTTGTGTAATTGGACTACCTTGACTTGAGGAATTTAAATGGGATGTGTCTGATTGAATTACATCACAAGTGCTGAGTAATCTCTTCACTTGGAAGAAAAAGGGTACATACACACCTTATTTGTGAGTGACTTGATCGAACGATAGTCAAAGCTGACTAGGTAAAACCTCCACATGAATGTACATGAAGTTCATGGGAGTTTTACTTGTTCTAACCATTGTCTGATAATTGTCTGTACTCACATTTGGGAGCTAGAACCAAAGCCTTTCCCTTTTGTTTTCAAAATTTTTTATATAAATGCAAAAAAGTGGGCAACTTAGTGATGTATGCAGGAGGGTCCTAATCAAGAGAGAGATTAAGCTATCAATAACCATCAATCAACAAGATCTTGAACCAAGCTAGGCCTATACTAACCAAAGGAAAAATGAGGAAAATTTTGTGGGATTTTTGAATGTGGGAGAATAGCTAATAAAAAGGGATATGGCTAAGATAAAGGCTCAAGCCACCGCTTAGCCTATCAATCCACCAATTAATTCTTTAAAGTAAAGCACCAAAAATTAATCTAAAGGATTGACTTAAACACCATCCAAATACTCAAGTATTGGAAATAAAGAGAGAGATTTTCTTTGTGTGAAAGAAAAACATTCTACCTTTCATTCATTAATTCTCAAATCAAGTATATGTTCTAAGTAAATACAAGAGGCTAATTTACAACCACTAGAATTAGTGCCCCCTTCCTAAGCCACAAAATTAAGCAAATGGAAATTAAGCATCTATGGGGTTAATATCGGCCAATAGGATTCAAGCATCTACTTTAGCCAATCAAATTCTAACAACAATTTAAGCACATAAAAATTAAAATTAGAAGCTTCTAAGATTGTGATGAGTCGTCCAAATTCTTTCATATTTTCAAGCTTGATATTTGAACCTTGACCTTAATCTTTACCTTGACGTTTGACCAAAGTTTGACCCATGTTCAAGGGCGGAGCCACTATGGTGCAACAGGTGTTAATTGACCCTGCAGCTTTTTTGGGGGAAAAAATGTAGGATATTCTGGCGCGAAAAAAAATTGATATATATTAATTAGTTCCTTAGTATTTCATAAAGACATTGGCAGCAGAGTGGTTGGGCGCCTAATGCTGTGTATATTAATTAGAAGCTTCTCTGTATTTTTTTTTTGGAATTTTTGCAAGTTCACTTTACCTTTCCTCTATTTTTCTTTCTCGGTTTGCATTGCCCAAACGGTTGCATGCACGCTGAGCGACAGAACACCATGCCCACCCTGACCACTTCCTCTCTCTCTACCCAGTTATCTCGCCAGTTGCCACCTTCCGCCACCACTAATGGTTGCCCACGGGCCGGTTGCCGGAGCCCTGGCTACTCCAACTGTCTAGCCTCCTTCGACGCTCCTCCTGATTCCAAGTTTGAGGTAAATCCAAAAAATCCTCAGTTTTTGTTTTGAATTTTGTTATTTTACAAATAATTTTATTTATTTTGTTGATTTTAGTTAGTTTCAAGTTAAATAATTGATTAACTTAGTGATTTACTCATGATTCATGAATTGAAAAATGAGGATTTTCACCTAATTATCTTCTTGGTTGAAGATTTAAAGTTGGGCCAATTTTGTCTGTTATTGCTTGCTTGTTTATGTTTAATTTGCTAATTTTTATTGAATTTGTATTGATTAAGTGGTTAATTTAGAGATTTGCTCATCAATTAAGAAATTATGATTTTGCCTTTCTAGATTGAGGATTTAGGAATTAGAATTGGGCTAATTTGTTGGTTATTGTTTGTTCATTTGTGTTAAATTTATTGAATTTAGTCAAATTTTTGTTTGTTTGTGATAAACAATTAGTGGATTTAATGATTTACTAAAAATCATGATCCTAAGGAAGAACTTGATTGTGTTTTTCAGTTTGAAATGGATAAGTTTTTCGACAAGATTGTTAAACGATCTGTTGGTTCAAGCTTTGCATCAAAAAACTCACCACTGATCCAAGAAAGTGGCAAAGAAAGTACTCAACCACCGTCTAGCAATAAACAACCAATTAGCACTAATCCATCTTCTTCCAGGAGAACTCTAATTGATATCAATGCTCTTCCATCGGATCCGGCCAATAGGAAACCAATTTCAAGCTATTATCCGAATGATCGAATGAGGTAAGCAGAGCATATTTACAAAAAGGCCCTTACCAACCCCAAAATCTTGTATTTCCTTAAACTAAAATGTCCAAGTATATGAGGCGTTTTAATGAATCATGGTTTGTGGCATATCCTAATTGGTTAGAATATAGTATACAAGAAGATGCAGCATTTTGTTTGTGTTGCTATTTGTTCAAGAATGACAAGTTGGGTCATGGTGGAGGAGATTCATTTACAAGTAAAGGCTTTAGAAATCGGAATAAGAGGAAATCATTTGATTCGCACGTTAGTGAAGTAAATAGTGTGCATAATCAATGTGTTAAAAAGTGTGAAGATCTTATGATGCAAAAGCAATCCATACAAACTGCCTTAGACAAACAATATGAGGAGGTTAAATCTGAATATCAGGTTTGTTTAAATGCTTCAGTTAAGTAGCAAGGCAACTTTTGAGTAGAGCATTGCCTTTTCGAGTTCATCATGAAACTGAATCTTCAACAAGGAGGGGTTATTTTTTGAATTTCTTAGAATGACATGCCTATAGTAATGAAAATTTTGGGAGTATTTTCAAAAATGCTATATTAAATCATAAATTGACTTCTCCTGACATCCAAAAAGACATTGCTCATTCTTATGCAAAAGAAATAATTGGAAAGATTCTTAAAGAAGTTGGAGATGGATATTTTGCTATATGAGTTGATAAATCCCATGATGTGTCCTGTAAACAACAAATGGCTATTATCTTGCGATATGTTGATAGAAAGGGGTTTGTCATGGAGCGTCTACTTGGTCTTGTTCATGTCACCGATACTTCCTATTTGTCAATAAAGGAAAACATTTATTTTTTGTTATCTCAATATTCCTTGAGTCCATCTCGCATAAGAGGAAAAGGGTATGATGGGCCTAGTAATATGCGTGGGCATATCAATGGGCTTAGAGCTTTGATTATGCAGGATTGTCTATGGCACATTGCATTCATTGTTTTGCTCATCCGCTTTAATTATCTCTTGTTGCTGTTGCAAATCATCATGATGATATTGAATGGTTCCTTGGGTGGGTTGGTGTTGCATTGAATGTGATTGGTGGTTCTTATAAATGTAGACATGAGTTACGTGAAAAACAAACATAAGTAGTTAAAGAAGCATTATGTCTCGGTGAACTACAAACTAGACAGGGTTTAAACCAAGAACTTAGACTTGGAAGAACTGTGGACACTCCTCGGGGCTGTTATTATAAAACATTTACAAATATGATTATCATGTTTGCTCCAATCATTGATGTGCCTGATGTTATAGCAACTCATGGAAATCATTTACCTGATTGAGTCTCAGCGCAAGGTGCTTTAGATGCCTTACAAACGTTTGAGTTTGATTTCATATTACGTTTGATGAAATTGGTGTTGGGTATTGTAAATGCATGGAGTCAGGCTTTACAAAGAAGAGACCGCGATATTATTAATGCTATATCTCTCCTTACTACTGCTAAGAGACAACTATAAATAGCAAGGGATCAAGGATTAGAAGGTTTGCTTGATAAAGTTTCTTCATTTTGTGTGAAATATGATATTGAGATTCCCAACATGGATGACTTATTATTCAAGGAAAATTCAAGCGTAGAGTTTCCAAGATGAAAAATGAGCATTACTATTGCATCGATGTGTTCTACATAATTCATGATATGCAAATGTAAGAACTTAATAATTGTTTTTTCTGAGACGACCACTGATTTGGTTCTTAGGGTGGTTTTTTTGAATCCTTGTGATTCATTCTCTAACTTTGACAAGAAGAAGATACTCAGAATGGCTAAGCTATATTCAGATGATTTTGATCACTTGAATATTGAGGTACTTGCTTGTGAACTTTATACTTTCATCGCTAATGTAGATGATGATGTAAGGTTGTCCAACATTTCGGGACTTACTAAGCTTTATAGGAAGTTGGTTCAAACAAAGAAGCATTTAAGCTTTCCCCACCTACATCAACTATTGAAGCTGGCATTGATTTTACCGGTTTTCATGGCAACCATTGAAAGAGTATTCTCTGTGATGAAGTTCATCAAAACCAAATTGTGCAACAAAATATCAGATGAATTTTAAATGATATTGTTCTTACTAATTTTGAGATTGATCTTTTTAAAAGTCTGTCGAACGATTATATCATGCTTTACTTTCAAAACATGAGGTATCGTCGAGGACAACTTTCTTGAATGTATTAGCTGCACACTTTATTTTTAGAACTATTAAAGTTTATGTTATGTGTATTATTAATCTCAATACCCATTGCTCTGAATCCTGGCTCTACCCCTGCCCGTATTAACCACTATTGACAAAAGTTTGACTTTCTTGACCAGGGCTCATTGGACCAAACTTAACCAAACTTGTCTACTTGATTTGGATCATGATAGTAGATTCTTCATTTTCATACTCTTTTCTCACTTTCGTTGAGGCTTGAGCCACACAAACTAGATGGAATAGACTAAACATCTTACTTCTTCCTAAACTTATTTATTCCAAAGTTTCAAACAAACTTGCCCTTGATACTATATGTATCACATAGTTGCAAAGAATTGGAGAATAAAGCATCGAGGAATTGATATGTTCACCATAATGAGGAAACTCAAGTTTGTTCAAAATGATATCAAAAGCTAGCACGAAGCCACTTTGGTAACATTCATGACGAACTCTGTAGTAATGCCCATAAAATTGATTATGTCAAAGAGAAAATAACAAGCCCTGATAGTTTCCACTTTAACTCCTGGATGTAAAGATTAAATTGAAAAATTAATGTTCAATTAGAAATATCGTGGAAAATTGTCCTAGAAGGAATAGTTAGTGAATGGTGATCAAAATTCAAAGTTTTTTCAAATTAGAGCTAACTGTTGAAGGAAGCGTAAACTAGTTATGAAACTATGAGATGATTGTGGTGTCTGGCTTGATGACCATAAAATGATTCCAGATAAATTTTTGCATGACTATTACCTACACTTCAATCTACTCACAAGGCTAACAGAGCACCCCCTGGGAATGCCTAAGCTGGTCACAGATACTGATAATAGCAACCTTGTTAGGCTACGAAATTTGACTAAGCTGAAAGAAGCATGTTTCAGTATTGATACAACTAAAACCCCTGGGCCTGATGGGTTCGGGGCTAGCTTCTTCCAGACCTATTGGCATATTGTCAAGCAAGATCTTTTTACAACATTGAATTTTTTACGAATGCGAAGATCTTGAACGAAATAAACCATGCCTTTATTGCCCTTATTCCAAAATTGATCAACTCATCACAAACCAATCATTATAGATTAATCAGCTTATGTTCCACCATCTACAAAATTATTTCCAAGATCCTGGTTAATAAGCTAAGACCACTTTTTAATAGACTTATTTTTTCCTTCTAGAATGCATTAATCCCAGGAAAATCTATCCACTATAACATATTAGTTACACACGAGATCATGTATACGTTAGAATTGAATGATTTTATCTTTAAATGCCTCCAGGACCTAGGATTCCACCCGCGCTAGAATGCCTGAATGAAGGAATGAATATCCCCGTGTCCTACTCGATCATTGTAAATGATGAGCCCATCAGGGTTATTCACCCTACTAGGGGTATTAGACAAAGAGACCCCCTCTCACCGTACATTTTTATTTTATGCATAGAAGTTCTCAGCTACCTTCTCCAAAATGAAGCTAAGCTACATCAATTTAGGATTAGAATTAAACTACACCTAGCAACAGTTAAAATTTCATGCCTCCCTTTTGCAAATGATTGCAGCCTCTTTTGCAAAGCCAACACAGCTAGTTGCTCCTAGCTTAAATCAGTATTAGATACTTTCTGCCTTGAATCAAGACAACTTGTTAACTACCACAAGTCTATATTAACTTTTTTACATAATGCCTCCCATATGCATTAGAAACTAGTGACTGCAATCTTTAACATTCCGCAAAGGGCCACAAAGGGAATTCTTAGGTAAATACCTAGGATTCATTGTCTTCTAGGGAAGACCCTCTAATGTAACATTCCATGACATTATCACTAAAGAACTGCTAAACTCAAAGGATGGAAGGCAAATCCTCTGTCTAAAGTTGGAAGAATAGTATTGATTAAGTCTCAACGCTTCCAGTATACACAATGCAATACTTTGAGATCCCTCAAGGTTCGAGTAACTTTTTGGATAAATGCAATAAGGAATTTTTTTGGGAAGAACTCCTCATCAGAAAAAGGCCTACCACTCATTTTATGGGATAGGGTCTATTTACCTAAATCTAAAGGTTGAGTGGGCTTATGTAAAGCTTATGCCATCAATAAAGCCTTCCAGTGCAAACTAACATGCTTACGGGTTTGGATTGCTACATCCAAATACCTTACATGCTCTGACTTCTTATAGTGCAAGAAAAAGCCCATGAACTCGCCAATATGGAAGAGTGTTGTTAGGAATAGAGAATTACTCAAAAAAGGCCTTGTGTGGAGAATTAGGAAAGGAGACCGTATCTCTTTCTAAATGGATAATGGGGGTCAAATCCAGGAACTTGATAGATCTTACAGGAGTGAATGAGGAAAGTGTTCCTCATTCTGCGCCGAAAGTATGTGGGTTTATCACCTAACAATCCAATGGGACATTCCAAAACTTCAAAGTCAAGGGATTCCCATGCCCATTCATGAATAAAAAGACTCTGTGTGTTGGGGCATTGAACAGTTCAAGTGAGTTTTCCACAAAATCTGCCACCTGGGTTTCCTACAATAACAACTTCTAGGAGGCACTTCAAGTGGATTTGGAAGATTGATATTATGCTCAAAATTAAAACTTTCTTATGGAAATTATGTCATAGAGCTCTACCAGTAAGAGACACTCTGTGGGAGAGATATTAACATTGGCCTCGTTTTCCCCCTCTTGTTAGGGGATATTAAATTCAGTAATCATCTCTCTAAGGATTGTCATGCTATTAGAAAATCCTGGGAGATGGATGATCAACATTATTGGCTCCCTACGATTGCCATGCCAATAGGTGGTAATGATTTGTTTCACCATTTTGAAACATTGCGTGCCTCCTTTAACCACAAGGTATTACAAATGTTTGTTTGTTTTTTTTTAACTATGGAATATATGGAAGTCTAGGTATTTTGTAGTCTTCAATAATACAATCTTCAAGTCTATGACATGTTTAATAAGAAAGAAGAAAGTAAATGTTGAATGGAGAACCCGATCTTACATATCGTTTGATATTTCTTCTAGGCGGCTTCTTCTCCCCTGACCACCTCTTCAACAATAAGAGGTTTTGTGATCTAGGATTAGGCAGGAAGAATTATTAAGGTAGAAGCATCACATTATGGCTACTATTCCACAGCAGTAGGAGAGGCATGAGCTATGCGAGACGGAGTGAGAACTACGGTCTACTACGGTTTTGACAATGTTCTAGTGCATGGAGATAATAAGGTTGTTATTCAAGCTCTTAAAGAAAAGATTCAGTCACCTTGGCAGATACACGTATTATTCATGATATTAATACTTGGAGGAATCAGAGCATTCAAATCACTACGCGACATGTTTTTAGAGAGGCTAATCAGGTTAGTAAACTAGCTATCTATAATGGGAAAATCTACTGCCTCACCTTTTGTTTCAAGCTTATGTTTCTCATCGGAGCTTAGATAGATCTTAACAGATGATGTAGTTGGGCACATTCTTGTAAAAAGAGGCACCTAACATTGGTTTTGTAACCCCTTTACCCTTGTTAAAAAAAATCACAATAAGTTATTGTGTGATGCCATAATCATACAAATTTACATTAAGATTAGAGGAAATTGACTGAGTGAGACCTTAGTAAAATATGAGAGGGCTAAAAATTTTAAAAAACTAAACAAGGGGTTCCTATCGAGGAAGTTTAGTGCATAATTTTCAAGTGTAAGAGAAGAACCGACAATATATATATGATATTCGTAGGAGCACATGCTCCTAAAAGCCATGTAATTAAATATATATTAAAAATTTAATATATAACAAATACACGTGTGAATAATAAATAGACATGGGCAATAAAAGCACATGCTCTCGATAGCACATAAGAAATTGCTGAGAACCAGGTTGTCGTTTAAGGTGCCTAGTCCAACATGGCAGTGGCCCCCCAGCAAAACCTTTTGAATATTAATTCAACAACTTCTTAGTTTAAGAATAATTAATTCCTTCAGTTTTAGTTTATTTTTTGAATTCTTATCTTTTCGATGGATGAGATGTTGCCCACATTAGTAAGTTTGCATGACTAAATCAGACGTGGACACTAGTCAAATTCAGTTAGCATAGGTCCATGTGGACTAATTGGTCAAACCCAATTACGCTAGTAGTCGAATGAGCAAAATTGATTGGATAATGTGTTGCGTGAATATTGCTAAGTATTGAAATCGTCGGGATCGTCAATATAGATTGTTGTAAATAGTGTGATACTTGTTTATCTTAAGCAATATTTTGAGTTCAAGATTTATGAATGGAGAAAACTTTCAATAAAATAGCACTACTTTCTATATGTTAAGATAATATTTTATTTAGATTGTACACTGTCATATTTTATTATGCTTTCCTAATTTGAGTAGGAGATAAACACATCTTGGAGCACAAGCTAGGTTTAGCCGTGTACTTGCATGTATAAATTGCAACATCATGATCAATCATAGGGAAGAGAAAAATGTGGGTGATTTATTAATCTGCCTAACCAAAACTTTGTTGTACAAAGGTTAAGGTTTTCTGCATGGTAGAGTCTCTTCACACGAAATTCACAGAACTAGATTAAAAAATACATCCATGATTAGAAAAAAAAATCATCATTGAAAATCACTTTCCATATTTTCTACACCCTTCCAAGGGACCCGGAGCACTAATCATGACTGTGATTTTTGATAGGAAAAACTATTATTTATGGAGAAATCTGTAAGAACAGCACTCAAATCCAAAAACAAACCAGGGTTTATAGAAGAACCCTAAAGAAATCCGCTCTTAAAGAAGGAGATGACATAATGGAGTTCCAAGCTTAGGAGATGGCAAATTCAATGATTTGCTCTTGGATTCTCAATGTCATAGAGCCTAAGCTTCGAACAAGCATGGCCTATATCGAGAGGGCCATGCTCATGTAGGATAACCTTAAGAAGAGGTATGCCGTTTTCAATGCACCCAAGATCCATCAACTCAAAACCAACATTGCAGAATGCAAGCAAAATGTTGTACCTATTGGAGGCATGCATGTCTTATTTCTATTTTTTTTCCAATATAGATACTTATTCAAATTGGTATAAACATGCTAAGAAGTTTTGTTACATAGGTCATCGTCGGTTCTTAGATGCAAGACATAAGTATCGCAATGATGCAAAGTCTTTTGATAATACAAAAAAGCAGAACCCTGCACATATCCATTCATCTGGATCAAGGGTGTTAAGTAATTAAAAGACATACATTTTGTTCTTGGAAATACAACAGAACAAGCACTTAAGCAGTGGGGTGAAGAGAAAACATGAAAGAAAAGAAGCATATTTTTTGAATTTATTAGAAGTTTAACATTTTGCACCATAATCTTGATGTGATGCACTTACAGAAAAATGTGTCCGATAATGTAGTAAATACTCTCTTGGATATTAAGAAGAAATCAAAAGAGACAACTTGAATGTTCAATATGTTTTAAATTCTATTCGAAACTAATGGGTCTTCGGAGTGAACTGGAAAATCAAGTATGATTTTCATGATGCTCGTGTGGTATGTGTGAATGTGGAATAGGCGAAAAGATTATTAAGATGATGGATATTAATTTTTGATGGGCTTAAACAATGAATAATAGTCAAACATTCGAGGACAAATTCTCGCTATTGATCCTCTACCACCACTTGACAAATTATTCAACTTGGCACATCAAGAGGAGAACCACAAACATCTTATGATGATTAGAGATGACCGTACCAAGGCCAATGGAGCCTTTGCCATGCCTGGTGAGATCGCATAGATCGAGACTGAGAAGGGTACGTGCTGGCATTGTTAAAAGTACGAACATGAGGAGGCTGGTTACTTCGAAATAATTGGGTACCGACCCGGCTCGAGCACCTGAGATTGTGGCAGAAGAGGGTGCGTAAACAGAAGAGGACGCATTGGTCATGGAAGTGGTGGAGGACGCGAGTCAGTGCACATTGTCAGCACCGAGCTTGCTGAACCGTGACAAACTCCACGAAATCGTCATAAGTCACCATTTCAGGAGTTAATATTGAGCAGGTGTAGAGGCTTATAAGCCTTATTAAATCACCAAAATGTGAGCATGAAAAGCTTACGGCTAAGTTAGCATGTACGCTTGATAACGAAGCCTTGACACATATGACAGGCGACGAAGAGCTATTGAGTAAAATCAAAAGCATACCCCTTGTGCTTATTAAACTACCCAATGGCACACATACTTTGGCTACTAAGCAACGCAGAGTAGGTTCGCGATAAAGATTAAATATTAACAAAGTTCTTTATGTGCCTAACCTAAGTTGTAACCTTGTCTCTATCACATCGACGTATAGGACACCTATCAAGTGAAGCTATGACCTTTATTGCGAAGGATTTAGACTAACATAGGTTTGTTAAGAAAGATTATAATGTGCATGATATTTGTTTTCAAGCTAAGCAAACAAGAACTCCATTTCATGTTAGTGAAAATAAAGCAAAGGATTTATTTGAGAATATTCATTGTGATATTTGGGGACCATATAGGGTACCCCCCACATGTGGAGCACATTATTTCCTAACCTTAGTTGATGTTGCCAGTCGAACAGTGTGGTTATACCTAATGAAAGAAAAGAACGAAGTAGAAACCTTTGTAAAAGGGTTTGTTGCTATGGCCAAAACTCAGTTCGATAAACAAGTGAAAGTAATGAGAGCCAATAATGGATTTGAATTCAAATCAGAGCCTATGAAATTCTTTTATAAAGAGAAAGGTATAATCCATCAAAACAGTTGTGTGGATACTCCCCAACAAAACAGGAGAGTTTAGAGAAAACACCAACCTGTTCTGAATGTGGCTAGGGCTCATCGGTTCCAAGCCAATCTACCTATAGCATTTTGGGGAGAGTGTGTGCTAATCACAATGCACTTGATCAATAGAACCCTTAGTAGATTGTTGAGCGAAAAATCTCCTTATGAAATGATTTACCACAAGAAGCCTTTCTTTGATCACCTTAGGGTGTTTGGGAGCTTGTGTTTTGCTAAAAATCAATTAAAGGGAAAGGATAAATTTGTGTCGTGAAGCAGAAAGTGCATATTCATAGGATATCCTTATGGGAAGAAATCATAGAGGTTATACAACTTGGATACGAATGAATTCTTTGAAAGCTAGGATGTGATGTTACATGAAAATACCTTTCCTTTCAAGGGTACCTCCAACTGATAAAAGCACGGAAACAGGAAAACTTGTTCTTGGTTTGCCATTATAAACCTAGGACACGCAACCAGCAAGTGATGGTCTGGCCCAACATAATTCGAGCCTGGGTGACAAAACACCTCAATCCAATGAGAGGCGGAGCCCAATGCCAAAAACAGACTCTAGCCAACCGAATGGAAGTGAGGCACGTGTATTGGGTGATGATGCCGAATTGAGCCTAGAGCCCAGCGAAGCTACTAGCGAGATAATGAAAGCCCAACTAGATGGGGTTCGAAGCGGTCACCGTGTGAGAAAGTCACCGGGTCACTTTGATAGTTTCATTTACTACAATAACAAAATGACAAACCTGTCTCTCTTCTTCCACTTCACCAAAAAGGTTCCTCAGGTACACATTACCCATTGAAGAATTATATCACTTGTACTAAATTTTCTGCTGCTCACCAATAATTTTTAGCTGCCATCACTAAAGTTGCAGAACCTAAGTATTTCCGCGAAGCAGTCAAGGATGAGAACAGGGGATAGGCCATGGTGGCAGAAATAAAGGCATTCGAAGAAAATGAAATGTGGATAGTCTAGGATCTCCCGCTTAGAAAATTCCTGATGAGTTACAAATGGGTTTACAGAATGAAATATAAATCAGATGGTACTCTTTAACAACATTAAGGCATAATTGGTGATCTGAGGGGACTATCAGGTCAAAGGATTCTCCTATAATGAAACCTTTGTACCTGTGACTAAAATGACTAGTGTCCATTGCTTCCCAGCAGTTGCAGTTGCAAAAAGTTGGGAACTCTGATAGTTAGATGTGAATAATGTCTTTCTACATAGGGGTCTTGGAAAGGAAGTATACATGAGAATGCCTCCAGGGTTTCAATATTCGAGGGATAACAAAGCATGCAAGCTGAGGAAGTCATTATATGGTCTAGGCCAGGCCCCAAGATAATGGTTCGCTAAAATATCTTCCAAATTGTGTGATTATGGTTTTATAGGTTCTTATGCATATTACTCACTATTTACTTATCGAGAGGGAGATGTTCACTGGCTATTCTGGCCTATGATGATGATACTAGCTTGCCGGGATGCAAAAGGATTAAAACTTATCTAAATGCATGTTTTAACATGAAGGATCTTCGCCCATGGAAATATTGTTTGGCATTGAAGCGGCTTATGAACAACAAGGGCTATTTCTTTGTCAAAGGAAATATGCCGTGGAAATTGTAGACAAATGTGGACTTTTGGGAGCAAAACTAGTGGATTTTCCCATGGAAGAAAATCACAAGCTTGCATTGGCAAAAGGTAAGCTACTAACAGATCCTAGTTATTACCGCAGACTCATAGGTCGATTGATATATCTCACAATCACCCGCCAATATCTCACCTATTTAGTCCACATTTTATGTCAATTTATGCAGGCACCTAGAAAGGAACTCATGAAAGCTGCACGGCGTGTGCTCCATCATCTAAAAGGAACTATAAGACAAGGAATTGTGCTACGATCTGATAGTAAACTTCCGCTCATTGAGTACTGTAACTCAGATCGAGGGACATGCCTCGTTCATGAAAATCTCTCACAGGCTATTTTCTTATGCTTCCGAGTCTCCTATCTCCTGGAGAAGTAAAAAGCAGTGTACAATATCTCATTCCTCAGCTGAAGCAGAATATAGATCCATGGCATTCGCCCCAAGTAAATTGGTATGGTTGAGATCTTTCCTGGCTTCCTTGAGCGCATTTCCTCCTCCTATGCAACTATTTTGTGACAGTTAGGTGGCTTTACACATTGCATGCTATCTTGTCTTCCACAAGCACACTAAATACATCAAGATTGACTGTCACTTTGTACAAGCGAAACTTGGAGCCGTCATTGTCATCCTATCACATGTTAGGACTAAGTAGCAACCAACTGATTTATTTACCAAAGCGAATGGCAAGCCACAATTTTAATTTTTGAAAGGCATGTTGGGCATTATCGATCTCCATGCTTCAACTTGAGGAGCAGTGTTAAGACACTATTTTATCTAGATCGTACATTATTAGATTTTATTGTGCTTTCCTAATTTGAGTAGGAGATAAACATATCATACAACATAAGCTACGTTTAGCCGTATACTTGCATGTCTATATTGCATCATCGTGATCATTGAAAGGGAAGAGAAAAGTGTGGGTTATGTATTGATCCGAGACCAAAACTTTATCATACAAAGGTTAATTCTTTCTACATTATAGGTTAACAACAGTTTCGACTCTAAATGAATAAAAGTTCAAAGACCAAACTAAACAGGCCTTGATCTTAATTAAGTCTTGGCGTAAATGGGTCTACTTTACCCCCCCCCCCCCCAAATTAATTGCTTAATGATGATTACCATCAACCAAGATTTTTATAGCTCAATGGCATGGAAGTGAATTTTTGAAACTCCCTATTAAGGTTCAAATTCTAGTGGACTCAATTTTCTTAAGGCACGTGCTCTTAGAGGCCATTCTATGAACCTGGTGAAATAGGTCTAGGCTTTCATTCGACATAATCCAATAATTGCAACCTCCGCAATGCCACAAGTCTACTGAGCTTACACTCTATAAGGAGGCCCAATTAGTAGGCCAACTTAATTACCACTTCAAAAAATAAAAAATTTACCAACGAGTGATTTAACTAGACAATTCCTCCATATTCGGTCGAAAGGGTTTAAGTCTTTTTTGGTTAACCAGTTGGACATTTCAAGCAAAAGAAGGGTAAGAGCACAACACCCCTTTTGAAGTTGGGAAAAAAGTAAGCAAAATATGCTAGCAGACATGTCTACACTGTAGTGGAAAAGGCCAAGCCATAATCCAATTTGTCTATCTTTGAATTAAATTTGATGAGAAATAAATTACATGATTGATCTCTTGGATTATCAATTCATTTGATAACATTTGATGGTAATGTAAGGACTCACCTTTATGCGAAAACGTTGTCCGAATCTCGCCTGTTGAATGCTGCCCACGAACATGATTGACCAGGTTGACGGTGGCTACTAGAGTCACCGTATAACATCACACCCCAAATCCAATCCCTAATGATGGTAGGATTAACGTGAAAGAGAGGGCAGAGAGAAGTAGAGAGAGAATGATACTTTTCTCAGCTCTTTAAACTCATAACCAAGTCTTCTTTAAATCATTATCAAGATTTGTAACTGATTTGTACTCATTACAAACGATTAATACATAATTAATCGCCCCCTTAATATGGGTATCGAAGTGACCGTTACACTCGGTCAACAGCTCCACCTCGGTCACATAAACAGTAAATCTCGTATCTCTCTGCTAACGAATCTCCTCACATTTCATACTGAGAATTGAGTGTGCGATCAAAAACAAATCAGTAGTGTTATATCAAGTCACCATCTAAATGACATAACACTTTCACGAAACATCAACATCCTGAATCATTTAAATACATCACCAATTGCGTACACTGTCCATTTATACTTGAGATATCAATTAATTATATATAGAATATAATCGTCTGGGCTTGATATGGTGATGAGAAAATGATTCTTTCTTAGACAATGACAATAATCCATCTTAGCATAACTACTTTCGTAATGTGCCTCGCTGGACAATATACATATTAGTCCTTGGAAAACACATTAAAGTAGCAACATCATGATTTGACTTCATATTATAACTCTAAGTTAAGGAGTTTTGTAAATGCAAATGAGAGTCATCCAGTGATAAGGAAAAGGAACTCACTTATCACTCATCAGATAGGTCGACTTTCAGCATACACAGTATGATAGTGTGTCATGGCATATGTCCCTCTAAACTCGGCATGTCACTCTTCTATGTCACGCGAATCATAGGCTTGGCTTTTAACTAAAAAACCAACATGAGCTACTAGATCAACATACCTAATGTTAATCCCAGCACTCAAGATTCGGCTATAGGACTTCGATATGAAAACTTATTTCATATTTAACTCTCCCGAGTCTCATCTTAGTTCTACTAAGGCGACTATATCTTCCATTCATACACTCCTTATATGAACAATCAATATTGCACACCTAGTGGTAATATGATTCAATCTCATCCTGCCTGCTACTCAAGCATCAGGGCGATTGTCTGTGTGACTAGGACAATCAGAAGCCTGGTGACATTTCAATATGCCTACCATGTAACAACAAATTATGAGCATTTTGTACATTACCAAAGAAACACGTCCATCACAAGACACATAGCCTTATGAATTCCTAGCTCAACAAATGAGCTTTGAACACATCATTAGGAACAAGTTTAGTCAAGGGAACATAATCACCTTGTTAGTATATATATACCTAATGGCAGTGCTTTTTGGTTCTATGGTAACAAGATACACAATCTTCCTCCATAGCTAACATCGTTGTGCAGTTTTTTCTTCTTACTGCACCATGACATGGCCCTCCCAACTAGGATGAAGGCATGTCCTGAGGATTGACCTAGAATCATCTAGGTCACCACCTCATTTGTCACATGAGCATTCTCTTAATTTGAGGTCTTATCCGAGACAATAAAAGACTAAATTGGCAATACCATAAAGGTAGCACTTGTTTCTCTTGATGACTTGCCAATCAGCAAGTCTTGGGTTATTTTGATAATGATGTACCAAGTCAACTGCAAAGCAAATGTTAGACCGTGTACGTAATATGGCTTAGATTAAGCTTCCTGTGACACCAGCATAGTTGACTGTCTCTATTTCATCATCTATTTTAGGCCATTGATCAAGACTCAAGGCTAGGCCTATCTCAATTGGAGTACCTAGGGATTCGGAATTATAAATCCAAAATCATTCCAAGACCTTTTGATGCATGCATATTAGGATGGTCTTGAGTTATTTCCACTTCTAGGACATACCTAGCTTCACCCACGACCTTCATCTCGAAGACATAGGACAACTACTTTTTAGTAGCTTCGATAAGCTCCAAGTTGTTCCGAGCAAATAGTGTGTCATTAACATACATGGTAAGAAGCATAGTCCCCCATGTTGAGCTTTTGACCAAGGCTAGGAGTAGTCGGGCCTGAACTTATCAGTTAAACCATTTGCCCGACGTTTTATCTCGAAAACTCATGTGCTTTCGATAGACTTGCATTGGGCCGGAGGATCAACGAGTTCTAAAACCTTTTTCTTGCCATTGAGTTCATCTCATCCCTTATGGCATCCATCCACCCTTTGTGATTTGATGAGTAAATCACCTCTTGATAAGAGGTAGGCTCCTCAGCTTCTAAGGAAGTGCATAGGAATGCATCATCTTCAACTTATAAATATCGTCGGGGAATTCTTCCATACCCACTCCTTTGGAGCCTGAGACCTTCATTTTTATTAGTCTGCCTAATTGATAAATCCCTCCCCCTTTTTCTAAGAGGTACGGGACCAGGAATCCCTCCCCTTTTCTCTGAGAGGTATGGGATCTTGAGCATGAGGAGAAAATTACTCCCACTTTCCATTAGAGGTGGGATCCTAAGCGTGTGGACTAACTCCATGTTCAAGAATTAGAGATTGAGGATAAACCTTATTATCAGGCTGACTCTCCTCAACATCTGGAGATTGAGAACTCATCTCATTCTCCTAAATAGACAAAGCTTCACTATTCCTATCGAATAAGAAAGGTATACCATCCTCGATGACTTAGTGAGAATTCAAATCCTCCCCCTCATCGAGAGATGGTTGACGGTCTCATTGTAACTTATACAAATTGAGGTCATTTTTTTATTTTTTTTAATTTCACCAAAAGTTTGGGAACTTATCCTTAAGAAAATCGACACTACGGGAATTCATTTCACGAAGAAGATATTTACGACCTAGATTGGTTTGAAAAGTTATAATATTTTGTTCCAATTGAGTGCCACTTCCGCTATAAAGTATATGAACACATCAAGTACCTAATAGCGGTGAGATAACAGGTACATATACCTACATCACGAATATATCATTCCATGGTGTGCTTTGACATTCATAGGCCCATAGACGTCTGGAGTGAATGAACATTAAGAGACTCAATGGGCTTGAAGCCTTCATAAAAGACTTCATAGTTACTTTGCTAGCTAAACTTGACTCACACATGGGCACCTTAACCCTAATGAGTTGGCCTTAAAAGACTATATTTAGCTAGTTTGATAACTCTATCTTGACCGTCATGGTCAAATCGAGCATGCCTAAAACAGAATTGAAAATGAGGCAAAGATGGAAGATGTTTTGTTTTGTCCAAAACATTGAAAACTCTTTTCACTGTGACATGGCCAAACAAATTGCCATTGTGTACGATATTTAAGACCTCTATATGATACTAAAGAGAAAACTAATCTCATAAACGAAAGGCACAAGGGAACATTGCAACCCAGGTGCATAGAGAGCCATGTGAAGAAGCAACACATTCTCTTCATGGAGATATGTCTTTATTTCAAGGGCATCTTTTCCACCATCGTTACCAAGAATGACAGTTTGTGAACCTACCAGGTAGCAATGAAAGTTCACAAAATTAGCTCAATTCTGAACTATGTGCTTGATTATTCCCTTGTTTGCAATCCCATAGGGCTCATAGTTTGCAACTAATGCTAGGGAGGACACATATTATTTAGGAGCAATAGTAAAAGAAGGTACCTTAATTGGCTCAGGACAATCCAAGCGTAGGGTCCCTTATTTCCACAGTCATAGCACTCACATGTGCTATTTGCCTCTCTTTATTTCCCTTAGCCTTTTTCTCTTTTGCAATACCAACCTTAGGTCCGAAACTTTATGAGGAAATGAATCTGGACGAACATGATGCTAAGCTAATCCCACGTGTACTCAACAGTCGAATAACTTTCCATTTCCTCACTAGATCATCATTGATGCAATACAACAAAGTATAGCATATTGATTGATCCATCCTTGAACCTTTTTTTTTTAAAGATTTTTCAATATTGCTCACTAGTAGTACCATCTTTTCCATTCTAGGATACCTTTAACCTAACGAGCATTCTAACACTTCATGCACGTTCAGAAGAAACTGAATCTTCTGACACTTTGTGTCATTGTCAGTACTGTCTAGCTTTTCATAGGTAAACAAATTACCAATTATATTTTAATTTCCAAATATAAAAGTATATATTTTAAAATATGGACATTAGGCATATTTTCAAATAATTAAATTATCAAAAACTCCATCATTCATGTTGCATGATTGAAAATTTCACTAAGCTCATAATCATCACATACAAGCATGAATTAGAAGTTTTTTTATAATTTAATTATCATATTTTTTCATTAAACAAAATATGTGGAGAATATTATGGTTAAACTAATTAACATTTCAGAATTATCACAAAGATATTCAACTTTATCATGTAAACCAAATTTACATAAAGTTATCTCATTACATAAAATGAATTTATGTAACTACTAATATGTCATTAAAATTCTATCAATGACATATCAACATAAAATTCAGATTATTATATAAAATGTATTTATATAATAAAATAAATCTATATTGCGAAACATATTCGAATAATAACGTGTTACAAAAGAAAGTCATTAAATCCCAAGGAATATTATATAAAACATATTTATATAATTATAGATAATATGAAACTTATTCAAATGTCACTCGCAAATTATAAAACACATTCATAATTTTACGAATTCAGATTTTATGAAACGAATTCATAAAATATGGATAAATTACATACTTAATAGGAAATACGAGACGAATTCATATTCGTAAATTGGGGAAGAAAAAAGTGCTAAAACAATTAGCAAATTTAGTACAACTCATGTAGTTCGTATATAAAACAACAACAACAACAACAACAAACTCCCAATGTGGGTCCCGCTTTCGCGGGGTCTGGGTTCGTATATAAAACACATTTATATAATACTACTAGTTGGTGATTGACATGAAACATATTCATGTAATTGAATGCAACATATTTTGTAACATGAAATATACCCAAATATTAATTGCAATTAATTATATAGAACAAATCCATGTAATTTCGATGAAATAAATTCATAGTAATATTTGAAAATTATACAAAATGTATTCATATAATATTGCAAATTTAAATTTCGTGAAGCATATTCATAAAATGGTCAAATATCCTATATATTTAACCATTATAGTGTGAAACTAATTCATGCGAAACTTCATGAAACATTTTTGCATAAAGTGTATATAAAATTATTAAATAAAAGGATCATCATCAAACATATGCATGCAACCGAATATTATATGAAACATATTTATATAATATAAGCTATAAAAGATAACATATGAAGCATATTCGTTTATCTAAATATTATATAAAACATATTTATATAATATAACTTATGAAACATATTTATTTATAGACCAAAGGAGATCTAAATGTCACGTAGATATTTATTGAGTTTGAGTAAAATAAATTTACATGATACTAATTTTATATATGAAACACATTCATATAAAATATAACATATGAAACACATTCATACGAGACACTCGGCATAAAAATTTCAGGTTGATGCATATATGAAACGAATTTATATACGACATTAAACATATTAATGTTTTAATAACAAATTCATGATTTCAGAATTAAAACAAATTCGAAATCTTAATTCAACTACGAACAAATAGCATGAATCATATCAACTTAGACATCCTGATAATTCAATTAAAAACAACATGCCATGACTAATAGTCTCTTTAATGGTGTTAAAATCCAAAACAAAATCAAAATAAAAAATTTTGAATAATAAAACCCTAGACAAACCCCCCCTCAAACGTTTGGTCAGCTTTCATGTTCAGTTCATTGGGCCTTTTTCTCTCTCTAAGCCCTCTCTCTCTCTCTTTAGAACCGTCAGGTTCTTTCTTTGCCTAGAACCTTTGACGCGTATCTGTGTTTACTTGAGAGCTTTTGTTCTCCCACCGTGCTCTGCCTTGCCCTCCCAGACCAACTGTTACCCCTCTTGGCTGTCCTGTGGCGTGAACTTCGACGCCTGGCCTAGCGGTGCATCCGGAACAAAACCTACATGATAATACCTACCCTAGCACCGCCAAAACGAAACTTACAGCTTCGAAAACCACCCAATCCGTTCAAAACACCAAGCCATTGAGTAGATCGGCCTCCAACGAGTTGACTGACGCCATTCACTCAGGTGGAGCCGCGTGATGCTCACTCGCGGCAACGTCGGTGTTTTGCACGGTTTTGGAGTTGGGGAAGCATAGATCGGCGATTGTGATGGGGTTTAGGAGGAACAAAACCACCAAGGACATCTTCGTCGGTGGAGCGTGATGAACAAGTGCCAACCCTCTAACAGCACTGATGGGTTAGTTTCGATTTCTTAGCCCTTTTGTTTGTGTATTCTTGGTCTGTGGGTGGCCTGATTTGGGGAGGGATTCAATGGGGACTAACCACCATATCTGAGATTAGTAAGGGTGATGGGGGTGAATCCTGTTAAGGGCCTTTCATTTGGGGTTTTATTCTAAATCTCTATTGTTAGAGGTGTGGGGTCTCGGTTTGGGTGTAGTGCGTGATAACGCGAGACATAACCATTTCGGTAGATCAGCATTGTTCATGTCGACCTTGATATCAGGCGAAATTCAAATCACGCATAAACATATTAATCTTGAGAAATATCAATTTTGGCATATAAGCATTAACCTGTGTTTTGCATAACTTTAGATCGCCAAGAATGTTAGCATGAAACATAGACATGTAATTTATTTATTCTTGTTCAGTCTTGGTAATTTCATGCCAAAACAAAATAGGGGTATATATATTTTGCTATCACACAGATTTGTTGATCAAACTAATTAGTCTCATATTAAGGCCAACATGAATTAATTGGGGTTAGCCACAACCAGACAAGGCTTTGATACCACTGATGGTAATGTAAGGACTCGCCTTGATGCAGAAACGTTACCCGGATCTCACCTGTTGAATACTGCTCATGAACATGATTGAACTAGGTTGATGGTGGCTACTAGAGTCATCGTATAGCTTCACACCCTAAACCCAATCTGCAGCGATGGTAGGATTAACGTGAAAAAGAAGGTAGAGAGAAGCAGAGAGAGAATGATACTTTTCTCAGCTCTTTAAACTCATAACCAGCTCTTCTTTAAATCATTATCAAGATTTGTAACTGATTTGTACTTATTACAAACGATTAATACATAATTAATCGCCCACTTAATGTGGGTATCAAAGTGACCGTTACACTCGATCAACAACATCCTGTAGAGGGATCTGCTTTCGTTGAATCTCTCCTACAAGTGAATGATCTTGATCATGCTGGTGAATATTATTGACCGTTGGATTGTGATAAGCTACAACAATGGATTCATCTTTTGGAGTGGTACCTTTTTGATGGGAACTATTACAATGTGGGTGACCAGAGCCATTGGCAAAGAGTCTCTTGGCTGCTGTAGTCCTGTCTCTCTTGGCTTCATGTGCCCACTCCTCTAGTCCCTCCCTTATGTAGTCTTCAAATATTTCCTTGTTGAAAGAACTTCCCATCTTTGCAAGATTATTCATAGTCATGCGAAAAGCCCTGGCTAACTTTAGCATAAAGCAAATGCACAGCTCAGCATGCATCAGATTAATAAATGGATTGGTCGGATCAGGTTTTCGTCTGGAACAATTTTGATTCGGGTTAGAATGAGGCTTTTTTTTGTTAACAGTTAAATGTGGCTACCCCATTGGGCTTCCATCTTAGGTACCCATTGGGGATTGATAGCGTGGTGGAGGGGGAGACTGGGGACGGTGCCCTTGAAGCCTACAACATTTCTCCAGCAAGAAAAGTCATGATCACTTCCCTGGGAATCAATCCCGAGTGATAGGGTTGAACCAAAGCTTTAGTTTCAACCAAGCTAAGACCTCGTCAGTAGGTCAGAATTAGTTATGTTGTTCTACGCTTGGGGTAAGCCATTGGCCAATCTTCAATGATTTTGGTCAAGTAGAAGCCGGGAGAATACCAAATCTCATTAAAAACACATTGGCCCTTTTTTGAGTCCGGTTTGAAACTGTCACTTGAGTATTATTGAACTTTGCTTCATCATTTTGGGTGTAGATTATTATGTTAAATTAATTTGGTTACTTAACCTTTAAATTTAGATTAAATGATGGCACAATTTAATTAAAAAGTTAAATTCGGTTTTAAATCAGTTTGGTCACATACGTGACTACATATTAGTTTTACTCTAAGAGTAGAAGCTGCCAAGGATAATACAGTATCTTGAATTGTTTATCTGCGTAACAATTGCGTACAGAGGCAACGTGCTGTAGCCACAGAGGAGCTGAACGAATACCCTGAATTTGCATGATAGAAAAATTCATTATCATAGCTAATTTTTCATAAGAACTGTGTTGAGCAAGAGCATAAAGTTGCATGATGTTTATGCTATAACGAGTCGTGGGATAGTATAACCTATTGAACCCATGATGCATGAATCAAAACCATATTGAACCTAAAATTCACAAGGAAAAACAAATATTTATAGCAGAGACAGAATTTATATTCTATATAAACAGAAAACACAAAGTAGACTACCGTTAAGTATGTCTTTGTTCATTTTTAAGATACAAAATTTCAAATCGAAAAAATGTATACAATTCTCTCTTTTTGTCATGATTTTTTGAATTTTGTTGAAAATTTTAATACTGACGAGAAGTAGGGGTGGATAATGGGTCGGGTTTCTATTTGGCTAGATGGATTGACCATTTTAAACAGGATCAACAATGAGCAAGGTTGATAATCGAGCAGGTCAATGATGGACCAGGCTGGGTCATCCCATTAACAACCCACTAATGACTTAATATTTTTTGAACTTGTCTATCATATTAATTTACATACTACGTTCCATCAACTTTATTAACAATAATTTATATATTATAATAATTATTATTATATGTAGGGATGGGTGTGGGCGGGTTGGCCCATACACACACCCATGCATATCCATTTTCAAAAACCATACCCATGCCCATCGGATTTTTCGGGTTTATGGGTTTTATTATGGTATACATAGAGTGTGCAAAGTGTCATCCATATTTAACTCAAATTTGCTTGCACGCTATATTCGATTAGCAATTTCAAGTGATTCTACTAAAATTCATGCTTAGATAAACTCACGGATGATACAATTGTTAAAAAAAAAGTTCTACATAAATAAACACTATATAATTAGAGTTTTATGCCTAACATTTATTTTTGGATTTTATCGTATTTTAATCACCTTTTGCTAACAAATCGGGTATGGGTACTAAATGGGGCGGGTTTTGATCGGTTTTTTCAAGTTCGGGTAATGTAAAAAGGGGCCCAAAAAGGGGTTGAACTAGGGTTGATCCAATCTAGACCATTTATTGTCAATCTGCTTGTAGCATATTGGCATGACTGTATTTGCTCCACCCTCCCCACTCAGGTTCGAATTTGGGAGGGACCTTCCTTTGCTAATTAACTGGGAGAGGGAGTGGGTGTGTAGGTTTGGGCCTCGGCAGCTTTGTCCCGCTTCCCTTGAGTTGGTTGGTCTATTGTGTTCTTCCCTAAGATATGGAGTCCAATAGGTGATCCATATTTACCGTTGTAAAAAAAAATAAAAAATCCGGGCCATTTATTAACATAAAAAATCCTACCTAGTTCACCTTGTTAATGGACCAGCCTAACTTAGTAACTTGACCCAATTTGACCCATTGTCCACCCCTAATAAGGAAGAAGGTATACTTACCCAAATCCAGAAGAAAAAAGCCATTTCAAAAGAATTCCGGAAGAGGATAATGTGGATCAACAAGAGAAGAATGCGTTGTGTATGGAACCGGAAGAGATTATCAGATTTCAACATGCCCTACTATTACAGCATGCCTTTGAGCCACCTCTTTTGCCATTTGGATTATAACATGCTCCAATTTTGTGCCCACCGCAAGCAATAGCTGCAACAATGCATGGTAATTAATAATTGAGTTAGCTTCTATAGATAGATCGAGTTGTTCTGTTAATCTATAAGGGACGTAAAGATCAATACAGTGATACCGATGGATTTTACCAATAGTGGAATGAAAGCGAGCCAGAAATAAGTATGATAACCTGCACAATATTTAACGCACAAGATTATGCGATCGGATCTAGATATAAACATGCATGGTCAAATTATTATCTGTTTAGAAGCTTACCATTAACATTTAGAAACAGGTAGACCACCACAAAGAACCAAGGAAACCAGCTGCAAGCATTCAAAATGAGAAGTTTGTTAGCAAGATTTTGATGATTTTTCTATCTCTTTCTTGTAAATAGGATCTGAAGATATCCGAAGTTTAATTTTCCGTCCTCCATTGTACTATACTAATGTTTTCATTACCTTATTCCAACAACTTTCTTGAAGTCAGATTTGAAAGCACGGACCGTATACTTGTGAAAGTTGAATTTATGATTTCCCTTCAAATGCAACTGCCAAAAATCAAAAGAATTGTTACTTTAGAATGTTCTGTATAATGAATTTCGCCAAGAATGAAAGAGTTGAACATGGCATCATATTATTTTAATTAGCTCGAGTCCAAAAAATGTACAATTTACACAAGAGGGAAAAGCCTTTTAGTAAAACTAATTTTGTAAGATAATTCACTAGCTATATGATGCACACAACTTTGAATGTAGATTTCCTGGATTATCCACCCATTTATTATTTATATACCAAGATCTAGTTTGAAGGTATCTCGACTCAGCGATACAAGTACACATTAAACATATGTAATTGCAAACATTTAAAAATTATTGCATTTTAAACATATAAATTACTTACCATTATGAAATTATTACATTAGATCGAATCAAAACACCTTCAAACTCGGACATGGTATATAAACAATCAATACCCTGATAGTATGGTGTATAAACGTCCAAACTTAGAGCTAAGAATATTATTTTCAATACTGGCAGAGTACAGTATATTATTATCTAAAATGTCTTAATAAAAAAATATAAGGGAAGGCCAATTTGTAATTAATTACCATAATGAACCCAAATCGCATGGTGATATAGTCTGACTTGGTAACTGATCCATAAAACTGCTTGAAAAAAGCTAGCTAAACAAGGATGAGAGCAGTAAACAGGGAAAGTGTCACATTTCATTAAGAGCAAGCACATGTAAAGGGTAACTAGAAAGACTTTTGACTTGAGACGAAGGGTCTATTCGTTATGAGCATATTAAACTTGCTACTTGGTCCAACATGTTCATACCTATTCCTATACGCTTCAATACACTTAAACCTGCTAATTCTTAGTCCAACTTGCTTCAATCTATGCCAATATGCTCAAACCTACTCCAACCCATTCACAAACCTGCTTCGAAATTGCTCCAATCTGCTTCCAAACTACTACTCAAATCTACTCCAATCTACACAAACCTACTTTCTGCCAGTCAAATATGCTCCAACCTACAAACTACTTATCCAAAATGCTCCTAAAAAAAGGCCCAAAATAAAACTTACCAACCAACCAAGCAAACTACAATTAACTGCTCGATACCGACTCTTGATAAATTCGTGTTGTTTAGCAACGGTGATGAGGTTTTTTGTACCTGCAATATCCAATATTTTATCTATGAAGAAAGGGTGCATGCACGCACGCATTGCATATGTTGATCACGAAGGTTAATAACACAAAGTAATTAGTAAGGCCAAAAGAACGTCCAAGTACTCAGAGCCAAATATTTCTTTTAAGTTTGTTTCTGCATGTACTCTCTACTTTTATCCTGATGCAAACTTTGTTGTAGGTCCGTTGTTTATAGTTGTTAGTAAATTAGAGCAAACTAATAGAGGAAGCAATATGATGAAATAGATATTCAGAAACTTAAAGAAAGATAACAAGAATAAAACAACGACACACAAATTTACGTGGAAACCCAATGCAGGAAAAAACCATGGACGGCGACGAGCACAATCAATCTACTATATGAGTAGGGAGAATACAAAACGATCATAATCACAACAAGTGATTTGATCCAACAACAGAATTACAACCTCTCTTGTGATCTCTCTCACAATTCTCTACCTCTCAATATGTTTAGGGAGTCAAGGATGATTCTGGAGTGATTTTAAATCCTAGATATGACCCCCTTTTATAGGGCCTAGAAAACAAGGGTTTTACCCTTAGAGATAAACCCTAGTCGCCTTTGATTTTGGGCCAAGAAGCCTAACAACCCAACAATCTCCACCTTGGACCGAAATCTCTAGTCACCAACTCTGTAACACTATCATAGCACCCCGAAGGGTGATGCCCCCCCAAAAGGGGCAATGCCCCGAAGGGCGCTTAGATACTGTGAAATCCAACTAAGTCCAAGCAATGCTCGAACTTAGCTATAGGTAGAGGCTTGGTTAACATATCTGCAGGATTTTCCGAAGTATGAACCTTCCTTACCACTATTTCCCCTGTAGCAACTGTATCTCTGATATAGCGATACTTGACATTGATGTGCTTGGTCTTCGAATGGTAGGCATCATTTTTAGTCAGGTGGATAGCACTCTAACTATTAGAAAACACCACAGTGGCTGCCTGTGGAACTCCAAGCTCAGTAACGAGGCCCCACAACCAAGTAGCCTTATTCACTCCTTCAGTAGCAGCAACATACTCAACCTCTGTAGTAGATAGAGCTGCAATTGACTGAAGAGATGCTTTCTAAGAGATAGCACCTGTACACATAGTGAAGATATACCCAGATATGGACCTTCTCCTATCAAGGTCACCAGCATAGTCAGAATGAACAAAACCTATAACATCATATGTAGTAGCTTTGTTCTTATCAAATACCAACCCCCTTTGAACCGTACCCTTCACATAGCGAAGGATCCACTTCACAGCTTCCCAATGATTCTTTCCAGGATTATGCATATACCTACTTACCACACTCACAGCATGTGACAAGTCTAGCCTAGTGCATACCATGGCATACATCAAACTACCAACAACACTAGAATAAGGGACATTAGACATTCCATCTATGTCCTCATCAGATTGTGGACAACACTCAGCAGACAATCTGAAATGTGCAGCAAGGGGTGTGGAAACTTCCTTACAGTTGTCCATACTAAATCTGCCTAGTACTTTTTCAAGGTAGTGTCCTTGAGATACGTACAGCTCACCAGCCTTTCGATCCCTCTGAATCTCCATGCCTAAAATCTTCTTTGCTGCACCCAAGTCCTTCATCTCAAACTCCTCACTGAGTTGAGATTTCAACTTGCTAATCAAGGATTTATCCTCAGAGGCAAACAGCATATCGTCAACATACAATAGCAAGTAAATAAAAGAACTATCAGAATATTGTCCAAAATACACACAATTATCATATTGACTGTGTGTGTATCCTTGTGCAATCATGAAGGTGTCACACCTTTCGTACCACTGTCTAGGAGCCTGCTTAAGTCCGTACAAGGACTTTTTCAATCTATATACCAGTTGTTCCTTCCTAGGAACTACAAAACCTTCGGGTTGCCTCATGTAGATCTCTTCCTCCAACTCCCCATGAAGGAATGCAGTCTTCACATCAAGCTGCTCTAACTCCAGATCAAATAATGCGACAAATGCAAGAAGCACTCTAATGGAGGCATGTCTAACAATAGGTGAAAATACCTCATTATAGTCAATACCTTCTTTCCGATTGCAACCACAAGCAACCAGGTGCGCTTTCCACCTTGCATCTTTAACTCCAGGAATACCTTCCTTTTTCTTGTAGATCCATTTGGTAGTTAAGGCTCTCCAGCCTTTAGGCAGCTCACATAATTTCCAAGTCTGACTCTTTTGCAAACTCTCCATTTCCTCTTGTATAGCTAGGATCCAATTAGATGAATTTGGGCAGGAGATTGCTTCAGTATAGGTAGAAGGTTCCACACCTTCAGGCACCTCCTCTACAACTGAAAGTGCATATGCTATCAGTCCCTCATCGTCATTGTAGCGGGCAGGTCTCCTGATCTCCCTTCGAGGACGATCACGAGCTATAGAGTGAACAACCTCCACTTGAGGTTGATCAGAACTGATACTGTCAGGTTCAGTACCCTAGGCCTCTCTGTTAGGGTGATTAGCAGCTCCACCTTGAACTGCAACGGTCTCCACTTCTATCTCCATACTGGTATCCTCCTGATCACCTATACTAATAGAAGAAATAACAGAATCCTTCCCAGAAATAACATAGCAGTCTCATTAAAAGTGACATCCCTACTTTGAATGACTTTCTTAGACTCAGGACACCACATGCAGGATCCTTTAGACTCAGATGCATATTCAAGAAACATGCAATTGACAGCCATAGGAGCTAACTTCCCATTATTTACATGGGCATACACAGGACATCCAAATATTCTCAAACTACAATAATCAACAGGATTACCTAACCATACTTCTTATGGAATCTGAAAATCAATGGAGGTGTGTGGTGAACGATTCACCAAGTAGCAGGCACTAGAAATAGCCTCTTCCCAAAAAGCTTTGCAATCCCAAAGTCCAGCATTTGAAAGCATACATCGAGCTTTCTTCAGTAGAGTTCTGTTGATTCATTATGCAACCCCATTTTGTTGTGGTTTACTAACCAAAGTCTTGTGCCTAGTTATGCCATTCATCGTGCAGAACTCTTTAAACTCTGACTCAACGAACTCAAGACCATTGTTAATCCTAAGTTTCTTGATCTTTCTCCCAGTCTGGTTCTCAACCAGTGCCTTGAACTTCTTGAACATGGAGAATGTCTCATTTTTCTGTCTTAAGAAGTAAACCCAAACTTTGCGTGAGAAATCATCAACAAAAGTTGGCATGTGGTGCTTACCTCCAAGAGAAGGAACTTTCGAAGGACCCTACAGATTAGAATGAATGTAGTCAAGGATCCCCGAAGTACGATACTTGGCTTTAGAGAAACTCACCCTCTTGTGTTTCCCAAAAACACAGTGATCACAAAAATCAAGCTTAGCCGTACCATTGCTACCCAGACAACCTTTCTTACTTAGAATGGTCATCCCTTTCTCACTCATATGGCCCAATCTCATGTGCCATAACCTTGTATCATTAGCATCTACTGATGCTGTACAAACTGCAGCTACTCCTGTAACTGTAGTTCCTTGTAGGATGTAGAGACTGCCCTGCCGCAGTCCCTTCATTACCACCATAGCTCCCTTTGTCACTTTTAGGACACCATTCTCCGTAATAATCCTGCAACTATTGGTCTCAAGAGTACCCAAGGAGATCAAACAACGAGTCATATCAGGTATGTGACGAACCTTAGACAAAGTTATAACTATGCCATCATGGGTTTTAACCTGTACAGTACCTATTCCTGCAACTTTGCACTCAGTATCATTGCCCATAAGTATAACTCCAGTATCAACAGGCTCATGAGTGACACACCAATCCCTACGAGAACACATGTGATACGTACAACCAGAATCTAAAACCCCATCATCACCTAACCCCTTTTCAGAGGTGGTGGCCAAAGATATGGTAGCAATCAATACATCACCATCAAACTCTAACTCTACTACACAATCAACTGTTGTAGTTTTCTCCTTTTCCTCTTTCCTTTTCTTTTTCTTTAGTTTCCAGCAGTTAGCCTGAATATGACCCAATTTACCACAGTGATTGCAGGTCTTATTGGAATGAGGATTCTTAGACTTAGATCGGTTCTTTTTCTTATTACCGTTCCCCTTTTACTCAGTTCTACCCCTAACAACTAATCCCTCAGCCAGATCAGCATGGATATCATGGTCAAATTTCTCCTTAGACAGCAGATTAGACTTGACATTGTCTTGACATTGTCAAAAGATATAGCATCAGAATTACTATATAGCTTAATCTCCTTAAAGTGTTTATAAGAAGGGAGTAGAGACACAACAAGCAGAATAGCTTTATCCTTATCCTTAATCTTTACATCCAGACTCTCCAAATCAAGCAGAATAGAATTAAATTCATTCAAATGTTTTTGAGCAGGGGTACCTTCAGCCATACGAAAGGTGTACAACCTTTCCTTCAAACGGATCTTGTTGGCTAGACTCTTTGTCATGTAGAGTTCCTCCAGCTGAGTCCACAGATCCACTGCAGTTGCCTTATCGAGAACCTCTCGCAGGACATGTGGTGCCAAGCACAACTGAATGGCTAAAACCTCCTTCAACTCCAGTTCTTCCCATTCCTCGTCTGTCAGCGATCCATACCTCTTCTTTTGGTCTGTTGCCCATTGTTCGTCAGTCATCTTCTCGAGTTTTACGTGACGTCCTTGCAGAACCTTCCACAATCTAGATGAGAACTGCTCTCATCTGCACTTTCTAGAGATTAAAACTAATCTCCCCATCAAATTTCTGAATATCAACCTTCATAATTGAAGACACCCTAAACCAAAGCTCTGATACCATTTGTTAGTAAATTAGAGCAAACTAATAGCGAAAGCAATAGGATGAAACAGATATTCAGAAACTTAAAGAAAGATAACAAGAACAAAACAACGACACACAAGATTTACGTGGAAACCCAATGCGGGAAAAAACCACGGATGGCGACGAGCACAATCAATCTACTATATGAGTAGGGAGAATACAAAATGATCACAATCACAACAAGTGATTTGATCCAACAGCAGAATTACAACCTCTCTTGTAATCTTTCTCACAATTCTCTACCTCTCAATGTGTTTAGGGATTCAGGGATGATTCTTGAGTGATTTTAGATCCTAGGTATGACCCCCTTTTATAGGGTTTAGAAAATTAGGATTTTACCCTTAGAGACAAACCTTAGCCGCCAGGAGAAACTGTGATTCAAGACAAACCCTAGCCGCCTTTGATTTTGGGCCACGAAACCCAACAACCCAACAGTAGTTTTACAAGAAACGATTCCCCATTCCTTTTCTTTCAGAAAATATTTTCCCTAGTTCTTCATGTATAGCATAAAACTTTAAAAGAATTATCTTCACAACCCATTTACAGTTTGGAAGATTTTTTTTTTTTGCCCTAATTAAAAATCAGACAAAACCGTTCAACCAAGGTTTTTTTAAAAAAAAAAACCCAAAAGGTCAGATAAGTTTGATTAATAAGGTGCAACGAAGGAAATGTATTTTAAACTAGCAAATTATTCTCTAAACCTTGGGGCATATTTGCTTTATAGCTGCCACATTGAATAATATAATTCATCACTAAATTAATTTGTTGGGGTCAATTTCGAAGAGCTACAACAATTAACAAATTGCCAGAATAAAATTTAGCAAAATGATATTTAGCTCATTACATGCCAATCACGTCATTAATAGCACTAATGTAATATTTGGTTAGATGTAATCAACATTATAATGCAAATAAGTTTGAAATTGTGTTTTCATTATATATCTTGTTTCGTTGTATGAGAATATTGCGATAAAAGAACTATCCTGTCATTATAATTACCACAAACTAAGAAATCATGATTGCATTGCAAAGTTGATTGTACTATATTTTCATTACATTAAATTCAACCAAACTTCATATGTATGAATTAGATCAGAGTTAATACAAAGAAATCCATTACCATCCTCAGGATCATGCTTCTGTTCCTCTGTTGTTCTCTCCCAGTGTTGCCATTGGCTTATCTGCAACACATCAAACTCTCGTAATGCCAAGGGTGACAGCAACAAAAAAAAAACAAATAATGTTTTATATTATTTCCCCTTTGAATGTTCAAAAAAATAGAAGCTGACCTCTCACCCATTTTAAAAATTTTGAAATCACATTATGATTCATATTCTCAAGCGCTGCCTGAACTGGTTATAGGAAAAAAAGTTGGATGTTTCAATGAGTTGTAGAAAATTAAAGAAGTTGGAATTTGCCATTGACACACGGGATCAAAAACTCTTTTCTTTTTAGGGTGTGTTTGGTAGGGGGGAAAATATTTTCCATAAAAAAAATTTTCCAAAGAAAAATGATTTTTCACTTACATTTTCAGCTGTTTGGTAGAATGGAAAACCATTTTTTTTTTCATTTCATTTTTTACTATTTGATAGAATGAACCTCCCCACCTTCATTTCATTTCTTTTTACCATCAACCCGCTCCCCTGCTCACTGCTCTGACTTGACCCAACCAACGAATTCTGTTTCTCTCTCCTCTTTAAAATCAAACCCAAAACATCAGTAAAAAATATACCCCGTAATAAACCTAGAAAAAGAGAGAGTCAACATTAATGAATTTCAATTTTTTCACTATTCCCAAGGATTACTTATTTGACTTTGAGTGATATTAAACTTAGATTAAAGAAAATAGCGAATTGGGGAACTATGATTGTCTCAGATTGCGAAATTCTTCAAAACCGCAACAGTTTTAAGGTTGGTAACTCAAAAAATAATTGCAAAGATTGGCGATAAAAATCATCGATGAAGATGATGAACATGGAGAAGAGGGGAGGAATGGGAGACAAAATGAGAGTAAAAATAGAGTGATTCTGGGCACAATTAAAAGAAAATAGAACGAGAGATATAATTGGGCAACGAAAATCGGGTCTCGAAAATCATTTTCACTACTTTTTAAAGGGAAAACAATTTCCTTTTAAATGGAGTAAAATGATTTTCCCCTGAAAATGATTTTCCCCTCGTTTTAACAAACAACATAAAATAGGAAAATCATTTTCTAGGAAAATGATTTTTCTCCCTACCAAACACACCCTTAATATTACTGTAATTCAAGGAGAAAATTTTTCAAAAATTATTTTATACCAGTGCAGAGGGGACACTTTTGCATCTACCTCTCTTGAGATTTGTTGCATTAATGTTTTTCAATCCTGGTCTTTTCTGTTAATTTCTACCATTTTGATTTTTCACGATATGACTTTTAGCTCCCCAAATTTGTTGTTTTAAAAAATACCCTTATTTCTCTCCTCTTGTAGCTCAACTCTGTCTAGCTCTTGCACCTTTGTTTCTACCATCTTAGTCCAACAGTCTAACAGTACACAATAACGATTACTGCCTATGATCACCATTTCCCCACCACCAATGGCTGCCCCAACTCACCTGTCGAAGGCGACCCCTAATCAGGGTTCGTTTCCCACCAATGAGTCCAGCGAGAGCTCCATCATAGGGACATGTTAGAAGATTGCTAAAATCAGCTAGGTAGTTTTTCCACCTCAGCTTGAGTTTGTTAGGAGTTAGTTATTTTCTGGCAAGCTTCTGTTGTGTACCACAACATCATTTTCCCTTCTTTTCTCTTCCCCTTGTACATATAAAAACACACAAATGTATTCACTTCACTCTATCAATATAATAAAAACATAGCAAAGCATTCTTTTCTTCTCTATTCTTCTCGCCCTCTGAATCTCTTCACGAAAGGCCTGAGTGCCTGATTGTTTCCTTAGATATTTGCAGGCTCAAGCTTGTCTCCAAATGTGAACATGGTATTAGAGCCTTGAAATCACTTGATTCCACGATTTCATATCTACTTTCATTTTCTTGATTTGATTCTTCTTTCTCTTGATCGAATAAGAATTCTCAATCTAAACTCACACAAAATCAAAGAATTCAGAGCTGTGTTGGTCTTGGATATATCAGCCTTCTTGCTTAAGTGTCTATAGGAATGGCAGCAAACAATATTGAGACAATGATCTCCCCAGAGGACCTTGCTGAAGCATACTCGCTACACCTTTCAGATCATCCAGGTTTGCTTCTTGTTTCCACACCATTTGATGGAACCAATTTTGGTTCTTGGAGGAGAACTCTGACAATTGCCTTGTCCACGAAAAGTAAACTATATTTTGTTGATGGAACCCTTGCTAAATCATAGCCTAACTCCCCTGATTTCAAGAAATGGGTGAAATGTAATGATATGGTCATGTCTTGGATTTTAAATGTGTTGACCAAATCTAGAGCAGATAGTGTTATATACACTAAGATAGCTAGGTAAATGTGGATAGAACTTGAGGAAAGATTTGGACAAATTAATGGTGCCAAACTATACCAAGTTAAAAAGGAAATGTGCAATGTCAGTCAAGGCACAAATGATATTGCAACTTATTTTACTAAGGTAAAGGGTTTATGGGATGAATTAGATGACTTGGATGAAATTCCAATATGCACATGCAACTCAACTGAAAAAATGCTTATAAGAGAGAAAAATCAGAGGTTGCTTCAATTCTTGATGGGGCTAAATGATGATTATAACTCAGTTAGAGGCAACATCCTTATGATGACTCCTCTGTAATCAGTCAAGTGTATTCAATGTTAATCCAAGAAGAGAAACAAAGGGAGATCAGATCCAATGGTCATTTTCTTGCAGATTCTGCATCTCTTGTAGTAGAATCATATAAACCACATCAAACTTATAGAGTTAGGTTTGACAAATTTGAAACAAAACCTGAAAATTTTTCTAGGTTTGAAAGGATTGAAGGAAAGAAATTTGGTCTATTTTGTAATTATTGTAAGAGACTTGGGCATGTCATAGAAAAATGCTATAGGTTACATGGTTTTCTACCAAATGCCAAGTTTAAAGGAGGCAGAAGGACAACTGAACTTGTTCAAGCATATTGCCAAGGTTTCAATTCTGACTATCATGAATCTAAGGATGAGGGCAATGTTGCAGTACCAGGTTTAACCACTGAACAAACTTCTCAACTAATAGCACTGCTTCAGAATGTGCAGTTGAAAAATGCAGGATACAATGTTGGGATGTTAAAGCCTGAAACTGAATACAACCCCAGTACAGCAGCCTTCTCAAGTTTTGCAGGTGATAGCAATGTTAATCATACAAGAAATTTATGCTTATTGTCCAAAGTTTCAGACTGGCATAGCACCTGGATTATAGACACTGGGGCAAGTGACCACATGTGTCATAATAAGGAATTATTTAGCAAACTTGAGGTTCTTTCTAAACCTAGCATTGTTACCTTACCAAATGGAAAGTGTGTTCATGTCACACATGCTGGCACTGTGGTGTTTAGCAATTCTTTAGCCTTATATGGAGTCCTTTACGTTCCAAGCTTTAGATACAATATTTTATCTGTAAGTAAACTATCTAGTCAATTAAATGGCTATATTGTCTTCACACTCCAACATTGTCTAATACAGACCCCTTTACTAAGGAAGCCTCAGGTTCTTGGTGAGCTTTATGCAGGGCTCTATCTGTTCAAATCCAATTCTGCAGCAAATTCAGATGCATTTGACAAGAATTTTCCTATTCTTTCTTTAAATACTTAGCCATTAATTTGTAATGCTAGTATGTCTTCTCAGGATGTATGGCATGCCAGGCTAGGCCATTTGCCTTTTACAAAACATCAAAAATTAGGGCTGTTATCCAGTCATAGTAATATTGATTCAATAAAGGAATGTTTGATTTGTTCTAAGGCACGACAACATAGTCTTCCTTTTCCTCATAGCCAAATTCATTCTACACAAACTTTTGAGCTTATACACATTAACTTGTGGGGGCCTTATAGGGTGCAAACATACAATGGTTATAAATATTTTTTGACTATAGTAGATGACTATAGTAGAACAACATGGACTCATTTGTTGGCAGCCAAGAGCAATGCTTTACCCTTAATAAGGGCCTTTGTAGAGATGGCTCATACTCAGTTTAATGCTAAGGTTAAAACCATAAGATCCCATAATGCACTTGAATTAGGTCTTAATAGAGAAGTTGCAACATATTTTTTGTCCAAGGGGATTATCCATCGAATAAGTTGTGTGGCAACACCACACCAAAATGGTGTTGTAGAAAGAAAACACAAGCATCTTCTTGAAACCTCAAGAGCCTTGTTGTTTTGTCCTACCACTAAAGTATTGGGGGGATTGTGTTTTGACAGCCACATATCTCATAAACAGGTTCCCTTCTAAGGTGCTTCAAGGTGTTAGTCTATTTCAAATTTTGTTTGGGCAGGAACCTCATTGTGAACATCTAAGAGTGTTTGGTAGCCTTTGCTATGCTTCAACCCTTAAGGCTAGAAGGGATAAGTTCCTGGCCAGGGCAGTACCCTATGTGTTTTTAGGCTATCCTTTTGGTCAAAAGGCATATAAACTTCTCAATCTTGAAACACAGCACATCTTCACTTCTAGGGATGTTGTTTTTCATGAAAAGATACTCCCTTATCATGATTCTCCTCCCACCTATAGTTCCAACATATTTCCTCATTCACATCCTTCTAACATTCATATTTGGGAGGAGTCTAATGTTACTTCAAACACTTCTTCAAGCCAAAATCAACCATGTACTTTGCAAAGAACTTCTGTCATAGAAGAAGACCAGGCACCGTTTTCCAATAAGGAGGAGCCTTCAAGAAGGTCTGCTAGGCAGCATAAGACACCTTCTTATCTGTCTGAATATGTTTGTAATAATGCTTTTGTTCAAAACGAAAACCATGCAGTTCCATGTTGTTTCAATATAGTCACCTCTATTTGTTGCAATGCCTCTTTGAAGCATGATATTTCTTTGATAGACAAAACATCCAATCTGTTTCATCATTTGGACATAAACATTGAACCCTCTTCATATGAAGAGGCATCAGCTTGAGTGGCAAGAGGCCATGAGGAAGGAGTTTGATGCTTTCGAGTCAAATAAAACTTGGGTTTTGACACCTCTGCCAGCAAGAAAAAAAATCGATAAGCTGCAAGTGGGTGTATAAACTCGAGTACAGGGCATATGGGAGTTTGGAGAGGTGTAAAGCTAGGTTGGTTATTAGAGGTTTCACTCAAAGGGAGGGGGTTGATTACACTAAAACTTTCTCTCCTATGGTTAAAATGACAACAATTAGAATCCTCATTGCAGTTGCAGTTGAGAAAAAATGGCATGTTTACCAACTAGAAGTGGATAATGCTTTTCTTCATGGTGATTTAGATGAAGACATTTACATGAAGCCACCACCAAGATTGGAGCTTCCTTACTCAGGTTTGGTTTGCAAATTGCAAAAATCCTTATATGGCTTAAAATAAGCATCCGGACAATGGTATGCCAAATTATCAGACACCTTGAGAGTTCTTGGATTTCAACACTCTAAAAATGGTTATTCATTGTTTTTAAAGTAATCAGGCAACTCTGTTGTGTTGGTTGCTGTGTATGTGGATGATATTAATGTTGCAGGTAATAACTCTGCAGATATTGAAGCTTTGAAGGCTTTTCTCGATGAGCAGTTCAAGATCAAAGACTTAGGAGAGCTCCATTACTTTTTGGGAATGGAATTACTTAAGGTTCCAAATGGACTGATTATGACACAAAAGAAGTTTGCTATGGATTTGCTAAAGGAATTCCAATATGACACCCTCACACCTACCTCCTGTCCTCTGGCTCCTCTCTCTAAAGCCTTATTTACTGAAGATACACCAGCTGATGCTACTGCTTACAGGAAATTAGTTGGCAAGCTTAACTATCTTACCAACACTAGGCCTGATATTGCTTTCTGAGTGCAATATTTGATTCAGTTTCTTCAAACCCCCAGTAAGGCTCATATGGCAGCTGCAATGCACACTCTAAGATACCTCAAGAAGGATCCCTCTCAAGGGTTGTTCTTCAACAATACTCAAGATTACAATCTACATGCATACTGTGACTCAGATTGGGCTCAATGTCCATGTACTCGAAGGTCTATCAGTGGTTATTTCATCATGATGGGAGGGAGTCCTATCTCCTGGAAGTCTAAGAGGCAGCCCACAGTGGCCTTATCTTCTACAGAAGCAGAATATATGTCCATGAGAGCAGTTACAGCAGAGCTTTCATAACTTACAAGAATACTTTCAGAACTGTAAGTACCTTCCATCTTACCTATACCAGTCAAGAGTGACAGTTTGGCAGCCATATACTTACCAAAAATCCTGCTTTTCATGAGAGAACTAAACACATGGAACTGGATTGTCATTTTGTTAGAGAAAAGCTACATGAAGGACTTATCTCTCTATCTTCACTAAGCCCCTAACCAGTTTGCAGCATCATCACCTCCTCTGCAAGTTGGGGGTTTCATCTTGTCACCCTCCAACTTGAGGGGGGGGGGGGGTGTTAGAGGACTGATAAAAATCAGCTAGGTAGTTTTTCCACCTCAGCTTGAGTTTGTTAGGAGTTAGTTATTTGTTAGGAGTTAGTTATTTTTTGGCAAGCTTCTGTTGTGTACCACAACATCATTTCCCCTTCTTTTCTCTTCCCCTTGTACATATAAAAACACACAAATGTATTCACTTCATTCTATCGATATAATAAAAATATAGAAAAACATTCTTTTCTTCTCTATTCTTCTCGCCCTTTGAATCTCTTCATGAAAGGCCTGAGTGCCTACTTGTTTTCTCAGATATTTGCAGGCTCAAGCTTGTCTCCAAATGTTAATAGGAGAAAAATTGGTGCTGACCCAATTAGATTTTGTATTTTATTTTTATTTTTTTAACTTTTCATATTATTTATTTTAGAGTTTATTTTGATAATTTTCTTACCTTGTTCTGTGTAATAATATCCTTTTTAAGGAATTCTTTAGTTATTTATCAACTTTAACTTTATAAAGGGGAAGGGTATTTAATAAACCTGGTTTAGAAGTTTATTTACATGAATAGTAAAATAGAGTATAGAAATTCATGTAAAAAGTTCTAGATGGAAAAAATTCATGTAGCGAATCTTAGGTGAGTGGGTAGAATTTAATGGTTAGAGTTATAACTTTTTCCCCCTAATAATTACTATATTGGTGAATAATCTTAATCACCCAATTCTCAAAGCCTATATCATAATCCTAAGAGTATAAATTTCTACAAACCATGTCAGCACCACATACTAAAAATTGTCTATATGATAAATACACGCTGAAAAAATATATATACATGGTAAGTGAGAGTACACACTCCTAGGTGTATAATATACATTACTCCCAATTCTAGTGACACAACAATAGTTTATGTAACTTATTTTTTGAACTATTTTATTCATTTATCCTCTAATTATACTTTGGATTCTTTCATTTCCACAAGAATAAAAGATGCTAAGAAGCCTTTAGGTTCATAGCATTATACTCAACTTTATGCCACCAAAAAGAAGAGTGAGGGCACACATAACCACGTGAACAGCAGCTAGCACAAATATGAATATATGCAGATGATGCAGTGCTGTGACTGATAACACTGGAACCTTTCCCTGCAAGAAAAACTGAAAAGCGGAGGGGGGCGGGGTTTAGAAATGTAAAAGGAAGTTGGGTTCTCATCATCTCAACTTTATCAAAAAGATCAGAAAATATCATTGTTTTAATTATTCCTCCTTGCCCTTTTCTTTTTTAATGGTGACGTTTTTCCTGTCATGAGCTTTACAGATTGATCATAAATTGTTAATGATCATATAAGAAATGCATCCTTGGTTCTTTCTTTTTTCCCTTTTTTGGGGGTATTTTTGTTATGCTTCTTTTTAACTGAGGTACTATTCTTTTGTCTTTTTATTTGCTTCAATAGAAGTTTCTTAGATAGTGATAGTATATTAATCTATGACTATCTATCACATGGCATCTTTTGCATAATTGAAAACTTAAAATTTCCCTACTTTTTGATGCAACTTGACTTCACGAAAAGCTAAAGACACCTTCTTTTGGTAAAATAGAATCACTAATCCATTACATTAGATTTCCATTGAGAGCTAATATCTTTGAACAAGCATTAGCATGCATACCTAGGGTTATTTAACAAGGCATAATAAAATTTAATTCTTTTTAGCTGATAATTGAACTAATATATTCATTGATCAATATGTCAAAACAAGTAAGGTAACTTAAAATATACATGAATACGTCGGTCCTAAAATTGAAACATCTTACAAAATGGCAAAAAAACAGAAATTATATATGCTAAAAATGCTCGGTTAGCAAGCAATCTTTAAATAGTTAAGTCGGATAATCTATGGTAAAATGATTCGTTTCTAAATAATCTCTGACATGCGTAAAAGTTTAGCTATCATAAAACAAATTAAAAAATAAAATAAAAACTTCTATCCTAGGATATTGTATAATTTTTTGATTAGATAATTGAAGAGTACCTGTTTTTGGCAGTAAGTGGGATCACCTTCTCCAGATAGAAGATGACGCCCTGTAGCATGAAGTAGTTGTGGGATGGTAATTGCGTGGCTGACTGAATCACCATTTTGACCTTGTTTTTTCTTCTCACAAGGAAGCCATTTATTGGCTAAGTCCTCTGATACACAAATCCTACCAATCCTACTTTGACAAAACGTCAACAGCGAAGATATCAACCCCATTATCATCAACTCTGCACCATCCACCCCTCACTCTTTTTAGTTCATCATCAATTCATCATTACCATTACAAATTACAATGAATTCTATTCTCTAGTATTTTGTTATTAACTATTTAAACTTTCGGTTGAAAAATATGATCGATTCACTTTTATGTGCTAATATGCATTTTAACAGAAAGAGCTGGATTTTACATCCCCACAAATTTTACATTAACTTAATAAAAATGTATAAGCAAAATCGAAATTGTTGTAACAGTCACGATCAAATTTAATCCCGAATATCATTTACCTTGGGGCATCTTAATTTACCTTGGGGCATCTTAATTGATTGGCCAAGGTTTAAAGCAGTTCACGAAAAGTTAAACTTTTTGCTAGTTCTAGTAGTTACTGAAAACATATATTCTCTGAGGAGCCAAGGAGATTTGGAATTCCCTTAGTGTAGTTTTGGAATCATGCATGATTAAAAAGCATGAAGGTGATGGTGTAACTTTCCCAGTTAACACCACTTTTCTTTCTAATATTTAAGATTTCAGGTAACTATTTAATTAGGCAATTTCGTATGTGCTCCAAGGAGCACATGCTTTCATTGCCTATTTGTATATATTTTTCATATGGGTATTTATCATATATTAATTTTATAATATATATTTGCTGATGTAGCTATTGAGAGTATATGTTTTCAGGAGTACGAAATACATATTCAATTAATTAGGATAAATAATTATATACAGAAAATAAGTTCACTTTAAACACTATATATTTCGATAGTACTGTTGTAAAAGCTTCAAATCCTAAATTTTGCATTGCTATACCCCGCAAATATCGTCATTTTTCTAAAAACAAGTTGATTAAGAAAGCAAGCCTTATTTATGAACTAAATTTTTCATTTCCAAAATTAAACAAATATAAAAGTACTACATTGTTTCCTAGGTACCAAAAAATAGAAATACCTTCTTTAATTTTCTCTAATGCTTGATAGAGTGGCTTCTTATCGACCTTCTTCAAATACTCCAAATCAAACTACAAATTAAAGAAAGGAAAAATTCGACTACAATTCAATCTAAAAGTAAATAATGTCAAAGTTAACTCCACTCTAATCAAAATTAAAATAATAAGTCATTAACAATATTATGCATGGAGATAAATCTATTGCATGAGCATGCATGCAGACGTACCTTGCCAGTATAATGTATAGATCTCTCAACACGCAAAGAAATGATGACGATGATAGCACATACAATCGCTACCACCCACGTAGGAGTGTACTCTAATGTTGATCCTTCTTCTCCCACTGCCATCAAAACATACACACACTCTTTCTCTCTCTCTCACTTGATGCACAATTAGGTATTGATCGACTTGAGGGATGGAATTATGCAAGTATATAGAGAAATTTGTTCTTAATTAAATATGGTTGAATATTAAGCATATAATATATCGAGAATAATAGAATATTATCATTCGGTTCAATTAACATGAATTATTTTCTTAGAATAAAGTTGGAATAACATCTTTAATTTCGCGGACCTTCTTCCCATTATTTTTAATTTTACACTACTTTTGCTTTTTTTTTTCCCCTTCTGCTTTCCTTCGCTGCTTTTTTGTTGTCAAACTTGCAGTTAGATTCCCTACCTGGCTTTAGTAGGGAGAGCGTACGAAGATGATTAAAAGGGGTTCTCTTATTATATATACGTGCTTGATTAACCGATAATTTGTAGGGAGCTTTTCTTGCTATGATGCATGGTTGACTGGTGCAATATGCATGCATGTAGGATTTGTTGGATAGTTCAAAGATTAATTTTGTCCCACATTAATAAAATTAAAGGGTTAAATATACAAGCTTGTGAGTTACCCCACTCATTGCCAATTGATTTTGGGATGAAATCTCATTTAAGCTACATGCATGACTCTTTTGTTTAAGGCCCAATTTATATAAAATTTAACATTGTCACAACTATCACCAAACGTATTCCTAGCAAATAAGGTAGACCTAGGTGGCTAGGTGATCCATTATTTCGATCAAGAAATGAAATTTTCGAGAATCAAACCATTGCAAATTTGCTTATGGATATGATGGGGCAAAATCAAGTTCAAAGTGTTTTTACATGTTCAAAATTACCTACAAATTAGGTCATTATTCTATTAAGACATCCCTAAGCATTACACTATTATGTTAGATTCAGTATTTTATGAATATTATATGTTATTGTTGGAACATAAATAGCGTTGTTTGTTGTTGATTAATTAGAAGGTTTGAGTGTACATACAAATTTTTCATATAAACTTATACAATATACAGCGACAATGAGAGCTTACCAATATAACATATCCTCAATTATAGAGATTTTCATATCACCTTTTGTTTTTGTCAATTGACTTTCGTATTGCATTAATAAAGTTTCAATCAAAAAACATTTTGCTGATTTACAATTTCAATTCGTTTGCATCACGTTTACATTGTTTTTGGCTAATTAAAGATAGGCTAAAACTGCCGATGACAAAACAACACGGAATCAAGGAAGCTTCTGTAGAGAAAAAGGATTTTGCAGGTTTGTTTTTTATTTTTATTTTTTACCTTGTTTTTTTCTTCAAACCTTTTCCTCGCAAACTCATATAGTACGTGTTTTTAATTTTTTCCTCTCTTTTTTTGCATCCTTTTTCCTGGCACTCAAGTATGCTGGTTGAATCCACCATTAAAATATAGTTTAAGCTTTTACTATTTAAAGAATTTTTTACTTTGTTATTTGTGTCAGTAGTCTATTGATAGCACGTACGGTTGAACATGAATGTTGACGTTGGTTTGGTTTTAAAAGGGTATGCTCATGCTTATTACCATATAGGCCCATTCTAGATTCATATCCAATAGGGTGGATGTAGGGAGTGCCCCCCGACCCCAAAAAAACCCCTAAAACCTTGATATAAAACCCAACTCAAACCACTAACTCACTAACTTACAACAATTAAGGCCGTAATTTACAACCAATCAAGTCCAAATCACACAACCCATCCCACTAGTGTGAGGAGTCCAACAATTAGGCATTTAAATTACAACCAATCAAGTCCATAAGTAGAAGGCGTAGATGTTAAAGCTTTGTAGATGTATCTCTCATTAACGATGTTGGACAAAGTCCCCTTATACACATTCACATATACATATTCACACACATACACATTCTTTGGATATTACTCTTCAAATGAGACCAGCGCGAACCTACTTTCTCACCCTTGTGGCCCCCAGTCCAAATCTAGTTTGCTCAATAGGAGCGGAGACATGTGGGGATTTGTACGACCCTGCGTAAGCCCCAGTTGGGTTCATTTCTTTACTTCAGACCTGTAGACGGGTATAATAAAACAATGGAGATTGACGGCTGTTGAATGCTGATACTGATACTCCTCATATTGTTTCTACTTCTGATATCTTACGCTCTAGTGGGACTAGAATTCGTATCTGATGCCACTTAAGTTGGCCAGGACTCGAAGTTGTCCCCAAGCAAGTGCTCATAACATAATTATGCTTTTGTGTACCCTTTGGACATTGCTATCATTATTTGTCTTGTGAATTAGGTAGCTACGCTTATAGTATCTAACTTCACTAGCCCTTGATCTTCACATTTCATTTGATATTACGACGAGCATAATTGATTGCATGTGGCCATCCACCTGGTCATGATTACACTAACACCTCACATTGAATTAAGTTGTCCGTATTGCTTCTATTTTTGTTAACACAATTAAACAAGTGGAAGGATTAGACGCGTATTCTCACAAGAACATGGCCCACTTCACTGCTGCATCAAGCGTTTGCCCGAACTTAGAAAATCAATTAGTCGCCATATTTGCTTCTTTGTATATGTGAGAGATGAATGGACCTGGCAAAACTGACCCAAGACCCGAACTGAATGACCCGGACCCATACCCAACCCGACACCGGAAATATGCTCACCCGAAAGTGGACCCGAAAACCGAATTGACCCAATCCGAACCATACCCAACCCGAAATTTTCTACAAAATTGCTTGTTTTGGCATGACTAGTGTATTTGACAAAAAATTGATTGACTCGAAATCGACCCGACCCGAACCATACCCGACCCAAACCGAAACGACCCGAAATGTCACTTAACCCGAACACGACCCAGCCCAAACTTGACCCGACCCGTACCCGAACCGAATGACCCATTTGCCAAGTCTAGAGATGAACACTCGCTCCGCTAAACTCAACTATGTCCAAACATCTTGAATAAGTACTATAATTTGTCATGGTACTGATATAGATCGTTTTAATACCTGTACAACATTCAAGTTATCCCCTTCAATCATAATTTGCTTGAACCCTGTGTCAACTATCACATGAACACCATCTTGCCAAGCACTTGCCTCCGCTACAAGAATGCTGGAAACGCCATAATGTGTTACACCCGCCTTGATGAGCTTGCCCACCTCATCCCTGTTGATGACCTGCCACTGAATTGTGAAGGAGAGATGCATCAAAGTTGATTTTAATGAATCCCTGAAGGTGGGCGTTCCATCTTGCAATAAAGTTTGAGGTGGAACGCACGTTCGAATTCTCCACTGTGCATACATTCTCTTAGCCCTAATTAAGATTCTAAGAGGGCAAAATATTTCGATTTGAAACACAACTGCATTCCTACCTTTCCAAATACTCCATAACAGGAATGCTAATTTGTTGATATCGCTACTAATCTGACTCTGTCGAGAAGTAACAACTAATTGTTTTGAAAATGGCAATCCATGTGTAATACTGGGTAGTTGTAGCCACCTATTCTACCTGGCAAGACACCAAGTTCTTCTAATAGTTGGACATTTCCAAAGTGATCATTGGTCTCAACATCCTCCCTACAAACTAGAAATTTCGTATTAATCTGAATGCCCCTTTTAAACAGGTTGCTAATAACTTATAATTTATGTGCAAATTTACTCCCTATTTTTCCTACTTTTTAGTCTTTTAGATATATTTTTATGAGAGAATGATGCATTATTTTTTATGATTTTCATGTGGGAACATAAGAAATAAATTTAGGCACGAAGTTTATCAATCCGACTCATTTGAGTCTAGCCCAGGCACCTCAGCCCGCTCTGCTTCAAAATGAGCCTATTCTTTGAAGAATCAGCGGCGCCTCAGTCCATGGCTCCTATTGCCAGCCCAGCGCATGCCCCATTAGCACTCATCTCTCTCTCTCTCTCCCCCCACTCACCCAGTTAGGCTTATTCTTTTGCACAGCTTGCGGCCTATCCAGTTAAGCAACCCACCTCCAACTTCCTCTTTCCTCCATGCGGGCATTCTCCACGGCCCAGCTCCATGTGACTCAACTGTCTCTATTCTCACCATTTCTCCCTTATGTATGGGCCTTGTCAAGCACCTAACTACTCATATTTGCGTGGACTAATTCCATACTTAGCATAGACCCCGCTAGTCAAAGCATCAACATCCCAACTCTTAATTGGTGGAACTGCTGGTACATTAATTTTTCCTAAGTAATTTTTGGCTGCAAAGGGGGTGTGGAACTAATATAAAAGGGGGTCAAGGCTAGTACAAAATGCTTCATCACTCATTCAAGCATTCCTCTATTCTCTCATCTTCCATCTTTCATTTTTTTTTAAAGTGAGACTCTTTGTAAGACAACTATTTGGGTTGAGGAGTTTAGAGAAAAATAAACTTTATTGATTTTTTTTTCTATTCTCACCACATCTGTGAGTCAAGTCAGAGAGTTTGTGCATAATTATATAGTTTTATGTAATTGAGTATCAACATTTGGACATAGGAAGTAAAATATAACAATATTGAAAGTTTGGTTAGACCAACTTCGATGGTGTTTTTACTAACTATGCCAAACTAAGTTGTTCTTCTAGGATCAAGGTGGATCCTTGATTAATATTATTGATTACTAATTTTCTTTGGAGTTATTTTTGTCTCTTACATCGCATAGTTTTAAGTTTATATTTGATATTAACCTATTTATGCATATTCATACTATTGTTTATTCATGTTATTTACAATAATTTAATTTGCTATCTCATTTACATATTAGACCTTGTAGGCTAATATGATTTTATGCAAATTCCTAAAGTTGAATAATTTATGCTAGAAATTAGATGAGTTATGTCTAAAAAGAGTAAGTCACGCTAGATACTAGATAAATAATACCATTTGATAATTATAATTTATTTTTCTAATTCATGGCCTAATACTTATAGCTTAGGTTGAATAAGAGATTGATTGAACTCCTATTTAAGTTAGTAATTCAATATCTATGTCATTAGTGAAAGTCAAAGTGCTAGATCTTTCTTTAATTTGATTTCTCTCTATTTTCTTGACTCATTCGCTTCTCTTGTGTTTCTTTAATTTATATTGATAATGGAACTCCGTCCTTGAATTATTCTTTTTAATTAGAAAAACTAAACCTAAAATTATTATTGTTCTTCATGGGATCAACACCCTATACTTACTAGTCTACAATTGATCTTGTTCACTTGCAAAAAAGCGTATCACAATTGAACATAAAATCCACATCAATTTTTTGACATATTGCCGGAGAATGAATAGTGATTTTTAATTTTCTTTTCCTTTTATTCTTTTTATTTATTGTTTCCTCTCCCTTATTCATCTCAACCCCCATCTTTTATTTTTTTGTTATTAGTGTTCTTATTTTTATATTATTTTATTTTATTCACCATTCCATCCTAATCTGACAATTTTATTTCTTTTCTCCCCATTCCATCTTAATCTAACTATTTTTCCCCTTTCACTGCTAATCTAATATAACAATTTTATTTTTGTTATTTTGTTTATTTTATTTATTCAAGTTATTCCCCTTTAGTTTTGTTCAATCCCCCTCCCTTTTATTTCATTTATTTTTCTTCTATTTTATTTTATTTTATTTTATGTTTCAATTTTTTCCTCTTGGATCTTTCTTTTATTTTATTTTATTTACTTTTTCCTTTTCTTCTTATTTTGTTTGGTGGTTATTGTGGTGGTGATTTCATTATATTCTCTTGATTGTTTGCGGGTTATATACTACAAGAAAATAGCATAATTTTGACAGAATTTTTGACGGAAAAATGGGCATATTCTAACTTAAAATTGAGCTTGTGAGAATAATTTTGACACATTATGTAGCCGTCAAAAAAACACTGATCGAAATGGACATTTCGACCAATCTGTCAAAATTAGTGACAGACCAATTTTAATGGATTAACAACCGATCACAATTTGTGACAAATTATATTTTGATGGACTGATAGTCCGTCAGTGTACATTTTGGCGGATATTTTGATGGACTCACAATCCTTCAATGTACATTTTGACGGAAGTCATTGTCCATCACAACATGAATGATTTCTTGATTTGAATTATGTACTGGAGCAAGAAATTTTAACAGGAGTAATAGCAGATTCGGTCATAATTGGTGACCAATGCTATTTTTCCGTCACAGCTGTGATGGGTTCCCATCAAAATTTCTATCACTATAAAATTTTCTAAAAGAAAAAAAGTCTAAAATTTCTATATTTCAAATTTAAAATTTGAAATTTCAACACTTTAGATTTACAAAATTGAACTTCATAAAGTTCTGCATACATATGAAACTTTAAATTTTCATTGACAATCAGAGCCCAAATTTTAACAAAAATTACATAAATAAAATTAAAAAGCAATAAAGCCATGATAACTTCTCATTGCCACCCTCCCCACTTTGAACATCAAAGCATGAAGTACTCAAAATTAATAACGACAAAAAAATGACAATATCAAGGTTTCAGGTTCCCCCATAGCTTCTCATTGCTTCCCTCCACTTTGATATGTTAGTTTTTTCTTATTTTTGCTTTGACAAATTAAAGCTCCACCACAAGCCAAAAAATAAAAAACAATGTGTCTAAGATAACTACAAAATTTACCTAAAAAATACAATAGTATTCACAAAGCAACAAAAGTTTCGATTGACAAAATTACAACAAAGCAAAAAAATAAGATAACAACACAATTTTTTATTTTAAACACACATAAATTACACATAAATATAGCACCAATTTCTTCACAGACCAATTCAAACCTCCCTTTGATAAGTAGAGCCCTACCAAAATAGGGAAAAAATCAATATAACTTCAAATATTTATCTAATAATTACGACAGAATTTATAAAACAAAGGAGATGCGCCCAACCAAAGCAAGAAAGGGGGGGGGGGATTTACTCTACTTTCTCATAGTGATCTTCATTCTTGTCTTCTCTAATAATCTTCTACCAAAAAAATATATAAATTTGTAAACTGAATTTTTCCAAACGCTAGAAGGAAGGGTTGAGGTGGTGATAAACAATGATAGGCATATGCTATTTTGAGAGTGAATGTCAAATTGAAAAAACAAAAAGCTCCAAAAGTGGAGTTGAAATTTCATATAAAATTTATGGATTTTAGATATTCAATTCAACAACATGAGATTCAAATAAAAAATATTATAATCTTTTTGAGATCCAAAAGACATTTTCAGATATGAAATATCAAATCAAAAATATTAAGTTTCTGTTCTTAAAATTTTGAATTAGAAAATGTTGTTTTTCTGATGCAAAGTTTTGAATTTAATACTTTGAATTTTCAATTCTTGAAATTTTATATCAAAACTAGTTAAATTTTAAATCTAAAAGTTTTAATTAGAATTTTTAAATTTTGAATATAGACACCTCATTTCAAAATGGCAAAATTTTAGATCCGAAAAATTGAGGATGAAAAGAGGATAGAAAAGGGTGAACAATTTCAAAACTGAGAGACTAAGAAAGAGCGAGATTACTTAATAAGAAGTCCAAATCTGAACCATATGGGTACCCACCCATAGAAATTTAAAGATCTACGTCAAAGTCTTAAGATCCTCTTCTTGTTTTTCATCCATGGCCCGTGATTTTTCCTCTTGTGAGGGACGATGGCAACTATGAGAGATGTGAAAAGATAAAAGGATCAAGACAGTTATAAGTGGATTGTTAATCGGGGTTTTAGCACATCCAGAGAATTAGGGTTGGTGGGCGAATTGACAAAGTCAGCAGGACATGGAAGGAGATGATGACACTGAAGATGAGGTCAGGGGGGAGAGGGATTACTGTGAAGCTTTTGGATTTTGAGGGGATGGGTAGGGTAAAAAGGGAGATAAGTTAATGGAGAGAGACAGAGGGAGGGGTGGGATGAATTAATAAGTATGCTTCTAGATTCGTGTAGAAGTAGCATAGAAAGAGAGGGGGGCTAAATTTATGATTTTTTAATTATCCAAAAGTGACATATTTTGATGGATCCCATTATAATTTTTTGAATGTACCAGATAATCTATCGAAATTGTGATGGGTTCCATCACAATCTATTAGTATTCAATACAAATCTATCAGATTCTTGACAGACCACGTCCATTTCCATCACTAGTTAGTTACATCACCACATAAACCAACATTCTGACGGATACCCCGTTAAAATATACTCGTGACCCGTCAAAGTCTCTTTGAGATCCATGAATAACCCCTACTGTCAATTTTTTTTACTTTCTGCAAAAATTGTTGTCAAATTTGTGACCCTCCATTTTTCTCATCAATTTTAAGTTGCAATCTTGTATATGCATGGTAGACATTCTTTACTCTCATATCTTGAAGAACATAACCCTAAAATTGAACATTCTCTTACTAGGACAAAAGTTAAGAAACGTGAATCTAAAAAGAAGATGGATGAAGAATCCCACTTAAGTAACTTAATGAGTATTTCACTCCTGCCACTTATGATGCACTTACGAGTAACCCTATGCCCGTTGCTACGGGGCTATTTGAGATTAACCAGTCTCTCATCCAAATGATTCCGTCCTTTTATGGGCTAAAGTATGAAAATCATTTCAAGCATGTTGATTCATTTTTAAAGATGTCTTCTACTATCTTATTAAATAATATCTCCAGTGATGCTTTTCATTTACATCTTTTTCTTTCTCTTTGAAAGATAAAGCTAAAGTTTGGCTGGATACTAAGACAAATGTCACTACTTGGGATGAAGTACAAAAGGAATTCTTGGAAAAAAAAAATCTCTATTAGTAAACTGATTGCCTTAAGACGTGCTATAACCACTTTCTCACAAAATAAAAATAAACAATGAAAGTTGGAAAAGGTTTAAAGAATTGTTGCGAAGTTGTACTCACCATGAGGTCCCTATGTGGTAACTTGTCTAGAGTTTTTATTTTGGTTTAGATGAACACAATAGATAGATAGTTTATGCATCTAATGGTGGTAATGCCTAGTATAAAACTCTTGAAGAGGATTTGGAATAGTTTGAACATCGGAGTGAAAATTCAAGTTTGCATGCTACTTCCTCACATTCTAAGTTGCCTAAGCAATTGGGAAGTGAAGGGGGAAATTTAAGAGGTTTCACATTCAGTCGATCTTTCCAGTAAAGTTGACGTTTTAACTTAGATGTGTTTGAACAAAGTGTCTAATGCCCCTTCCATGTAAGATGTGTGTTCAATTTGTGTTAGTCGCATGCATGCTTCTGTTGATTGTCCTTATGTTGGTAAGTCTGACTATGTGACTAAATAAGTGAATGCTGCTCAAGGATTGCCTCCATCAAATAATCCTTTTTCTAATATTTATAATCATGGTTGGAGGAATCATCATAACTTTTCATGGAGGTCTCAAAATGTTAAGAATCCTCAAGCTCGGCCTAGCAGACCTACCCCCCTAGTTTCCAAAACTAGATATATGTTCCTCCTTTTCATCAAGCTCCGCCTGGGAGCTCTTACATAGACAAGGTACTTTCTGCTCTTGGTACCTTGACTTTTGTTGTGCAAAATGTTGATTCTAAGTCTAAGGAATTGAGTCTAAAACGTATATTGTTGACTTTGACTCACAATCTATAGCTAAATTAAAAACTCAACTTGGGTAATTAATCACAGCTGTAGGTAAAAGAAAAGAAGAAAAACTTTCAAGCCATCCTACACAGAACCCTAAAAGCCAACAATTTGAACAATTGAAAGTTGTAATGGTTCTTAGGAGTGGTAAAGAAGCAGATAATAAAGTGAATGAAAAGAAACATAATAAAGAGGAAAGAATTAAGACCGTTGAGAGTAATCGCAAGATTGAGAAAGAGAATGACCCATCCGCTTCCCTACTATGTCTGATCTAATTGTCACATATAAGCCAAGGGTTCATTATCTTGCTTTGGATGCACCATTCCCTTCTAAGAAAGATAAGCAAAGAGATGACATTTTAGAGACCTTTAAGCAAGTTAAGGTCAATTTTTTCCTTTTGGAAGCCGTTCAACAGATCCATGCTTCTGCTAAGTTCCTTAAACACATGTGCAATTTAAAAGAAAATTCAAAGACGATAAGTTTAGAAAGGTTCTTCTAAGTGAACAAGTGAACTCTATTTTAAAATTTAGCACTCCACCTAAGTTCAAATGTCCTAGTATTCCTACTATTTCATGTTACGCTGGTAATCACAAAATTGAAAGGGTACTTTTAGATTTAGCTTCTAATGTTAATTTGATACCATATTTTGTTTACTTAGAGTTGGGATTAGGTGAATTGAAACTTTCTAATTGCATCATTTACCTTGCTGATAGGTGAGTGAGAACTCCAGGGTGGATGGATGATTTCTTGGTTCAGATTGATAAAGAATTCTTTCCTGTTGACTTTGTTGTGTTGGACATGGACCCTGGTCATACTTCAAAGCAAATCACTCTTATTTTAGGACGTCCCTTGCTAATGCCACCATTAACTATAGGTTGGGAATGATGGATGTCTCAATAATGAACATGAGGGTTAGGCTTATCATTTTTAAAACTTTTTCTCAACATGTGTTTGAAGGTGAATCTAAATGCTGCTTTGTGGATGTGATTGATGAAATGATGGAAGGGGCTTTACCTACTATTCTGATTAATAATTCCTTGGGAACCTATCTTTTCCATTGGGACTTAATATTATTTGACTTAGGAAGCACAATAGATGAGATGGAATCTACTCTTAACTCCACTCCTCATCTTGAGTCTTTCTCTTGGGTGTCTACTTATGAGCGTTTCCCACCTTTGTCAAGTTCTCCTATGTCATCTTCCATTATCTCCCCACCTAAAATTGTGTTGAAACCTCTCCCAGATTCACTCGAGTATGTGTTTCTAGGCCCTAAAGAGACCTTACCTGTCATTGTAGCTTCTCTTTTATCTTATGATCAAGAGAAAATGTTGGTTCATGTTTTATCTGATCATAAGGGTGCTACAGGGTAGTCGATCATTGATTTGAAAGGACTTAGTCCAACAATTTGCATGCACTTAATTTACTTAGAGGACAATGTTAACCCTGTTAGGAAAATGCAATGTAGACTACACCCCCATAGAAAGAAGTTGTTTAGAAATAGGGTGTAGAGCTTTTAGATGTAGGCATTAAATATCCAATTTCTAATAGTCAATGGGTCAGTCAAGTTCAAGTGTTCCCAAAGACATATGGCATAATGGTGGTTAAGAATAATAATAGTGAACTAATTCCTACTAGACAGACCATGGGTGGTGGGTGTGTATTGATTACAGAAAGCTGAATTTCATCACTAAAGGGACCCTTTTTCCCTCCCCTTCATTTATCAAATTTTGAAAAAATTAGTTAGACAAGGTTTCTACTGTTTCTTAGATGGATATTTTGGTTACAATCAAATACATGTCTATCCTAATGTTCAACCACGATGCGCATGAATTTCACATCTCATTCTACCTAGATTTAGCTCAAATAATTGGTAAATTAGGTTATTTATTTGTGTTTTGTTGGTTTTGTAGGTAATAAAGAAAATTGAGCAAATGACAGATAATTCGTGCAAAGCATGCCAAAAGTAGGAACGTTAACCCAGAAAACCTTGGAGGATAACCCAGGATAACTATGAATCAAGACTGGGTCAACAAACACAAAAATTATGGTAGAAATAAGGAAGAAAAACGCTGTAGAATTTTGGAATGGGCTGCCAGCGCTAGGTGGCGAGGGCTGTTAGTGCCAAATCCTGTTTTTGCTTTATTTTGTGTGTTGAATTCCAGAAAACTGGCAAGGGGTACCTGTCCCATGGGGAAGGACTGTGCTGCTCGTTGTACTGCCCTGCTTTTGTTGTTGGCTTCCAGAGGTTTGGCACGACCGTGCCCAACCTTCTGCATTGGGATCTATTTAAAGCCCCATCCCCCATTTGTATAATGATCTAATTTTTAGATATTAAAAATAGAATTTAGCCTAGGGTTTAAGAGAGATTAATGTAGATTTACTTTCATGTTGTAACCATATTTCAAGAGTAATGAAGTTTTGATGCAATTAGCTTTCTTTCTCTCTCTTTAATCTTCATTTTCATTCAAGTTCTTACTTTACTTGGTTTGATTTACTAGTTTAATGCCCAAATTTACATGCTTTTGTTTGTTAATGGATTGAAATTATTGCGACCTTTTCCTAATCATCTTTCTATTCTCTTATCTACTCCTAATCTCTCATTCTCTTACTTTAAGAACGCAAATTTCAAGCTTTTCCTCTCTCCTCCATCTTAGGGTTTGAAAACCCATTTTCACCAGTTTGAGCTTTTAGCTCTCAATGGGTTAGATTATGAGTAGTTGAGTTAGATTAGTGAGAATAGGTTGACAATTCACCTCCAATCATCATCCACTTGCTCCAATAATGGAGGCCAACCTTCATTGTTGGATTTTCAGACTTTTAAGGTACTCCCCTCTCTTTTTCTTCTTTTAATTAGTAAATTTAATGCTTGCTTAGTTAATTAGATACTTTGCTAGTTATTGTTAGTTAATATGATGTTTGGGGTGATTTTGTTAATTATGTTTCACTTTAGTTTAGTTTAATTAATCATATTTAGATTAGAAATTAAAATTAGTGAGCAATTAGTTTAGTTAATTATGCTTAGTGACATTCATCGCTTTTCCTAGGTTAGACTTGAATTCAAAAATAATTAGTGAGTTGATTTCTATACCGTTCCAAAGGATGACAAATTTCTACCCTTACTCCCCCTCGTAAAAATTGCTCTAACACCGAAGGATCAAGAGAAAACACCTTTACATGCCCATCCGGTAGATTCACCTATCGAACGATGCCTTTTGGATTATTTAATGTACCTTCAACATTCAAAGATGCATAATGGCTATATTTTCTAATTATATTGATAAATTCATGGAGGTGTTTATGGATGATTTCTCTATTTTTTGCTGTTCTTTTGATGTGTGTCTTGCTAATTTGTCCAATGTATTGAAAACATGTGAAGAAATGAATCTGGTCTTGAGTTGGAAAAAGGAGTTATTTCATGATCCAAGAAGGGATTGTATTAGGTCATAAAATGTCTAAAAAGGTAATTGAGGTTTATGAAGCCAAGGTTGATCTGATTTCTAATTTGCATGGTCCTTCTTCTGTGGAGCAAGTTAGATCTTTCCTTTGTCATGTTGGTTTATATAGAAGATTTATTAAGGACTTTAGTAAAGTGGACATGTTGCTTACCAATTTTCTTACTAAAGATGCTCCTTTTGTGATTGATAAGTCTTGTGTGAAATCTTTTTGAAAAACTTCAATCCTTGTTGGTGTCAGCCCCTATTGCACAACCCCCTTATTTTTCTCTTCCTCTTGAGATTATGTGTGGTGCATCAAATTTTGCTCTTGAGGTTGTTTTGGGTCAAATGGTGAATATAATGTCTCATGTCATTTACTATGCTAGTAGAAGTCTAATTGATGCTCAAAGGAATTATTTCACTATTAAAAAAGAGTTTCTAGCTATAGTATTTGCACTTGGTAGGTCGATACCTTTTGTGTTTAAAAGTGACTGTATTCATTGATCATGCTGCATTAAAACATTTGTTGGCCAAGAATGACATCAAACCTTTCGTTGCTCTAAGAGTTTGATATTGAGATGAAAGATAGGAAAGGTTCTAAAAATTCAATTGTCAATCACTTGTCTAGAATGATTACTGAGTATGCTGATGACTTAGTCAGATTTTCTAACCATTTTGCTTATGAATAATTGTTTGTTGTGTCACATGCCCTTCTCCCTTGGTTTGATCATATTGTGGACTACCTTGCCACTAGAAAGATCCCTCCTTACTAGTTGAAACTAGAGAAAGATAGGTTCTTCTCACAAGTAAGGCATTACTATTGGAAAGATGCTTATGTTTTCAAACATTGTGCAGACTAAGTGGTTCGTAGGTATGTCCCTGAGAGTGAAATTCATAATTTTCTGGCCTTTTGTCATCTTGTGCTTGTGGTGGTCATTTTGGAGGTCGTAGGACCGCTGCTAAGGTCCTACAAAGTGGGTTTTATTGGCCCACTTTGTTTCGTGATGCTCCCCATTTCTATCTTGCTCGTGAGCATTGTTAGCGTATGATGCCATATCCCCTCATGATATGATGTCCATTTCAGTTGTTCTTATTGTTGAGATATTTGATGTGTAATGCATTGATTTCATGAGTCGCTTTCCCCCCCATCTTTTGGCTTTGTGTACATATTGATCAATGTCGACTATGTGCCAAAATCGCTGGAGGCTCTAGCTACTATGAACAATGACCACAGGGATGTGGTCAAGTTTGTGAAAGAATACATTTTCTGTTGGTATGACACTCTTAAAACTCTTATTAGTGCTAGAAGCCGTCATTTTTGTCACCGATCGTTTGAGTCTTTACTTAAAAAGTATCCTATGACTTATAAAGTAGCTACTCCGGGTATGAAAAAAGAAAAAACCGAAACCAAAAATCGAACCGAAAATTGAAAAACCGAATGGAAAAACCGGTTAATTGAAGAAATTTTTCAAAAAGGTCGGTTCGGTAACGGTTTAGACGGTTTGAAATTTCGACTAGCCAAACTGAAATTAATTTTTACCAAAAAATTTATAAATAAAAAAAGACAAATCTAGATAAGAAAATGCATTTTTAAAAATTATTTATGAATGGGAACTGAAATTTAATTTTTATAAAATTCTTAAACATAAGAAATGAAAATTTTAGTCAAAAAGTATATTTTTTTTATTTATTTGTGAACGGTTAACAGGTAACCAAACCGAAAAATCAGTTAACCAACTTTTTTGGTTCGGTTATGGTTTG
>JACYFF010031958.1:16712403-16737545 GCA_017589665.1 Selenicereus undatus | reverse complement strand
ATTTTAGGAAGTGATTTATTCAAATTTCAAAGTTGAGATTTCTGGTTTCTTATTTGAAATTCTCCACGGCTATTTCAAACGAGAGGATAAGTTTTTATCTTTTAGAATCAAATCCCTTTTATTTTGGAAATTTCTTATCCACTAGCCGTTTGGAAAATCCTTTGCTTGGAAATCTCCTTTGATGCCATACTTGGCAGATTCTCAGCAACTTCCTTGATTTTTTTACCGTTGATCTTCTTGGTTAAAAGCTTAGCTCTTCTCTCCCATTCCAAGACAGAACGCATATTGAGAAAACACAGTGTGGTAAAAAGAAAAATTCTGAAAACCCGGTTTTTACTCAAAAGTAAGAAAAGATTTCTTGAGCTTCAATTCGCAAAGAAAAACCGTGACAAGCTGTGTTAATTTGAGTTTTCAAATCATTGGCACAATAGGATCTTCAGTGTACCTTACATCTGCTTAGTGAGAAGCACCCCCAGTAAGGTGTTTTCAACCCTGATCTTGGATCAGAAAAGTGAGTGAGTGGTCCTCAGTCATGTGGACTTTGGACGTGTCCAATCTGGTGAGATTTGGACGTGGTGTAATCGTTCTTAGGGAAGAAGGTTACGTGGTTGCAAGTTGTAACAAGGTGTGTTACATTTGTAACGAGTTAAGCCCGGTTATAGTGAAGTGGTTAAAAGCCTACACGAGGTAGGTCGTGGTTTTTCACACCTCAGTTGGGCTAGAGGTGTTTTCCACGTAAAAATTGTGTGTGCTTTATTTCCGCATTTATCTTGGTGATTTTCGTATTTGCAATATCTGAAAACACCCCCTGCAAACAAGTCAACAGGGTGTTCGTCATCTGAGAACGACCTCTGTCAGGGTGTTTGTTACTTATATCGCGAAAATCAGACACCACAATTCACCCCCCCTCTTGTGGAAGTATACTCATAAATTCAACAAGTGGTATCAAAGCGGGTTCTCTCACAAAAGGCTAACACCTTGAGAGATTCTGAAGATGAGTACACCACAAGGAATCCTTGAAGGGCAATCCATTACTCGACCACCCTATTTCAACGGTCAACATTATAGTTGGTGGAAGAATAGGATGGAGAACTATATTCAGGCAGAAGATTATGAGTTATGGATGCTCATAAAAAACGGACCCCTTGTCCCCACCAAGGTGCTTGAAGATGGCAAGATGATTCCCAAGGAACCCAAAGAGTTCGATGCTGAAGATTACAAGAAAATGGAAAAGAATGCCACGGCGAAGAAGCTACTATATTTCGGCCTAGGTCCAGATGAATACACTCGCATATCTGAGTGTGAATCAGCCCAAGCTATCTGGAACGCCCTACAAGTTGCTCATGAAGGTACGAGTCAAGTTAAACAATCTAGAATTGAGTTACTTATGCGACAATATGAGTTGTTTGATATGGGTGATCGTGAAACTGTGATGGATATGAACACACGGTTTACCCACATCACGAACGAGTTAAAATCCCTGGGAAAGTCTTTCACCACTGAAGAGTTGGTGAGGAAAATCCTAAGAATTTTACCTCGTACGTGGGAGGCCAAAGTGACAGCCATCCAAGAAGCTAAAGACATGAACAAAATCACCCTCGATGAGTTGATTGGTAATCTCCAGACCTATGAACTCAGAAGGAACTCACAACAAAAAGAGGAGCAAAAGAAGGATCGCGGGCTTGCCTTGAAAGCACATGAGGACGCTGACTCTGACCTTGAAGATGAAGATATAGCCCTAATGTCCAGAAAAATCAAGAAATTCTTCAAAAAGGTTAAGGAGAGCAACAAAAGAAAAGACTTCAGTAAGTCCAGAAACACCACCACCAGAGAACAGCTCACAGGGTGTTTCAAGTGTGGCAAACCAGATCACTTAGTCAAAAATTGCCCTCTGCTCCGAGAAGATCAGGAGCGCGAACACCTTCGAAAACAGGGTCGAAAACACCCTGTAAACAATCTGGGCAAGAGATTCTCGAAAGCTATGCTGGCTGCCTGGGGAGACTCCTATGAGGATGAAGGAGATTCTGAAGCTGAAGAAGGTGCCATAGCACTTATGACACAAAGTGATTCAGACTCAGATGACGAGTCATCAATCAGCTTCTCAGATCTAAAGAACCAGGTACATGGTCTTAACAAAGCTACTTTAGAAGAACTTCTATATAATTTGATAAATACTTGTGCTGATCTAAAAAGAGAAGTTCGTGATCTAGAAGTTGAAAATGAAATTCTTAAAAATGAAAAACTCGGTCTGCATGAGAATTTTAATGAGCTTAGAGAAGAACTTTTTCTGAAAAGTGGAGATTATTCGAAAATAGAAGAAAAACTCTTTGAGGTGGAAGGAATGGTTGAATCCTTGCTAGACGAAAAGGAAAGTTTGCATGTCACCATAGAAAAATTGAAAACCGACCTTGCTACAAACAAACGTTGGAACAAATCTTCACAAGCCCTTGATTGGTTAAACACTCATCACAGTAGAAACAAAAATGGACTTGGTTACAAGCATAAACGGACCGTTTACCCAATACATAGAAAGTATGTGGGATTACCTGAAAACATCGTTTGCTTTCATTGTGGTAAAACGGGTCATTATAGATATACTTGTCCTTTAAGAAAAGATGCCAATGAAAAGAATGAAAAGTACGTGAAACAAATCTGGATTAGAAAACATGAGCTTTACATGTCTAAAGAAATGGGACCCAAGTGGATCTGGGTTCCCAAAACTAACCCGTGATTTGTTTTGCAGGCTGAAGTGAGAGAAAACAACCTTACGAACAACCCCACAAACACCCTTGAAAACAGGCAGTTGTGGTATGTCGATAGTGGGTGTTCACGGCACATGACTGGAGAAAGATCAAATTTTCTCTCACTTACAGCTTTAAATGGTGGGAGTGCAGCATTTGGAAACGGCAAATCTGGGACAATTGTCGGTATAGGTAATATTGGTAAAACTCTCTCCCACTCACTTGATAATGTGCACTTAGTTGATGGGTTAAAACACAATTTGTTAAGTGTGTCCCAACTGTGTAACAAGAACAACCTAGTACTGTTCTCAAAAACACGTTGCTTGGTTGTGAATGACGACACAGGAGATGTTGTGTTGAGGGGGAAGCGATGTCAAAATGTTTATAAAGTTTGTATTTCCACTCTTCCCCAAAATAACCTGACTTGTTTAAATGCATTAACTAATGATATAATGCTATGGCATAAGAGACTAGGTCATGCGAGCCTGTCTCTGTTAAACAAACTTATTTCCAAAGATTTGGTCGTTGGACTACCTTCCATCAAGTATAATGATGACACGGTATGTGAATCTTGTGCAAAAGGAAAACAAGTCAGATCTTCTTTTAAATCAAAAAGATGTGTTAGCACTACCCGACCTCTGGAACTATTACACATTGATCTATGTGGTCCCATGAGGATAACTAGTAGAGGTGGGAAGAGGTATGTGCTTGTCATAGTGGATGATTACTCTCGATTTACTTGGATCCTATTCTTGACATCCAAGGATGAAACCTTTGAGAAGTTTATTGCCCTTCCCAAAAAGGTTGAAAAGAGAGTAGGACACTCATTGGTTAGCTTGAGGTCTGATCATGGTACTGAATTTGAAAATGCAAGTTTTACTAACTATTGTAATGAGCATGGTGTTGAGCATAACTTTTCAGCCCCGAGAACACCTCAGCAGAATGGGGTGGTTGAACGGAAAAATCGTACCCTAGAAGACCTGACTAGAACAATGCTTATTGCTAGTGGTCTTCCTAAGAACTTTTGGGCAGAAGCCTTGAACACATCATGCTATATTATAAATAGATGCATGATTAGACCCATTTTGAACAAAACTCCTTATGAACTTCTCAAAGGCAGAAAACCTAACATTATGCATCTAAGAACATTTGGTTGTAGATGTTTCGCACACAACAATGGGAAAGACGCCTTAGGAAAGTTTGATCTAAGGAGTGATGATGCAATATTTCTTGGTTATTCCTCTCACAGTAAGGCATACAAAGTCTTTAACAAAAGAACCTTGTGTGTTGAGGAAAGTGTGCATGTGTTATTTGATGAATCTAGCTCCTTGAATGAGAATGATGCACAGGATGAAGAGTTTGAATTAGGTCTTGTCCAAAAGGAATAGTTGTTCCAAGAAAAACAATGTGAGAGCACCCTGAAGAAAACAGGTACAGAAGCTGTTCCTCAAAATGACAGGCAAGGTGAGAACCAAACAGGGGGAAACACCGTTGAACCCTGTTTGGGACCATGTTCTTCAGGAACAGACTTACAAACAGGTGCAGAAACAGGCTCAGGAGGTGTTTGTGAGCCTGATTCTTCAAATATTCCGGCTAGAGTAGAGCATGTGTCTGTGGATTCATTTAATCCAAGACCATGGAAGCACCATAGTTCGCATCCTCTTGATCAAATCTTGTCAGATATTAATACTGGAGTGCAAACTAGATCTAAACTTAAGAATTTTTGTGCTTTCTATGCTTTTCTTTCTAACATTGAGCCAAAAAGTGTGAATGAAGCTCTTGCAGATTCAGATTGGGTCACGGCAATGCAAGAAGAGCTCCATCAATTTGAAAGAAACAAAGTATGGCAGCTGGTACCTAAACCTGCAGAGAGAACAATCATTGGAACCAAGTGGGTGTTCCGAAATAAGCTAGATGAGTTAGGAACAGTCACTAGGAACAAGGCAAGGCTGGTGGTTCAAGGATACAATCAAGAAGAAGGGATTGATTATGAAGAAACCTTTGCACCAGTTGCTCGTATCGAGGCTATTCGAATTTTAATAGCCTTTGCAGCTCATATGGGGATTAAATTATATCAAATGGATGTTAAAAGTGCATTCCTAAACGGATACCTTAAAGAAGAAGTGTATGTCAAACAACCCCCTGGTTTTGAAAATAATGATTTTCCAAATCATGTTTTTAAACTTGACAAAGCTCTTTATGGTTTAAAACAAGCTCTAAGAGCGTGGTATGAACGGTTGTCAAGCTTTTTACTTGAAAATGATTTTAGAAGGGGCAAGGTAGACAATACCTTGTTTCTAAAGTCTAAGGGGGAACATTTGTTGATTGTTCAAGTATATGTCGATGACATTATAGTTGGAGCAACTCATCATGATTTATGCAATGAATTTTCAGATATGATGAGGAGTGAGTTTGAAATGAGCATGATGGGTGAGCTTAACTTCTTCTTAGGCTTACAAATCAAGCAAACTTCAAACGGCACCATGATACATTAGGAAAAGTATATCAAGGAGCTACTTAAGTGTTATGGGATGGAGTCAGCCAAACCCATAGACACTCCTATTTCTCCATCAACTAGATTGGTGATTGATGATGGGAGTCCCTCAGTTGAGGAAAAGCTCTATAGAGGAATGATTGGGTCACTCTTGTACTTAACTGCAAGTAGACCTGATATTGTTTTTAGTGTTGGATTATGTGCCCGTTTTCAGTCTAACCCTAAAGAATCACATCTTAAGGCTGTTAAACGGATACTAAGATATTTAAAACACACACCTGATTTATCTCTTTGGTATCCTAAAGGATGTAACTTTAATCTGGTTGGATATGCTGATGCTGATTATGCAGGTTTCCTAGTTGATAGAAAGAGCACCTCAGGTATGGCTCACTTTCTTGGACTTTGTTTAGTATCGTGGGCAACCAAAAAGCAACATTCAGTTGCCATGTCCACAGCTAAAGCAGAATATGTGGCGGCAGCCTCATGTTGTGCTCAGTTGTTGTGGATACGACAACAACTCAAGAATTTTTGTGTTGACACTGGATGCATTCCTATCTTTTGCGATAACACAAGTGCAATTAACATTGCCAAAAATCCATGTCAACACAAAAGGACAAAACATATTGACATTCGACATCATTTTTTAAGAGATAATGTGGAAAAAGGCTTTATTTCAATGAATTTTTGCTCCACTGAAAATCAAATAGCTGATATATTCACTAAGGCACTGAGTAGAGACCAATTCGAGAGAAAGAGACTGGAACTGGGGTTGGTGAAAACACCCTGAGAACACCTGTTCTCAGAGTTGGACCAAACTGGCAAAAACACCCTATAATACCTGCTCTCTCTCCTTGCTTGGAAATTGTTACCCTTAACGAATTTGCGCAGTCTATATGCTACTAAGTTCATGTGTGAAGACTGCTACCTTGAGAAATGGAGTAGAGTAATAAGATAAGCATGTTCAGAAATAGGCAGCTCGAACAGGTATGTCCCTTGGTTGTTCGATACATAGGGAATGTGTTTTGCTTTTAATGTTTTCACCCGTTGCAATCTTTTAAAAGATCTCGGCTGCTCTCTCTCTCCCTCTCTCCTTAAGTGCTCTGTCTGCAGTCTTGTCTGTCCTCTCTCGCAAACAGCTCTAAAACCCTAATCTCTCTCCTTTGCAACAATGGCTTCTAACCAACCCTCTAACTCAAACTCTCTAGTTCTTGCGTCCTCAATCCCTGCTCCCCCGCGCCCAATTCCTTACAAGCCTTTCAAATTTTTGAAAAGCTTGTCCCTCACAACAGTGGGGATAGGGATGGATGACATTCCCTTCAATTGTGGAAGGGAATTGGTATTTTTGGTAGGGTCAGTTGCTTGCCCTCTTCAAGTCGAGTCGGAGGATGTACCATCAGGGGCTCAAGACAAAATCTTGGAACCTTCTGCAGAGCTTTATGGTGAATTCGAACCCTGTTCTTTTGGGCTGTTTCCAGAAACAGCACCAGAAACTAGGGACGAATCCTTGAATGCTGTGTGGGTAGAGGATCTGCATCCGGATGAGACATCCGAGGAAAGTCAGGAGAAAAATTCTCTCCCTGAGTCCAAACTCCCCACTCCGGCTGTTCAAACCGGAGAGAAAAGAAAAAGGATAAAAATTATGGCCAGACGTAGCAGAACGCCCAGAACAAGGCCACAACCAAGGTTTCAGCCCTCTGAAACTCCCTCTTCTCCTCCTTCTTCCAAGCCTTCTCGCAAATCTGCAAGAATTGCTCTCAAGTCAGTCCCTAGAACCTCAAGATCATCTGCTCCGGTCATTGAGGAGATTTCCTCCTCCTCAAGTTTGTCTGGGTCTGACTCTGAGGATCCCTCGTTCAAACAAGGGACCCCCGTGTTCTCAGAACCTTCTGATGAACAAAACCCGTCAATACCAACCACTTCCACGAAATCCTCAGCCTCAAAAACACCCCTCAAGAGGAAACTGAAAACAACCCCTCTGTCGAAAACTGCATCCCCTGCTCCTCAAATCAAAAAGACAAAATTGACCACTCCCTCTCCCTTGTCTGAGAAACATGCGCAATTCCTTAAGCGTAATGTTGTAAGGGGGAAGGTCGTGAACATACAGTTTTTTGAGGAACAGGGTCTGGGGGTGTTCTTGAATAAGTTGCGAGTCCAAGGCTAGCTTGAATTGTTTGCAAACACCCACCAAGGGTGTTCTGTGGCTGAGTTGGCTGAATTCTATGCCAACTGCTCTGTCACCAATGGGGTGGTGACAAGTGCTGTCAATGAGTGGCATTTTTCCTTCGATGCTGCTACTCTTGGTGAAATACTGGGCGTCCCCTCACGTGGGTTTGACGTGTATGTGAGGGAAGACAAAACCGCCCTAGACCCAGCCAGGCTCCTGGAGATATCTAGGCGGGTAAGCCAGAAACCGGGCCTGAGAACACCCTCCTCTGTAAAAAAGGGTGATCTGACCTCTCTTCACCAACTCCTCTTCATGTTCATCATCAAGAACGTGATACCAAGAGGTCAGGGGGAGAAACTCAGTCGACCTTTTTGAGCAATGCTTGGTCGACTTCTTGTATAGGGAGGAACCCATAAATCTTCCTGCTATCATGATTCGTCACATTGGGCGAATTACAAACACCACACGAAACCATGATCTCTGGTATGGATTCTTGTTGACCAAAGTATTTGAACACATTGGTATTGAGCTCACACGGAGAGTGCCAGCTCAACTGGTTGATGAGATTGGCGTGGACACCCTTGTGGGATGTGGCTATGAGGTTGGCCAAGGGTCAACTCACAAACAGGGTCCTCGACCACCTCGACCCCCTGTTTCTGAGACACCAATACCTTCTGTTGAAGCTGTTCTTGAGGATAATGCACGCCTCAAAGAAGAGCTTTCGGCTGTGAAGTCTGCTCTCAAAGCAGAAAAGGCCATCTTAGCAAAACGTCATGAAGAACTCCTTGCACTCCTCTCCAATCTTGCCCCCAGCATTCCTCCTCTGCAAACGAAACCACCCCTTGCTCCCTGATTGTATAGGCCGTTCTCTAACTCTCCTTCCCTCTTATCAGCAATAAAATTTTTTTTCTGCACTGAAATTTCTATGTCTTATTTGCATTTCTTGCTTTTTAATGATGCCAAAAGGGGGAAGAACTTGACAAATATTCACCACTCTTTAAATTTGGAACACTTGGACCTTAGTGGATAACCAAATCAATCAGCATGCATGGTTTTCAAATTTTATTATATTTGTCAGTATGATCACTTGATTTGTCATCATCAAAAAGGGGGAATTTGTTGCGTTATTATGTTTAGTTTTGATGATAACAAATCCAAGTGTAAAAATTTGTCCAAGTAATGTTGCTCCAAACACGATCTCCAAACAGGCCTAGCTGATGGTTATGATCTTTATTGTATTAATTAATTTGCTACATGTGAGAACAAGTCTTCGAAACAGGTTCCACTTGGTGATTCTATATTAAGTCAAGAACACCATCTCGACAGTTGATTGTAAGGCGTGTTCCTGAACTCTAGCAATGCAAAGAACAACTCCAGCAAACAAGGTGGCCTTGGTGTTCACAGCAGCTCTACAAATCTTGGACAAGATGACTGGTTCAAAACAAGAAGTCTTGGGTATATAGGTTTTATTTATTTAGACTCTTGTTAATATGCCAATATTGAAAACATCATTTTAAACACCTCTTGAATCGGCAGTTGCGCTAAGCGCTTCAGAACACCAGTTGCGAACAACCCTGCAAACAGGGTGCCTAGGGTGTTTCTGAACTGAAACGGCTATGCCCGATTATTTCGGAAAAATTTATTTCGGCTGGCCAAAAGCTCTAAAATACTTTCTTAAAATCCCAGGATAGCTAATTAAGCCCTGGAAAGGATATTTTTGAGATACGAAATATTATGGGAGATTTGCCAAAATTGTTTTGCTAAATATTTTCCAAAACCAAAAGATCTTTATCACCTATATTTTAGGAAGTGATTTATTCAAATTTCAAAGTTGAGATTTCTGGTTCCTTATTTGAAATTCTCCACGGCTATTTCAAACGAGAGGATAAGTTTTTATCTTTTAGAAACAAATCCCTTTTATTTTGAAAATTTCTTATCCACTAGCCGTTTGGAAAATCCTTTGCTTGGAAATCTCCTTTGATGCCATACTTGGCAGATTCTCAGCAACTTCCTTGATTTTTTTACCGTTGATCTTCTTGGTTAAAAGCTTAGCTCTTCTCTCCCATTCCAAGACAGAGCGCATATTGAGAAAACACAGTGTGGTAAAAAGAAAAATTCTAAAAACCCGGTTTTTACTCAAAAGTAAGAAAAGATTTCTTGAGCTTCAATTCGCAAAGAAAAACCGTGACAAGCTGTGTTAATTTGAGTTTTCAAATCATTGGCATAATAGGATCTTCAGTGTACCTTACATCTGCTTAGTGAGAAGCACCCCCAGTAAGGTGTTTTCAACCCTGATCTTGGATCAGAAAAGTGAGTGAGTGGTCCTCAGTCGTGTGGACTTTGGACGTGTCCAATCTGGTGAGATTTGGACGTGGTGTAACCGTTCTTAGGGAAGAAGGTTACGTGGTTGCAAGTTGTAACAAGGTGTGTTACATTTGTAACGAGTTAAGCCGGGTTATAGTGAAGTGGTTAAAAGCCTACACGAGGTAGGTCGTGGTTTTTCACACCTCAGTTGGGCTAGAGGTGTTTTCCACGTAAAAATTGTGTGTGCTTTATTTCCGCATTTATCTTGGTGATTTTCGTATTTGCAATATCTGAAAACACCCCTTGCAAACAAGTCAACAGGGTGTTCGTCATCTGAGAACAACCTCTATCAGGGTGTTTGTTACTTATAACGCGAAAATCAGACACCACAATTCACCCCCCTCTTGTAGAAGTATACTCATAAATTCAACAACAACAACAACAACAACAGCAATAATAATAATAATAATAATAATAATAATAATAATAATAATAATAATAATAATAATAATAATAATAATAATAACAATAATAATAATAATAATAATAATAATAGACCCAGAAAAACATCCCTCATATGGCTCCACACACCACTCCCACGACCCAAACTTCAACTGAGCGAACCTTCCCCCCACTACACCCACCATTTCTGACAGTCCGCCACTATATTGCCACCAACCAGTGGGTCAGTTGTCCACTTCACCCCAATTCACCACTTACCCAACCTTTTTCTCTCTCTACCTGAATCCCTCGTGGCTATGGCCCCCCTTCATGGTCTCTATTCTACTGCTCTTTTTTCATCTGCCAAATCTATCTATGTCTTCTCCATTAGGACATATATTATTAGGCAATAATATAAATTATGTCATAGATTTTATTAGATTTGATTTTATCACATTCTATCTCGTGTACCTTTCCCTCCGAGTTAGGAATCTAAGCATGACTAGTATTTGTAGGAAGTTAGCTCATGGTCTTTGTATAAAACCCCACATGAAGGGATTGAAAATCGATGAAGTACAAATGCACAACATATATGGCCAAAGCTTAAGCCGCTATTCACCTTCATCAAAATTTCATTCCTAAATTTTTCATGGTATTAGAGCCATAGGTGGTGATAAAAGAATTTGTCTTTGAAAATCAATCACCCTACTATCTACATCCCTCTAAAGGACCCCATGTAACTATCATTTCTGCGTATTTAACAAAAAATCACGACTTATGGCAAAAGGCTGTAAGAACGGCTTTAAGAGCAAAGAACAAGTTCGGGTTTATATAAGGAACCCTAACGAAGCCAAAACCCAAGGAGGGAGAAGATTTAAGCAAATTAAATGCTTAAGTGATGGTTAACTCTATGATATGTTCGCGAATCGTTAACATCATCAACCTAAAACTTCATACAAGTGTAGCATACACTGAAACTACGCAAGCAATGTGAGAAAATTTATAGAGGAGATATGTCGTGGCAAACACACCCAAAATTCACCAACTAAAGACCGACCTTCAAGACTAGAAGTTGTGGAATTTTACTCCAAACTCATGGGAATGTGGAATGAGTTGGAAAATCATGCAAAGATACCACATGGGAAGTGCGAATGCAACATTGGGTCTAAAATAGCAAAGATGGTGGACAAAGAGAAAACTCATTAATTTTTTATATCACTCAATGATAAGATTTTCTCGACAATTCGAAATCAAGTATTCACACTTGACCCTTTATCATCTCTTAACACCATATTCATCATTATTCAGCAAGAAGAAAACCATAAAAAGGTTATGATAGGAAGAGATCATCAGTCTGAGAATGTGCTAGCATTCATAGCAAAAAAGTAAGCAACGGTCCAAGATAAACCGATGTGTAAACACTATGGCGCTTTGGCCATGGAGAGGCTAATTATTATGAAATAATAGGATATCCTCCAAGCTGGGAAAGTCATGGTCGTGGACGTGGAAGCTGCAGAGGACAAACCGAGGTGGGCAAGGCAGTAGCAACTGTGGCAGAGGGCCAGGGCGTGAATCTACCTATGCTGCCAAGGCGCAAAACGAAGGGACCACGATAGGAGCAGCCCAGTTCAGATTCTTGGGCTAACCAATGAACAGATCTAGAGGCTACTTAGCGCCATTGAAATGCCTAAGGCCGGGTGTGAGAAATTATCAGGTAAACCCCCTTGGATGTTTGATAGTTGAGCATCTTACCATATGACAGGGAATCTCACCATGTTGCAGGAGGCCCATGGAGTTCAACCCATATTGATTGGGTTACCAGACAGGATGCATGCCTTAGCAACGAAGCAAGGAACTGTGTCGCTCAGGGAAAAGCTAAAATTGAACAATGTTTTATTCATTCCATCCTTAAAGTGCATCCTTGCGTCAATTGCTAGGATATGCAAAGATTTGAATTGTGTCGAGACATTTTTGATGTTTTTTGTGTTTTACATGACCGTACTTTGAGGACTTCGATTGGTGTGGGTGACCAACGAGGAGAAGTCTACTACTTTAAAGGAGGGTCATTAGAGGCAGATCAAGCGAATACTATTCGTTCATCCAGTTTATGGTATAGGTGGTGAGGACGCCTATCCAATGAGATTTTAGCTTTTCTTCCAAATTGTTTAGGAGTTATTTTTGAAGACAAAAATAAAGTGTGTTACATTTGTTATCGTGCCAAGCAAACTCATAGTTGATTTCCCATGAGTCATAATAAAGCCAAGTGTGATGTATATAGCCTCACCAATCACTCCAAACACATAAGGCTCATGTATGCTAGCAACGAATTTGTAACTTGGAAAGATAGTGAATGCAAGCAAGGGATAGATAGGCAAGATCTTAAGACAAGAGATAATTCAAAAGGAGCCACTCTTACTAAGAACTTGGGCAATCTCCTTAAACCAACTAGGATACAGAATTGAATCACCACCCAATTGATAAAAGGAGACCTAGAACGCCACTTGAGGAGCCAATATCAAGATATAGAACTAGGGATTTGAGGAAGAAAGAGTGTTTGAACTCAATCCTGAAATTATAGTTGATAATTGATGATTGCTTGATCAAAACAAACTCAGCTATGGCCCTTTTATAGGGCTGGCCTTACATATCAAAAGACACAAACACAAATTACTAGGCTAACATAGGAAATGCAAGAGACAAAGTACAAGGAAACTAAAAAAAAAAAATGTATCATGGATAATTAAGTCGTGAACCATGAATCATCAACTTGGAGACTAGATTAAACTCATTTTCCCACCTAGCACATGATGTATCAGCCTTGGGAGTTAGAGGGACGTGGGTTAAGTCCTCTGAACAGAAGTTTCTTCATGCATTAATTGCTCCTAGTTGTCAGCGCGTTCACACAGCAGCAGGGCCAGATTCAATGAGCCATAACTCTCTTGCTTGTGATCCAAATTCGATGATTCAGGCGTCAAATGAAAGCTTGAAGAGTCTACTTTCCAATGGAAAAATTTTCACTAGATTTGGATTAGTCGTTTGGGAGAAATGGGCCATAGAAGCCAGATGGTCCAAACTGGACTGGATTTTGGCCGGTTTACTTGTGGGCTTTATTTGATCAACCAAATGGACTCCAAATGACTTGAAACATTTTGTATTTGAAAGCTTACTTCTTAGGCTTGACAAGGGTATTAGGATTCCCGAAGCCTTCTTGCTGCAAAAGGTGCACAAAACCAGGCATGTTTCCGGTTGAACTGGACAGTAGGATATGGTTATGAGTTAAGGCATTTCTGATCAGGGCGTAGATTTGCTTGACCTCCTTGACATTCCTCTGACCCTCCTTGTCTTCCTTAGTGGCATTGGACGCCTTGGCTTGATGGTCTTCGTCAAAGTGTGTCTTTGATCTTATTCATTGTGATATCTGGGGCCCTTATAGGGAGTCATCTTTAAGCGATGCTCACTATTTCTTAACAATAGTTGATGATCCTAGTCGAGCAACCTAGGTTTATCTTATGCATGAAAGGAATGAAACAAGCCACCTACAAAGAGACTTTATCACTATGGTGAAAACTCAATTTGAAAAGAATGTCAAGATAGTTGGAAGTGATAATTGATCCGAATTTACTTTGGGCCTAATGAAACACTTTTATCAGGAAAAAGGGATTGTACGTCAAAGCTCTTGTGTTGACACACCTGAACAAAATGGAAGAGTAAAGCGGAAGTAGCCGCATGTTCTAAATGTTGCTCGCACTCTTCTTTTCCAAGCCCATCTGCCAATTAAGTTTTGGGGGGATTGTGTCCTGGCGGCAGCCCAATTGATAAATAGAACATCAAGTAAAATTTTGCAAGGAAAAACCCCGTACGAAGTACTTTATGGCCAACCCCCTCCTATGACCACTTGAAGATGTTTGAAACATTATGCCTTGCACGAAATCAGGTGAAGACTAAGGACAAATTTGGGGCTTGAAGTAGAAGATGTATTTTTGTCAGAAATCCATTTGGGTAAAAAGGTTGGAGAGTTTATGATTTGGTTACACAAGAATTTTTTGTCAGCTACGACATTGTGTTCCATGAGCATATCTTTCTTTACGAGGTAGATTCACCATTAATAAGACCTTCAACTCATGCAAGAACAGACCCTCCAGCCATGCTTCTCTCTCTGATGAAGAAGATGCGGCTAGCTTGCAACTAGATAGGGGAAGTGATCTTAGTGGCCAGCCCATTGCTGATCCAGAGCAAGGCTCGTCACAGGAAAGGGGGAGTAGCCTGACCTACGCTGTATCAGACTAGCTGAGGCGCCTGCTGCATCAAACCCAACTAGGCCAAGCCCAATTTCTCAGCACTGTTCCCCTAACACCAACTTTGGGGCTTAGTAAGACATTAGCCTAATGCCCTGAAGCATCGACCCATCCAAGTAGAACTCGGTCCAGACAGACTCCAACCCTACAGTACTGCAGGTCCAGGCAGAATCTAGGTGTGAATCCCGCAAAAGCACTCGACCTAGTCGTCGTCCGGCCCATGTACATGATTATTTGTGTTACAATGCAAGGCCCAATGATCCTGACGCCGTAACTCCCGTTGCTCAGTCATCCTAAAAGGTTTCCTTAGGTACGCATTATCCTATCCAAAAATATGTCACGTACAATAAATTTTCACCGTTTCATCAAAACTTTGTGGTTACATTAACAAAGGTTGTTGAGCCTAAGCATTTTTAGAAAGCCATTTGAGACCCACAATGGAGGCAAGCTATGGTTGAAGAAATCCGAGCCTAAGAACAAAATAAGACTTGAAAAATTGAAGATTTATCGCTTAGGAAAAGCCCATTAGTTGCAAATTGATGTATCAAGTCAAATAAAACTTGGTTGGTACATTCAGCAATACAAAGCACGTTTGGTGATTCATGGAGATCATCAAGTCGAAGGGTTCGATTATAATGAGGTCTTTGCTCCTATTGCTAAGATGAAGGGGGTGAGATGTTTCTTATCAGTTGTGGTTACAAAAGGATGGGAATTACACCAGATGGATGTTAATAATGCTTTCCTCCATGGAGACTTAGATGAGGAAGTATACATAAAAATGTCCCCTGTTTTTCTTCAACAACTCCCACCAAGGTATGTCGATTGCAGAAATCTTTATATGAACTTTATCAAGCTCCAAGCCAGTGGTTTACCAAGCCTTCTTCCAATTTATGTGAATATGGTTTCTTGCACTCCTCTGCTGATTATTCCCTATTTACCTATCGCAAACATGATGTGTTCATGGCTGTTTTAATCTACATGGACGATATTGTACTTGCAAGTAATGATTCGCAAGCGTCCACAAACTTCAAAGCCTACCTTAATCCTCTTTTAGCATTAAAGATCTTGGGCCATTGAAGTATTTTCATGTGATCAAAGTAGCTTGGGGGCCAGAAGGGTTATTCCTCTGCTAGTGCAAGTATTCATTATACATAATTGAAGAGTGTCAATTTTAAAGGCCAAACCTGCTAAGTTTCCACTTGAAGAGAATCACAAACTAGCTTTGGCTAAAGGACGAGAATTAAACAATGCTACAAAATACCGTCAACTTGTCAGACGACTCATTTATCTTAACAGTATGCATCCTGAGTTTACTTATGGGGTCCATATCCTATCTCAATTCATACAATCTCTCCGAGAGGAACACATGGAAGCCTCATGTTGAGTATTACGCTATTTAAAAGCTAATACAGGGGATGACATTCTTCTTCATGCCAAAAGTTATTTCCAACTATTACTAGGCAATAATATATTTCTTAATATTCTCTTTGCATTTACAAGTTGAAATGGCTGGCACTTTGGTTTAATCTTTCGCCTTTCACTTATCCATCTCCACTCCTGGAATTTTTAACAACAAGCCCAAATAATCTGAAGGTAAATTACAACTACAATAAGGAATTGAAGAGTTGGAGAATAATAAGGAGCCACTTAGAGAAGGGTCGAAATTGGACTATAGGGGAAGAGGAGAAAGGAAGGAATTAGACTTGGAGTTCCTCATCGGTGGCTATGGGCTTGTCGGCGGCCGGTTGAGATGGAACAATGGTGGTGGGTTGTGGACTTGGGGGGAAGGGAATAGAGAATGAAGGAGGTCATGAGGATGTTTAGGCATAGAGAGACTGTGGTGGCAGTGGTGGCACTCGTGGCTGTGAGTGTTTGTTTTCTTTTTTTGTTGTTGTTAATCATTGTTATTATTGTTGTTGTTGTTGTTGTTGTTGTTGTTGTTGTTGTTGTTGTTGTTGTTGTTTTTATTGTTGTTGTTGTTGTTGTAGTTATTGTTAAAATATTCTATGAGATTTAGAATTAAAGAAAAATTTAAAGTTACCTACTGCTTCGGATCATTATGTCACTGAGTGCTACTTTAGAAAAAAAATAATAACTGAATGTTACTAAAGATAAAATATAACTCAATGCTAATTCAAAAAATAAATCTTTATATTGCAAATATAAAAATGTATAGAGGTTAGAAATTCTTCCATCGCTCATTCCAGGACTCTCATTTAATTAATTTTAATTTTAGTTTAAAAAAACAGTAACCACCCCTCTTTCTTCACACGTCTTTCTCTATTTTTGTCATTATCCAATCACATGTTCACGTCTCTCTATCTCTCTCCTCATACACTCACCCGCGTCTCCTTTTCTCTCTCATTAGCCTTCTCTCTCTCACTTGAAATCAAACCCCACATCTTCTTGACTCCCCTATCTCCAACTTGAAATCAGCCTTCTCTTTCTCACTTGAAATCAACCGATTCAACCCCACAACTCCTCTCTCTCATTTGAAATCAAATTCCAAATTCCATTAAACCCAAACAGTGAATTTCCTTCCCTCTCACTTCATATCAACCTTCTCTCTCTCACTTGCAAAGGCCTTAATTTCCTTTGCTACACATTCAACCCAAACAATGAATTTCCTCACTTATCCCAAATTCTTAGCCTAGAAGAAGCCTTATGTTTAAATTAGAGAAAATCCATCAGATTATCCCTAGGGCAGGACAATGAAAAGCAAAATTTGGTCAATAACCGTCTTGGAGCAATTCTCACACCATGGTCAGGTGAGATTTAATTTAATTTTTTTTTTCAAATTATCATTAAAAAGTTTCAATTTTTTGATGAATTTTTGGTAATTAGATCTCTCCTTTTTTTTTTAGATAAAGAAAGTTATGCCTAAATTATTTCAAATGTTGTTTCTATATTTGAAGACAGCTAGCTTAGCATTTAGCAATACCTTTCCCTGGCCCTCCATCTCTCTGTTGCCCATGCTATGAAGAAATACTAATAGCCTAGGCAATTTTATCTATAGTGCATTTAACATTTTAATTTTGGGACCAAAGCAGTGATCTTTGTTTCTTTTTTTTTTTTTGGTAATGGATGCAAGCCGTAGAGCAAGAGCAATAGGGTTTTATCAAGCAGTATTAGGTTTGTTAATTTGTTAATTTAATTTTGTTGGAGTTAATATTGATTTTTTTACTTTTGGAATTTGCCCTATTATCCCTCAATTAATCCCCTTTTTAAATCCAATCTTCACATTTTCTAAACCCATACTTTGCTCTTCCTCCTTGGCTAGTCCTCAGGGCTCCCTCAATCTCTCCAAATGGTGAAAAGTTTGTCCACATTTGAGTTAGGGTTGATGACATTGGGCTGGGGTCAAACGGTTTTGAAGGCTTCAGCACCGCTAACACCGGCTAGGATAATTAGGGGCAATGAGGCTGTCAACTGCTATTCGCAGAGTCATACCAAGGATATTCAACTCTTCATAAATTCTCCTGGTCGTTCACTCAGGTGATGTTTCGGTTCCTGAAGATATGAGTTATCATTGTTGCTGCTTTTAGTTTCTTTCAAATATGTAGAATATGGTAAAAGATTGCTTGCATAGGCTATTTAAATTGCAAATTTAGAACTGCAATTAATATCCGATGTGGTGTATGCAGTAGATACTGATATGCTGTGCTCAAACAAGGAAGGGGGGAGGTTCGGTGATTAGTGAAGTAGGGTGGTTGGAGGACAGAAGAGAAAGATTAGGGGTTCGTCATTTATAATGTTTTATTTTTGTTAAAAGGTCATGATTTTTCTACAATCAGTACATTTTCTGCATCGTTAGGATTTGGATATTTCTGGAAATGATGTTCATATGGATAACCTTGAATTGTTGATGCTTCATCATTCATTTTTGTTCTATTTATTGGTTACAGGTACTGCACTGTTGGTTGACCAACCCAAGGACCGTGCTATTACATGTACTTCTCATGTCTTCTACTTCTCTGTGTGAAATCTCTCTCATAACTTCAATAGTTCACTTCATCCTTTTTTGGGGTTGGGGGTGGTGCCTATGTTTGGTAATTTTGGTTTATTACTCTTTTGTCTTTTGGGGTTTAATTTAATGGAACTAATTTTAATTCTTTGTACTAGACTTTTCTGAAAAGTTTAATTTAATGAGTTCATTTTAACTGATGATCAGTGACAAATTAGGTTTCCTATTCCAAGATGATGTCTCAATTGATAGACGATCTATAATTAAGGTTTCCACATGATAATCCTTGGAACATCTGATGATTTGGGTTTTTTTTTCTTACTTATTAATTTTTTAGTTCTATATGAGATTTTCTAATGGTGTTTTCTCCATTTTTTTTCCAGGCTCAATTGATCTCTTCACTTCTGCATTTTTTCCTTGAGAAAAGTTTCTATTTTTGGAGGAATAGTTTGCAATAGTTGCGTCCTTTAGTAGACAATTTCGTATCTTCATCTCCTTTTAAAGTTTAACACTAACTCTAATTGCATCATTTCTGAAACCGTGAAGTCACATCATATTATGCAGGTTTTAGTTCAAAATTTAAAGGAAAGAGAAAATGGTAGAGAAGAATAGGCTTCCTTTTAGGGGATTAATTGAAATGTATCCACCAAGATAACCATAGAAGGTAGTAACAAATGAAGGGTCAAATAGGGCTTAATTCAGTAGAAGGAATAAACTAATGAAAATCAAAGGCTTGAACATCGGAATTGTCCACGGGATAGTTGGGACTGACCATTTCTATTTGGTGAACCGGAGTTCAAGGCGGAATCTATCTGCACAAACCATGACCTAGGGAAATGAGGTAATTATCCTCTCCATCTTTAGAGTTTATTGTTGTCATGTTAAAACGTGATTAGTATTTTACTTAGACATGAATATTAAATGAGTAACAATTAGAGTTGATAAATTCTTTAAAAGTTAATGCTAAGAAAAATATTATTGTATTATTACATGCTGTGAGTTCCAATTAGAGTTGAGGATGCATGCTCTTCACAGATGAGGATACATGTTGTGAGTTACATTATTACGTCCATTGCTCTAATTGGAGAAGATTGCCCCTTACATAGCCAAGAAAAATATTATTGTACTATTGTATTTGTTCAGTTTTAGTTCCATTTCTTATGATTTTACTTTACAAATTAATATTAAATATTACCTTTTTTCAATTTTTTCATTACTATTCTGTACTATTGTGGTTTCTATTTTTGGATGATTGATTTGCTTTATAATTAATAGTTGTTTGCATCTTTTATTAATGTCATACATATTGTGTACTACTATTTCTTTTCCACTTTGCAATATGACTATTCCTCTATACTATTAAATTATTTTTCTTCATTTCTCCGATTTAAACACCGTGTAAATACACAGGTACAAACTAGTAATAATTAAATGCTAATTTGAGCCATGAAGTCATGTCACATGCCATTACACTAAGAAGAAGACAAAAGGAGCAAGTTTAATCCCTCATTTTTTGGGTTGCCGTGCGGCCACCAGCCTCCAAGTAGAACTCTTTTGGGAAAAGCAATTTTCACCACTTGCCTAGCTTGGCTTATTATTGTAAGTGGTAGACTAGTACAGTACAGCTGTAACGACAATCTAAAATTCAAGTTTTCATAATAATTTCATAAAAAAATGTTATTAATCATATCAGTTCACATTCATGGATATTTGGATAAGTTATCCAAAATTCGAATATTGATTGAAATTAGGGGACGACAATAGATCAAATGAAGCCATATTCATATATATTTATATCAATTTGATTTAATCTCTTCTATATCGATATTTAGATTTGATAAAATTGATCCGAGATCTGAGGTATGAGGTCTGAAATCTAAACAGAACGACATGTGGCCATAGCCGACCCGATACCGAAAATATGTTTACTTGATAGTGGATCTGAAACGCGGATTGACCTCAATCGAAAAGTAGCCGACTCGAAATTTCCTATAACACTGCTTCTTTTTGAATGACATAGTTATTGGACCAAAAAATAGGTTATCCAAAGTCAATTAAAACCGAACTTTATCTGACTCAAATTGAATTGACCTAAAATGTTGTTTGAACCGAAATAAGACCCAACCGGACTTAACTCGACTTGTACGCGACCGAATAATCCATTTGCTAGGTCAATCCATATATCCACGTTCATATCCATTTATTTCATAATTCCTCCATCCATGTTCGTATCCATAAGATAAAGCGGATTATTGGATGTCTACTGGAAATCCTTTTTGTATTTTGTTCATTTTTATTTTGAACCAAGCATATAAATTATGTAAGTCACATACGAAAGGAAAGTTTGAATGCAGAATACTAATTAAAATGCTTTTAAATAGTAAAAATGTAAATAAAGGATTTATTGGTAGTGAATTATGCTTAAGGATTAATGAAGAGTAATGGATAATGCCTAATAAGCTTTTGTATTTAGTTAGCTTAAAAAATCAAGAAATATTAGGACTACTCACCTACTGAAAGGAATAAATGCAATGTGAGAGTTATATATAGTTGGGCAAAGCTAACCTAATATGATTACCGATTCAAAATCGACACGAAGTTAGATGTGTTAGATCTAGTTGTCAACTTATTTAATTAAACAGGGTTGATATATTTTGACACATTTAATTAAATGGGTTATGTTCAGTTCAAGTTTTTCGACATGAAAAAAAAATATATAACACGTTTAATTTAAAAAGTTAAACATGTCAACACATTTATCCTTTTATCATTAACCTACTTATCTTTTTATTTGATAATTAGGAACACAAAACTAAAAAATAAATATAAACATGTGAATCATGATGGATTGGGGGAGCTTTACACAGTGGTTGCTTGATTTTATGTGAACTTAATTTTTAAGTTATATAATCACATATTAGTGGAAAGCATGACATGGGTAAATGGACATTTAGGTAACTTTAGTTAATCCGTTTATATTTAACATGTCAAAATCAGGTCAACTCATTTAAAAGTTAAATGTTATAAGTTAAAGTTTTTCAATATATTTAATAAACATATTAGGTTCAGGACAAGAGATTTTCAAAACGTGAAGTCTGATGCAAACTCAAATCCAACCTGACTTTGGCTCTAGTTATATGTAACTTTCTAAGAGGAGGGGGGGGGGGGGGGGAGCTACAGTACCCAATAGATGAATAAATGGCCGGCTAATTGTCATTCTTAACCGGCCCACTTAATATTCATATCCGATCCATATTCATTAATAATCCATTTTAACTCATTCATATTCACCTAATGTAGATTGGTTGGATCGAGAGTCCATTGCATGCGGATGACATTGACATTCCAAATTAAAATACTGTATGCGGTTTGAACTTATCTATGTGATACTAGACCTGTTAATTCGGTCGGACGGATTAAATGCATATCGGTCTATTTAGAATCCGAGTTTGCAAATATGTAACCCTAAAGTCTTGAGTTCGAGTCAGACCTAGCGAGTTAGAAGTATTTTTTATTAATTTTTTTCTTTGACAAATATTATAAGAATTAATGTAATTCTTTTAAAAAATATATAAAAAAAGCATCTAGTTTCAACACTTCAAACTTTACTTTTAAGCTCCCTTTTAGGTGATAGTCTATTGAACCTAAGAGTCTCATTTACTTTTTAAGCCATATTTTTCCCAACAAGAGTATAATGAAAAAAAGAAGAGAAAAGAAAATTGCAGACACATTTAACTAAAATTGGTTTGAAATGTACTTGATTATGCCGATATCATGCGTTCGAAGAAAATTATCAACCATGTGCAAGTCATTTTTGGTTCAAATTTACTACCTTATACAATGATACAATGATTTGACTAGATGATGAAAAGATAATTCATCATGTGAAAAAGACCAAATAATTTTAGCGATAGTGTCACAAAAAAGATGCTATAGTAATAGATTACAGTAATGGATATGGAAGAGATACATGCAAATTTTAAAAGAGGGTGAAACATAGAGTTTTGCTCTTTTTAAGTAAGGTTTTAATGGCTACACATGTGCATTAGTTGGTGAAAAGTCAACATATATATTGGATAAATAGAATTTTTACATAAAAACCTATGTATTAAAAAATAGCCTAATACAAACAGGTCAACTATAACCCTAACGTGCTTGACCCAATCAGGGTTTGAGTCCAAAATCTTGTCGAAGACCCTAACTTTTTTAGGCATGATTAGGTAAACTTTTGCCAGGCCTAAGGGATAATATAAATATTATATCATTTCAATTTGTGGAGTTATAGCCAAAACGTAAAAGCATTGTCTCATATTATAGCGATCAAAGTATGATTTAGTCATATATGGCTAGGGATTTTTGGGGGGCGTGGTGGGGGAGGAAAGAAAGAATAATTTTTTCTGGATTTATTCTTTTTTTTTTTGATCTTAGATCCTCCATTTTACTGGAGTTGAGTTATTATTGGCTCAATAAAAGGTAGAGGTCTTCATTCACAAATTTTCTCCATTCACAAGCCTCGAACTCAAGACTTTATTTAAGAGAAACAAGTGTCAAACCACTTGAACCAAGCTATATTGGTATTTTTTGATGATTCATAGTTATTTCATGCAACAATTAAAATACATATTTGACTCAAATAAATACTATCTTGAATATGAAAATAATATTTAACCTTAAAAATGCTGACCTAAAACAAATTGACTACTTGGCTTCTCACTTTCGTTACATCGTAATAGAGCATGGAGAAAGGATGCACAGATTGATTACTATTCCTTGATCATGGTTGATCTACTTATTTGTATAGCATTCCTGAGGGAGACAATCTTCCAACGTAAAAGATTGTACATGATGAGTTCTCATACTTGATGAGTTCTCATATAAAAAGGGGATCTTACTTGATCCATTCCCTACACACACACACACACACACACACACACACACACATATATATATATACATACATACATACATATACATATATATATATATATATATATATATATATATATGTATGTATGTATGTATGTATGTATGTATGTATGTATGTATGTACATATATATACATACATATATATATATACAAGAACAACAATAAACTCCCAGTGTGGGTTCCGCTTACGTGGGGTCTGTGGAGATCCAGCTGTAGGCAACCTTACCTCTACCGGTATTCCTACCCATAGAGAGGTTGATTCCATAAGACCCACAAAACAGTTTTGTGAAAAAGGTTTATAGAGAAAACGATTGCAAAACCAGTTACCAAGTAGGAGAAAGAGGACGAGAAAAGGTTCCGGATAGCAAATAAAGAGGGAGCGGAGACATACCTCAAACACACCATGGGCGCTTGGTGCCGTCACATCCCAGAAAAGCACGACTTGTAGAGAAGCACACCAAAACCCTACCCGCCCCACACCGCCTAAGCTACTGCCACCTACAGAGCCGGTCCTCTACAACCAGAGATCTTAATCCTGTCCCGCCACAGCCTCCTATCCTGCACCATGTCCTCCGTCAGACCGATAACTCTCAGGTCCTCTCTAACCAGTTCTTCTAGGCTCTTCTTCGGTCTACCCCTCCCTCTCTTACCACCGGGGGGGTTGATCATCTCACACCTTCGCACTGGGGTGGCCACAGTTCTCCTCTTCACGTGGCCGAACCATCTGAGCCTCGATTCCCTCATCTTCTTCTATATGGGGGCCACTTCAGCTAAGCCCCTGATTACTCCATTCCTAATTTTGTCCAATCTCGTAAAACCACATATCCACCTAGCTATTCTCATCTCAGCTACCATCAATCTTTGGACCTACGTCTTTTTTAGGGGCCAACACTCCGATCCATAGAGAACAACCGGTCTAACTACCATCCGATAGACCTTGCCTTTCAATCCCATGGGCACTCTCCTGTCACACAGCACCCTTGACACTGACTTCCACTTTTGCTAGCCCAGTTTAATCCGTAGGCTAATATCCTCGTCAATGTCCCCATTCTGCTGGATGATCGAGCCCAGATACTTAAATTTAGCGACCTTCGGTATTACCCTCCCATCTAGTACGATTTCTCCCCCCTCTTCTATCCATCCGTTGAAACAACAGAAGAGGTAATCCGTTTTTGATCTACTCAACCGAAAGCCCCTAGCTTCCAGCGTATGCCTCCAACTCTCCAACCTATCATTCACCCCCTGCCTGGTCACATCGATAAGAACGATGTCATCTGCAAATAACATGTACCAAGGCACCTCGTTTTGGATTCCTCTAGTGAGTTCATCCACAACTAATGTGAAAAGAAACGGGCTTAAGGCGGAGCCCTGATGCAGGCCCAAACTGACAGCAAAGTCATTGGAGACCCCTCCCGGACCCTAACACTCGTCCGTCCTCCGTCGTACATATCCTTGATTATACGAATGTACGCGGGCGACACCCTTCTCTCTTCTAAACACCTTCACAAAACCTCCCTTGGAACCCTTTCATATGCTTTCTCCATGTCAATGAACATCATTTGGAGATCCACCTTTCTGTCCCTGAACAAGCCCATGAGCCCTCTGAGGAGGTAGATCGTCTCAATAGTCGACCTTCCTGGCATGAAACCAAATTGGTTCTCTGAAATCTCTACTTTCTCTCAATCACCCTCTCCCACAGCTTCATAGTGCGGCTGAACAGCTTGATGCCCCTAAAGTTATTACAGTCTTGAATATTCAATTTGTTTTTGTACAGTGGGATGACTGTGCTGGCCATTCACTCTCTGGTCATAT
>JACYFF010031958.1:16637940-16677403 GCA_017589665.1 Selenicereus undatus | reverse complement strand
CATTTGATTAGTTTTCCGGTCATTTCAAACCTTTCTTTTTAGTTAGTACCAATATACACAATACTCGGGGCAGGCAACTTTCGCAATTGGGGAAAGACATAAGACCCTCAGGAAGGAGAAGTTTATTACTTCCCCAATGGGAAAGACAACTACCACAACTATTAAGTATAATAATACTAACTAAAAAGAAAGGTTTGAAATGACCGGAAAACTGATCATTCCCCTTCCCGACCTTCAATGTGAAATGTAACTGTTATGGATGACAGTGGGTTCTGGACCCGATCCAGATCTATAAAACCCGAACCAAATTAGATGGTCTGGGTCTAATCAAATGAGACCCGAACCAATCTTAAGCGGGTCTGAGTCTAAGGAATGTGGGTCGGGTCTAGCTCTAGGTTTGAAAAATTTAGACCGAGACCCAACCCAAGACCCATTGATTTTATTTTTTTTATAAAAAAAAGTATCAAATGCAATTGATTAAAGTAACTCTGAATTTGTAAACCCTAAAGTCACTTTGCTTATTGTCAGTCGTAGAAGAAAAGCTATTATGTTATGTTTGCAGACTTTGTTTTCGTGGTTTGTACTAAAGTACTATTTTTGGTATGTGACACATAAATAAGAACATTTAGTTATGGTATATGCCATGTAGAATTTTTTTTATTAGACATTTTGTCTTCTAAATTTAATTATTTGTATTTAGAATGTGCTAATTCCTGTTGGGATGTGGAAAAAATAATCTTTAATGTGAAAAACAGTTAGGATCCGTGGACCCGCCAGACCCACGGATCTGGGTTTGGGGCGGGTCTGGGTCCGGGTCCAAAAAATTAAATGGGTTTGTGGCCAAATGGACCCAACCCAAACCCGACGCATTGGCATCCCTAGTAACTGCCTTAGCACAAAGCGAGAGAGGAGACAAAGTTGGAGGAAGGGATATATGGCTAGTTTGGAAGTGAAATTATTTTTATTCTTACTTGGGGAAAAAATTTTAATCTATATTGATTAATACTGATTAGTACAATTAAGCATCAACAAAAAGAGTTTGTGTTCAGAAATAACTTTAGAGCATTTTGTGCCTTTAAATTTTTGGGACTCGTTATACATAATTAAGCAAACTCCTCAATTTTTGTTAGTACAGGACCACCAAAAATACAGTCGGATTTCAAGTACGCCTTCAGTAAAGGGGTTGGAGCATTAGATACATCATATTAGGGTTCAAACCTACAAGAAGCTTGCTAGCCTACAATTCCCTCACAAGAAAGTACTATGAGATTGCCCTCAATAAGCCTTAGGTGGTAGTAGTACTGGTGACAATTGATATATGGAAGTTTACTGAAAGCTCTTGGCAATGTAATTTTGGACACAGCGACAAATAGAAGCATAGAGCTATTGTACGAAATTCTAAAATCAATAATCGCAATTCGCAAAGAATGTATAATTCAGTAACCATTGTGCTATTAATTAGTAGCTTGACTTCGGAGTTTTTTTCTTCAGCAAGCAACGGATGGATATATATCATATGCTCCATAAAACAGGGGATCTGCGCATAAACAATCTATTTCTGGGGGCGCTAATTCAATGCTCGGCTTACATGGCTCACGTGCAGGTCCTTGGCCTATTGCCCTAGTGTACCAAAATAACAAACTTGAGCTCATCAAAGGCTGTCGTTGATTTTTTAAAAAATTTTTTGGGTGGTGGTGTGGTCTGTCGAAACTTTCTTTCCTGAAATTCTGATCGCTGTCATCTAAAAGATTAATTGCTTTATAAAACAATATTCAATAACGCCTAAAGATATTCGCATAATCAGCTGAGCTGGGAAATGGATTGGGTCTTGGCAATCTACCCCGTTAAATCATAGGTCGATGGGTCAAGGCTCGTGAAACCACACAATTTGCTTTAATAGACGGGATAGGGCGAGTCGCGGGTTGAATGGGTTAACTATTTTAGTTACATTGTAACATTATTAAAATTTATTTGACTTAAAACCCAACCCAAACTGCAATGAAAAACGGTGCGATTGGGCCCGCCCACAACCCATTGACTACAAGCCAGGGCCAGGCTTGACTTGGAGCAGATATGAGTAGGACCGAGTCTAGTTCGCCCAATTCCCAACTCTAATAATCGGTATCTAGTTGGGAGTTGTCCAACAAACATTAGAAGCTGTGGCTCTATTTTTTGGGTGCGAATGAGAAATGAATATCAATCTAAATGGAATTTAAAATCAAATATCTAATAAAGCTCCTATGAACTTTGCGCTATCAAACTAAGTTACACCCACAAAACTATCACTCCGTTATTTAGGCCGTGTTCGGGAATAGCGTTTTGGGTAGTGTTTATTATTTTGATCAAATCAATACACTAATTAGTTAATTTTTAGTGTTCGGTAAACTAGTGTTTTGACTAGCATTTCAAGTACCGTTTAGCATTTTAAGTAACTTTTTTGAAAACCTAATAGTATTAACCTTTGACATTTAAAAGTAGCGTTTCATATTTTTTAGCAAAAAAAATATCCTTTAAAAATTTTATCTTTGAAAATTATCTATATCCGTTTATGTCAATTTCAATTAATCAACTAGCATAACATCGAAATTTACCGAACACATTAGTTTCAACGGCTAATCTAAACAGCTATCCGCTAACAACTAAATTAGAAACGTTATCCGCTATCTAAACAGTTATCCGCTACCTGAACTGCTATGCGCTATCTAAACAACTAATTTTACCGAACAGGGCCTTAGTTTAATTAACAAAGCTTTTCAAAATCTTATTAGCAATTGGAAGTTATGTCCAACATATCTTACCCTCTATACTTTCCTTTATTAAAACTACTACATGCTTGATAAAGTGGTAGGACCTCACTTTTAGGACAAAGTGGAACACTCCTGTCAATGTGTTTGGAATATTTAACAAAGGCGCGCTCAATATTACAACCTATCAGACAAACTACCATATGCTTGATAAAGTTCTGAACTGTCCACCGCTGGATGCAAAATACAATAAGTCAATCATGAGGACTTGCAACAAGGGTGTGATGGGGCTAGGGTAAAGTGTGAGAAGTGGAATAATTTGGGGGAAGCGGAGCTATTAGTCAAAGGACTAGGGAGCGAGAACACTTCCACAACCAATGCGATGATTACAACCTCACACCTCAATTGCAAGCTGAGCAACAGCCTCACAAAAACCTCGAAGGAGGAATCAAACAAGCTTATTGAAACGGTCTCACGCCAACCACCTTATTTGCAACTTCTCTATTTCTCTTTTTTTGTTTTTTTTTTGTTTTTTGTCGAAGAGAAGCAAAAATATAGAAATGTAGATAGCGTTGGAGATATCAAAAATCAATTTGCAATCCCTCGACATAAACCACTAAAATAGCACCCGAATTGAATTGACTTCCCAAGCATACCCAACTACCATGTGGAAGTGTCGCTCCACTAGACCTCGACAAGGGTGAAAATGATATACATAGGCCAAGTGTATAGTGGATGGGTTACAACAACAAAGACATGGGAAAAGCACAAAGGGGTATCAAAGGAAGTAGTCAACAACCTGTGGCTTTTTGGCTCATGTGGTTATTCGAAATAAAGATTGCCTCAATCATATTAACACATGCAAATGCTAACTGGGATTTCAAAGAGAACAAGACCAAGTTCTAGAGATGCATCATGGAGGAGTCACACATGAAAGGAAGTAGAAACTATATGTAATGAATAGTCATTAGGCTCAAAAATCCCACAGGTAAACATACCACAGTCAAGTAACTTACTCCAACACATGTCCCATTTGTCAAAGTCAGTCAGATAAGACCACATGAGTCTCAAGGGTAATTGGCATGCAACATACGGCAAAGAGACTACGGATGGCACAGTCAAACACGGTTTTCATAAAAATCACATCAAGACAAACCACACCTCAACACACAAATTAACATGATCGATCAATCATCACCCCTTTCATTCTCATCATAAGAGGGGTTTGACAAACTAACTAAGAAAACAATAAATCATATAAATGACAATGAAGAGAAGGGGAGAGATAGTACCTGGAACGCTTATGTATGCCCAGCTCGATCATTGCTCCTTTTGGGATGCAAAATCTAATTCTATATGCTCTAAGCTATATGCTCTAATAAACAGAATACATAAAAACAACCTAATGAAACTATATGCAGTTCTATCTATATGATGTGAATGCAAGTGACGTCAGCCGACCCAACCCTAGGATCCGCGATTTCGCCCAAAGAGTGATAAGCTCACCCCCCATGCTTGAGATTGTCATTGTCCTCAATGAAAAAGATGCAGAAAAAGAGCAAGGGAAGGGGTAATGCAAGGACTGAAGGGTGAAAGGGGGAGGGAAAAGGGCGGGGGTGACACACTAGGTTTTTATTTTTTTAAATTTTTTTTAAAGCGATAAATGCCTTGGGTTGCCTCCCAAGAAGCGCTTGTTTTAGGTCCTAAGCTTGACCCTCACCTCAGGAGAGATATGACGGCGAGATGGAGGGAGGTGGGGTAGTTGAAACATCAAACGGTTGTACATCCAACACCTCATCCCCATGGCTGATATCAGAAATAAACGCTGCTTAGAAAATGTCTATATCCCAAGGAGGCCATCTAAATGTGAGAGTAGTCAATGGGGCCCGAAGGGACAAGGTTGTCGTCTTCATATGGGGTCTGCCACCCCAATTAGTAAGCTCCGCATCCGGGACAGGTGGAGGAGGAGTGAAGAGAGTAGGGGCTATAGGAGTGGAATGGGCTCCAGGGTTGGGAGATGGTGTGGGTGAAGAAAAACATAACGTAATCCGTTCTCCACACATCGTGAAGGTCATGGTGCCGGTCGGTACATCGATCACCGCCCCCGCAGTCGCAAAGAATGGACGACCTAAGACGAGGGGGGCCAGGAAGTTCTCGTCTATGTCAAGGACGACAAAATCACATGGGACGCGGAACGTGCCCACCTGAATAGGGAGATCCTCCAGAATGCCTATACGCTGCCTGATGGAGCAGCCCGTTAGTTGAATAGTCATGCTAGTGGGACTGAGGTCCCGTAGTTGCAGCTTCTTACAAAGAGAGAGCAGTATAAGGCTCACGTTGGCGCCTAGATCGCAGAGGGCTCTCTCAATCTGTGTATCCTCTATGCATCATGGGATAGAGAAACTTCCAGGGTCCTGCAGTTTCAATGGCGATCGCCTATATAAGAGTGAGCTCCAGGATCCGCTAATAGGGGCCACTGAAGCGTCTTTAGGTTCTCCCTTCTTGGACAAGAGCTCTCTCAAAAACTTTAAACGGGCAGGGGCATCCTTGAGAGCTTCCAGGAAAGGGCTACTAACACAAATTCGGCATAAGGTCTCTAGGAATCGTGCGAATCTAAGTTCAAGCTGAGATAACTTGGACCATGCCAGTCATTGGGGGAAAGGCGATGGGGGCTGGTAAGTGCGAGCGGAAGATGAAGGACTAGGCTCTCTAATAGAACTCAAATTCTCTTCTCTCTTATTCCCCTCTGTTCTTGCAGAATCAGGAATTGGAACCACCTCCTGGAGAACTATCACCGGACTCTCCTCAAACCCCTCTCCCATAGTGGGGATGGCATTGGCGTGACCTCGGGGGTTAGTCTCGGGCTGGCCTGGCAGATGCCCCTGAGGCCGGGACATGCAGGTAGCTCACCTATTGGGCAATCTGGGCGATCTGAGTATCCATCGTCTTCTGGTGGGCGGCTGTAGCATCGACCCTGGAGGTCAGTAGATTGATTGACTCACTAAGAGTCTCGTTGGTCTTGGTTTGGGTCACTATGAAGCGCTTCATGAGACTTTCTAAGTGAGATGTGGGTTTAGGAGGTGGAGGGGGTGAATTGTAGGGAGCTCTGTTGTGGAAACCAGGTGATTGGACAGAACTCTGGGGGTGAGGGTCGGAATTTTTGTAGAGAGGGTTTGGGTGACTCTTCCAACATTGGCTATAGGTGGTGGGTTGGGGGTTATTTTGTGGTGGTGGGTTGTAATTGTGGAAAGCGTTGATGTGTTCAATGCTAAGGGGGGGCATTGCAACACTCAATGGAGGTATGTCCCTATACACCACAGGCTTGACAATATGCATAGGCCCCCATTGATGGCCCCGTAGAATTGATTGATGGGGCAGTCACTTTATCCAGTCGCTGTGTGAGGGCATCCACCCTACTGGCTATGAGCGTCACAACGTCCACCTCATGTCTGCCATCACCTCTCTTGGGGGATGCCCTCTCACTCGACCAGTGATAATTGTTGGATGCCATCTCTTCCAACAATGCCTTTATTGCTTCAGTAGACTTGCCCATGAGAGCAACCCCCGCTGCGGCATCAACAGAAATCTTCACTGACCGCTCCAACCCATTGTAGAAGGTTTGGATTAGGAGCCAGTTAGGAATTCCATGGTGGGGACATTGCCACTGGAGGTATTTAAACCTCTCCCAGACCTCATAGAGGGACTCCTCATCTTGTTGGGTGAAGGATGTGATGTCCGTCCTTAGCTTTGCAGTCTTGCCAAGTGGGAAGTATTTGCTGAAGAAAACCTTCGAGAAAGCCTCCCAGGTGGTGAACGAGTTGGGCTCCTCATTCTGCAGCCAATCACTGGCTCTATCCCTCAGTGAGAAGGGAAAGAGCCTTAGTCGAATCGCATCGGTGGTCAACCTGTTGAGTTTGATGGTGTCACACTTCGCAAGAAATTTGTGAAGGTGCACATTGGGGTTGTCCGAGGGGTGCCCGCGGAACTGGTCCCGCTCCACGAAGGTGATGAGTCTTAAATAGTACCGCAAGTGCACGACATAGCTGTAGCTAGCAACCGACAAGTACGGGTCGAATTCACAGGGGACTTTGCTTTCAAATACTAGAACTAGATTATTCTACCCAAGTTAGGCAATCACAATTGGAGTTTTCTAGCTTTACTAAGGGAAATAACAACTAAAAGGTGGAATAAACAGCAAAAGAGTAAACACCTCGGTTGGAATTAACAGTACGACTATGCTAGTGAATCAGTTACTAGCCCTACCAAGCATTCCCAAGAATACATCAAGAATGGATAGATTGTCAATTAAGACCATCTCCTCCCTCTCTTAAGGGTCAAAGACTAATCCTAGAACTATAGTCGCCTATTCTCATGGGACTAAAAGTTGAAGGATTACAAGGTCTACAATCTCAAATCCCAGTTAGGATCTTAATTATTTTCATATTAAAACCCTAATCGTCTACTAAGTCGCACTAGGTAAAGGTTTCGTCTCTCAACGCTCTCCTAAACCCTAGTAAGGATGATGAATACTCTTTTGAGCATTTCATCGAGCATGTGACGTGCATAGTAGAATTCACAATTACAAAACAAAGGGAAAGTGGGGATTAGGCCAATTAATGATTGAACCATACACGTTTGGCATTAATCCCAACCTAAGTTGGAGGATTTAACCTATAATCATGTTTAGAATAGTAATCCAATTACTCAATTCAACAACCATGGCATCCAAACTTTAGAACAATTAAGAACAAGAGGAGAGACAATTAAGATGAAAAACCTTGAATTAATCGCATGAGTTAATGGTAGAACAAACTTCAATCCAATAGCGAATTCAAAAGTGCGAAAATAAAACTCTCTAGTAAAACCTAAGAATCGCTTAACTGTATGGGAAAAGAAAACTTAATGTCCCTCAAAACAACCACGAAGGAAAATTTAAGTCGCGAATCGGAATGGGGGTGGCACGATCGTGCTCTGAGGCACGGTGGGACCGTGCCGAAAATCTGGCACAACCGGCAAAAACCAGCACAAGTGGCACCGGCATGCCATTTGGCACGGTCATGCCACAGGTCGTGCCACTTGGCGGCTTCGACCGGTTGTGCCAGTTTTTATGGCTCGGCTATGCTACCCGTGTTCGATTCCTTGGGACTTTCGTGTGCGCTTTTTCGTGGCTTTAAACTCACCTCCTTAGCACTTCTTTATGCTAAATGTCGTCCATCTTTTCGTTTCTTCGACAAAGTCCCTGAAAACACCGAAAGACGCTATATGAGTGGAATGTACGCTAAAGGAGGTTAATTCGACCCTTCCCTTAGTAGGATTGAACATGAAAACACTGAGAGAAAAGGTCGATTAGGGGATGAAATTGGGACAAAATAGAGGTTCATCAATGACCCCCGAATAGTGGCATCCAGATCTGGGTATTAATGAAGATATTCCATGGGGTGATGTTCGATTGATTTCAAAGATATGATAATTTGATTGTTTACTCATCCATAATTTAGGCCTTACAAGTAGCCCGCTACCATAATTTAGGTGATGTCTTTCCTTTTTCTTATTGTATTTATTTCAGCCTTTTTGGTGTAGGGGCTATTGCACTTTGGTATGGTGATTTATGCTCTACATCACGTATCTATGACTCTAGAGTTGTAATTAGAACTAATCTTGAATTTATGGTTAGTGTGGTGCTGCTTGATGTATCCTATAATATGTATTTTATGGAAGGCTTCTTTTGTTCCTATAAATGGGCGAATGGTTTAGCTACCAGCCAGTCCACCCTGAAAGTCAACTTAGGAATTGTTGTTTTTGGCTTATGTTTGACTTTGCACCAACATCTCCTCTAGCTCTTAGCATAGCTCCAATAGTGGTTCTCACATCCAATACAATGTTTTCACTGCTAATTTTTCTTCCAAATCTAGAAACCCAAGTATGCTGGCTGGAGGCAGATCTAACAATGATAGTCACCCCAGTGGACTTACCAGATCCTAATACTCAACCGCCCTGAAACTTCGTGTGCCAGGTACTCTTAGTACTCACTTGCCCACATCTGCCCCCAGAATCTCATCCTTCAATTCTTTGAAGTAACCTTCCTAGGCAATTGGGGGTGAACATGGCCTCTTCATCAAGCCATCCACAACATGACTCATTAATGCTTGAGTTACCTCCACCACCCCTAGTATTGACATGGAGGAGCTCAAAGCTTGCTTTCTTCTGAGTAAAATCTAGGGGGATCTTGTTCCATTACATGCTATAATTCATAAGACTAATTCTGATTGGAAATTTATCAAAGGTTAGGTTGAGTATATTGATATGGTTAATGACTGGATTATACTACACTTTTCTAATGCAGAAGATAAGATGCTGGTGTATGACAATAGACCTTGGCATGTGAATGGTCTCAACTTTGTCATTGATAATTGGGTACCATTCTTTGACCTATATTCCACATCAATAGGTAGAATTAACTATTGGGTCAGTGTTTCCAGACAATCTTGGGAGTTCTAGGACAGAGATGCACTGGCTGATATGCTCAAGCCTATTGGTACTATGGTAAGAGTGGATCAAAATACTCTATTGAGGTTAGAAGATAAATTTGTTCGTGTTTGCCTTAACATTGATATCACTTTCCCCTCTCCATGACAGCCTTATCATCTCAATAGATGGTAAACACACGAGAGTTCCTCTTATCTATAAGGGACTTCATGAGGTTTGTCCCCTCTATGGTGGGGACTCTCACCAACTGGAGAGTTTCCCCATTCTACCTGTGCAATAGAAAATTGAGGTTATTATATAGAAATTCGGTTCTCATGGGGTGTCTCAGTCCAAACCCAATCCTTCTTCTTCCGGGCCCACTACTGTGGTTGACAATTAGATTACTATGGCTCCAAAAAAAGGGTCAAATCTACCCTTGCAACACACCTTAGTAGGCAAGCTATTCTGAAGCCCAATCCTGCTAACCTAGGCCTATCTCATATAGTCTCTAACCCTATAATCAAGCTAGTCGATCCTGCCCCTACTAGGCTTGAAGGCATCATCCTAGCTAACGCTTTTATCATGTGCCCTCAATAACCTTTGGGAGCCCTTCACTGACCCCTCAATGTTATGAATGAGAAGGGTACTAGTGATAATGTCAATGTGGACATTTTTCTCAACTTGGAGAAAATTAAGGATGTGGAAATGTGCTCAGATTCAGCAAAGAGGAAATGAGTGGCCGATGGTAAGGAGTCATCCTCAGAAGCCTAAGCTACTAGCCATGTGCCACTAATCTAGATGCATGTAGCTGTTACTGTACTTATGAATAAGATTACTCTAGCCGTGATTTTTGTTTTATATGGGTGCCTATGGACTGTATTGCTTCATGTCTTTTTTTAGTGTTAGCTAGGTTTCTATTCTGTAAGGGTAGTGATAGACCTGATCTATCTAGTGTGTATCATGCAGTCTATTGGACTCACTCAAGTTTAATGAAAGATGATGGTTTGATATTAATGTTTGCCTATTTAAAATTTCTCCATGTTGCTTGCTATTTTCTCAAGCCCCCCTTCTGGTTTTATTTTTGGCATCACAACGTTTGCTATGTTAGTATGTCTAAGAAACCTGAGGGATGCTAGACGTTGCGTACCTTGATTAGGAAGTGTGTTGCTCCTTTAAAGAGTGAGCAGCCACGCGAATTAAGGGAGAATTGATGGCCCCTCCCTTTTTCTAAGGTTTATGATAAGACTCTTATAACTGAGACCTTTCCTAATCAACCCATCATGCTTCTTATTGTAGCTACATGTGCATGTCTATTTGCTTTAGCAAGCTTGATTGCCCCATCTACTTGTATGTAATTTGCTATGTAACTATGGGACTTGGTTGGTCTCTTTTGCTACTTAGGTGGAGGTATTATGAACATGACATGTTTCTCATACCACCTCAATAGCATGTTTTTCGTTTCTGCAGGGCGATTGGCATCGGTGCTCTTTTTAGGTTGACGCCTTCTAAAAGTACAAAGCGATTGGTCAAAAAGCTTCCCCCCAACATTATCTGGAGAGCAGATAGGATACTAACTTTGGGACTTGTTTCCACTTATCAGTGTAGCAAGGTGCCATTTGTTTGTATTTATTATGAGGTTCTCTAGCTGTGTTATGGTTTCATTATTGCTCCTTTTACATCTGGTAGTCTTACCTTTTTAGTGCATATCTTTCTCCTTTTATTCACCTATGTTTAAGACTCAATTGGTGAAAGAGGGAACTTGTTCCCCTAAGACCATATTTCAGAACGCCAACTAGCTAAGCCCATATTATGGTTTCCTTATCATCATCCACAATATATACTCTACAATATGTGTTTAGTAGTACCTGTCGGAGTCTAGACTAATTGATTGTTGCACAAAACTCTTTTCTATGAAGCCGAGAACATGTCTTAGTGCCCTTTACCTGCCTTGGCTTTGGGCCTATAACTGCTCAAGGTGCCATCACTATGTGTTGTTCCCCCATTAGTCTTTCTGTACCCCCTTCTGAGGGGGTAGTCCATAGATTACCCATGAAAATCCCATGCTGGAATGTTTAAGGCGTTAAAAAAAATCTAGTCTTACAAGAAGTTAGATTTTTGGTATGAACACATAAACGAGATCTCATCTTTCTCTTTGAAACCTTAGGCCCTGTTCTTTTCGTTGGGAACTTGCAGATGTGGAATGAGTGGGCGTAGGAAAGGGAGGGAAGGAGTGGATGGGAGTGGGTAGGAATGGGTGGCTGTAGGTAGGAGTTGAATGAAGTAGGAGAGTTGATGTAAGTTGTGATAGTAATTACCGATGATAAATTTTTTTTTAGACTAAAAAAATACTTTTCTGTATTGATTTGAGTACAAAATATTGTTTCGTGGCTATTGTTACCCAAAAAAAAATTTAATTTTCGTTATTCGTAAAACAAATTACGGATGTATTTTTTTTTCAAATATTAACCAAAGATGAACAATGAAAAAAAATACACATATGTTCAGGCGTCTTCTTTTCGTTGCTAAATTCAAATTTACCAACATCAACCCACACCAATCCACTTCAATTCACTTCACGAGCTTCAATAAAAAAAAATATCAACTTCAACCCATTTTAACCTACTTTAATCCACTTCAACCCACTTTCTACTATTTTAACCAACTTTTTACCCATCATACCAAAAAAAAATTCATCTCACTTCAACCTACTTCAACCTACTTCAACCAACTTCAATCCACTTCAGCCCGCTTCAACAAAAAAATACACACTTCAACCCACTTCTACCAATCTCAACCAACTTCATCCATTTACCATCCCATATTTTGCAACAAAAGAACAAGCCCCCAGTGCACGAAAAATAATCATTTGCAATTTGTGTGAAGAACTTCCAATATTTTGTTATTAATGCACTCGACAAAAAATATCTGTTCAAAATACACAGACAATATATATGCACTTCCTGTCACAAATTACAAACAGCGCCAAAAACATTTACACATTCCTTCATTATGTTGGAAAAACATCTGCAATTTCTATCACGAATTACAACAACAACTCCCAGTGTGGGTCCTGCTTTTGCGGGGTCTGGGGAAATCCAGTTGTAGGCAACCTTACCTCTATTGGTATTCCTACCCATAGAGAGATTGATTCCATAAGACCTACAAAATAGTTTTGTGAAAAAGGTTTGTAGAGAAAACGATGGCAAACCAATTACCGAGGAGGAGAAAAGGGTCCGGAGAGCAAATAAACAAGGAGCAGAGACATACCTCAACAAACCAGAAGCAGTTGATGCCGTCACATCCCAGAAAAGCACAACCTGCAGACAAGCACGCCAAAACCCTACCCACCCCACGTCACCGAAGCTACTACCACTTACGGAGCCGGTCCCCTACAATCAGAGACCTCTGTCACGAATTACGATGAACGAAAAATAAATCTGTTACATATACAGCAACAACCATCTATGCTTTGGTGACCTATAACAAATATTTTGTAACCAATGCAAAAAAAAAAAAGCATCTGTTCCATATGTAGAATCAAACACAAAATATCTACTAGTCACAAATAACTAACATTTGCTTAAGAACGCAAAAAAAAAATAATTATTTCTTCAATATATATAACAAAATTACGTCATTTAGAATTTCTGGCTCGATTAACAAATATTTCTATAACATCCAAAAAATAAATAAAACTTTTCATAATTGTTATCAGAATATTCGTAAACACAATTACATAAATTACAAAAGTTTTCAAAATATGAATAATAGTAGTTATATCGAAGAGTGTTAAGAAGTGGGTGAGAATGGGTGGGAGTAGGAAGGGTGATATTTTTTTTTAAAGTGTAGGAAAATGTGAGAAGGGGTGACGAAGTGGGTGAGAGTGGGAATGAATGAGATGGGCCCTTAAACCACGAAAAGAAGACAACCTTTAGTAGGTATTTTCACAAGGCAGTAATGTTGCCCAAGAATTGTTTCTATTTATCCTTATTCATTACTGTTTAATATCAATAATGCTATCAGTTACGTATAATTAAAAGTAGGCAGTTCTATATCAAAGAAACTACTAATTTATTATATTTTCATAGTAGCTTTGAATCGAAAAATTTTATCTATATCAAAGAAACTACTAATTTATAACAAAACAGTTAAAAACTAATTCAAAGTTGATATACAAATAGAAATTGAATCAAAAAACTTTGTCTATAGCAATGATTTATGTACTTTTCTACCCTATTACTTGCACTTTTTTGGTTTTGAGACCATAGATTCCACTATTGGAGTGTTTTACATAAACAACTTGATGTAACTCGGACTAACTAGTTAGAAAAAGTTGATATATAAATAGAAATTGAATTGAGTGTCGAAAAGTTTTGTGAGAAGTCTCTTTCTTCTGAAATTTCATCAGCACAAGAACAAGGATTTCAACAAGAGAAAACCATTTATTTTGTAGTAATGATTTGATCAGTGACTGCCAAACGTTTGGATGAATAATGAAAGGAGGGAGTTTTACATAACAATTTTTTGATGAGTTGCTTTGATTGATGGCGCGATCAGTGCAGGCTTCTGCCCAACGAGATCATCTAAAATAACTAGTAAAATATTTCTAAGTTACCGTTTTTTTTTTAAACACTAGCTTTTCTTATTCATATAATCATTTCTTTGGTCTCGACGTACACTTTACCCGATCACACCAACGAACACTAGAACAAATGTAACTCACACACACTCTTGTACTTTCCATTAGTAACCAAAGATATACAACAAAAAATGTTGAAAAATTCTCTGCTTAAGAAGTTGCAATTGGACTTGTGCTCTGCATTGCCTTGAAGGCCTCAAACCTTGGCTCTTTCTCCTGGAACTTCACCCCAACATAGAGCTTCATGTACTCCTCAAACACAAACTTGGGGTAGGCCGGACACTCTTCCTCTGACTTGGCTACTAAAGGAGGTGCCGGGTAGATCAGAGCATCACCGCCCGGGTTATAGAATGAGGCTATTGACATCCTGTTCCCATCTGTTTGTGTGATCACCCGGTGCTTCACACTCTTGTACTTTCCATTAGTTATCACCTAGTAATACAAGAAATTTGAAGCATGTATGAAATTGGTGTTTTGCTTCATTTTGTACTCCAATATAAGTATGATCAGTATTCAAATATGTATATGTACCTCGATTTGGTCACCCAAGTTGACAACAATGGAGTGCTTCATAGGTGGGACATCGACCCATTGGCCATCTTTGAGAAGCTGAAGGCCACTGACCTTGTCATCTTGGAATAGAAGGACGATGCCACCTGCATCTGTGTGAGCCCGGAGGCCCTTGATGAGCTCTGGTTTGGGACATGGTGGGTAGTTGCTCACCTTGGTCCCAAAGGTTGGGCCATTGATCCCATAGAATGCCTTCTTAAGGTAGCCTTTTTCTAGGCCAAGGTTCTCACAGAGCAAGTCCAGGAGTTGCTCAGCTAGTTTCTCTATTTCCCCAGCAAATTCCTTCATTATGTTCCTGTACAAATTGCCAAACACAAACCCATTTGTCATGTGAGTCCATTAGTCAAGAAATGATAGCTATGTAACATCTGACATGATGCAACTTGAACTCGACCTGAATGCACTAAGATAGAAATGCAAATATGAAGGTGACATAATTCCACCTGGACCCAAAATTGTCATCCTGACCATTTTGTGTGAAAATAAGTTGATGTTTTTGATAAAACTTCAGTTGTTTTAGACCCAAGCACAAACGGTTTACCTGTATTCATCATCTAAATCAGGGATAGTGGAGATATTGGAGACAGGGCAGTGGCGAAGGAAGAAGGTGCTTTCCCAATCGACATCGTTGATCTCAGACTGAGCAGCCTCAAGGCCCTTGGAGGCCACCATCTCCTTGAACTTGTGCTCCATGCGATTCTTGTAGTGTTGTTTTGTCATTCTCTCTACAGTGTCCATCAATTTATGGGAAATGCTATGGTTCACCACCTATCATAAATAAATAACTCAAATTACAATTATGTCAATAACTATTCATGAAGAGGGAAGTCATCAAGAGATTATGTGATCAGGTAGATGGGGTCAAGAATTACCTCAAAAAAGCCCCAGTTTTCACAAGCATTGTTGATTTTCTCCATTGTGGCACTTCTTTCTTGACCGCTGAGCTTTGCCATATCAACAATGGGGAACTTCTCCATTCTTCTTCTTCTTCTTCACACTAGCTCTGTTTAGCTCTCTCTCTCTCTCTCTCTCCCTCCCTTTCTCTCTGTGGATGTATATTTGGTTTCTTAGTAAGTATATGAAGCTGTGGCTTGTGAAGAGGGGATCTTGCCTCTATTTATAGGGACATAAGATGGAATTAGAAAGAAAGCGTCACGTTGGAAACATTGTGGGAGGATTAGTATGTTTATACCGCGCACCCACGTCCAATAGACCCGGCACTGTGGGAATAGGGAGTTCTCTCTCTCTCTCTCTCTCTCCCTCCCTTTCTCTCTGTGGATGTATATTTGGTTTCTTAGTAAGTATATGAAGCTGTGGCTTGTGAAGAGGGGATCTTGCCTCTATTTATAGGGACATCAGATGGAATTAGAAAGAAAGTGTCACGTTGGAAACATTGTGGGAGGATTAGTATGTTTATACCGTGCACCCACGTCCAATAGACCCGGCACTGAGGGAATAGGGAGTTTTGGGGTGGGGGGGAACATGTGAGGGCTGCCTTTTTGCGAGAGTCGAGTGTATTGCACTCGGGTCTATTATATAATTTGGCGAGGATTAATTGAGATTGCTATCTTCTTGAACCTTCTATTAATTACTTGTGGACATGTGGAGCTTATATGTGATGTCACAATGAATTTGGCAAGGATTAGTTGAGATCTGCCACTACTTTGCCAACGGGTGCTGGTTCTGGTGGTGGTTTGTTGTTGGGCAGGTGGTGTTTATCACCTGGATGGCGATTGATGTAACCTAAGATTTGATGTTGGTGGGCTTGAACAAGCTTGTGGGTAAACTTGAAAATAAATTTGTCATCCTTTTTTTACCAAACTATATAAAATAAAAAATCGTTTTCTAAGAAAATGATTTTCACCACAGCCAAACCCGCTCAAAAATATTTTTTTAATTTTTCATTGTTTAGCTGTTCGAAAAATATTTTCCAAAAAGAATCATTGAGTCCCATAAAGCATTGAAGTGACGGGTTACTGTCTATTTTAGCACGGAAATTACGTTTGGCAATTTGTTGCCTTTGTTTTTTGGATGCTTCAAGGCAATGCTTTTATTTTGAATGAATAAGCCGTCTTTGATTTGCCATCATGGTGATGGCCTGCTGTTGTTTTTTCAATGACGAGGAAACTTCTGCCACATTCTGTTTTCCACACGTTTTTGCATACTTTTAAAATGCCATCACAAACTTCTTAATTGTAACCACTAGTTTGGGTCCGTGCTTTGCACGAAGTATATTCAAATAGATATTCTGTAAATATGTTATCGAAATAATAAACAAATAGTTATGGTAGACATGATTAATATTATAATTTAGAGGAGATAATGAAAAAATTCAATAAAAAAGTTAAATATACAGCAACTTCATGCATAACTAATTGGATTAATAATTAAAAAGTATATGATTGTGACAAAAGTCTATATAAGTATGATGGAGATAGTAGATAGTGAATTTGTCACAAACCATGCTAACACCCTGTTCTTTTCGTTGGAAAATCAACTCAACCCGCACTCACCCACTCTTTCCCCCATCTTCCCACTCCTTCCCACACTTTAAAAAAAATATCACTCCTTTCTACACTCACTCACTCCTTCCCACACCTACATAAAACAACCATTTTTCATACTTTGAAATTTTTACAATTTATGTAATTGTGTGTATGAATAATCTGATAGCAATTATAAGCAGTTTTAATTTTTCGGATGTCATGAAACAGTTTTATTTTTTTTGTTTTTCATTATTTTTATAATTTTTCATTATTTTTTATTTTTTATTTCTATTTTTTATTTTTCATTTTTCATTTTTTTTATTTTTTTATTTTGTGTATTTATTTTTATTTATTTTTTTCATTTTTTTTATTATTTTTTTTTATTATTTTATTATTTTTATTATTTATTTTTTATCCTTTAAATTTTAAAATTTTAAATATTTTGCATTTATTTTTATTTTTTATTTATTTGTTTTTAAATTTTTAAATTTTTGAATGTTTTGTTTTTATTTTTTTATTTTTTATTTTGCTGTATCTATTTTTTTTTATTTTTCATTTTTTTATTCTAGAAAAACAACCAACGAAAAATTCCAAAAAAAAACAAAAATAAATACAAAAAAACAAAAAAATAAGAAACTAAAAAATAAATAAATAATTAAAAAATTAAAACTGAAAAAATTAAAAAAATATAATAAAAATTAAAAATACAAAAATTACAAATTACAAATTAAAAAATAAAAATAAAAAATGTAAAAAATGTAAAAAATTAAAAACTAAAAATTAAAAAATTAAAAATTAAATAATAAAAAATTAAAAATTAAAAATTAAAAATTTAAAAATTTAAAATTAAAAATATAAAATGAAATAATAAAAATACCAAAATAAAAAATAAAAAGAATGAACAAAAATAAAAAAAATTCATCATCATTAATTACTATCACAATAAAATTATTACATTATAAAACAAAAAATTATTAATAACCAATATTTCAACTTCGTTCAACTACATTCAGCTGTCACCCACACTCAGTCACTCATCTACTCCTTCCCACACTTAAAAAAAAAAAACCACACCTACCCACTCATTCCCCCGTTTTCCCACACCCACTCATCCCCCCGTTTTCCCACACCCACTCATCCCACACCCCTCATTTCGCACTGAAAAGAACAGGGCCTAAATTGGGTGATGGTAAGTCAATCTATGATGCCAATGATGAAAAATCTACCTTTTCCTCTTGTTGTTAAGCAAAAATTTATGAAGTGACTAATTGTCTAGTGAATTTAGGTATAAACTATTTTGAAGTCAGTTTAGTTTCAGTTTTACATGTAACAGAAATAAAATTTTTCTTTCAACGAAAATAATTTGAACATTGTATTTATGCTAATACATAACTTTTTTGGCTATTTAAAATGGCCAATTAGGGGACGCTAACATAATTAAGTGTTCATACTTTGTACATTTGGCTTTCATGTCAACTGAATAGTTTCATGGGTTTTGATATAAACTTCTCATGCCCTTATGTTGTTTTGCAAGAGATGGGTTGAGTTCAGATTTGTAGGTTGAGTTATTTCTTAGTTTGAAGTGTTATGGCAATTTGGGGTATTTTGTTTTAAACGGTAGAACATTAATTATAATTTTAGGTGTTTTATGAAAAAAATTTGCTTATTGGATTTGTATGGTTTAAAAGAAAACGAAAGTGATTTCAATTTTTCTTGTGCGTTAAATAGATTAGATTTTGGTCAATTTATTTGAAATGTTAAAAAATTAATTATACGTGCAAGATTTAAATGAATTAAATTTAATTGTAAGATATATATGCTTCGGAACAAAAAGAAAAATAGTTCGTTTATTTCCTTCTGTTAAATAGATTATATTAAATGTGAAAGAAATTCAGTTTCATGGGCCTAATATGATGATTGTGTTTTATTTTAAATTTTTTTTATATTTCACATTCAACCCTTGCAATATGTTATACCATGCTTAGAATATGTAATTTTTCAGCACAACCCTTACATCTATATGATCATAATTAATATTGACTATTTTATCAAATTCAAAGAGAAAGATAACAGCGACGATAACTACAATGACAACAACAACAATAGTAAGAATGAAAATAATCATGGAAATCATATTTATATTTATATTATCTCTAATAATACATGCTCAAATATACATTTGTAACAAAAAAGACAAAATAATAATAATAATTATGGAAATAAATTTTTTTAATTATTTCTATATAAATTTGTAAATTATATTATGTGATAATAATAAGGTGTCACCTAAGGTTTTACGGCTTGTTCAGTAATTATAATTCGGTTTCCTTAAGTTAAAACTTCTAAAACATGAACTTATTCCATAATAATGAAATAATAAAAACTTTTATATTCATTATACTCCATTAATCTCTCTTTGATAATTAGATGATCATAATTAATATTGACCATGTTATCAAATTCAAGGAGAAAGATAAAATCGCCGACAACGACAATGACGACAATAACAACAATAATAATAATGGAAATAATCATGGAAATCATAGTTATTTTTCTATTATCTCTAATAATACATGCTCAAATTTATATTTGTATCGAAAAATACAAAATATTAATAATAATAATGGAAATAAAAAATATTTATTGTTTCTTTATAATTGTGTATATTATATTATGTGTTAATAATAAGGTGTCATATAAGGTTTTATGACTTGTTCAGTAATTATAATTTCGTTTCATTAAGTTAAAACTTCTAAATTATTAATGCATTTTATAATAATGAACTAATAAAATTTTTTATATCTATTATAATCTCTTAATTTTTCTTTGATAATTTGATGATCATTATTAATATTGACTATGTTATCAAATTCAAACGGAAAGATAAAAACGACGACAGCGATAATGATGACAACAACAACAATAGTAATAATAGAAATAATCATGGAAATCGTATTTATTATTCTATTATCTCTAATAACACATGCTCAAATTTATATTTGTATTGAAAAATATAAAATATTAATAATAATAATGACGAAAATTAAAAACGTTTTGGTCCGTAAGAGCCACAATGGGCAATACAATATAATGGGGGATGAGGGAATCGAACTTGAGACCTAATGTGCCTAGTAAATAGTATAATACAATGAGGGAGGGAGGAATTGAACCTGAGACCTAATGTGACTAAAGATAAATCAAAGGGCTAAGATTGTTTAAGATTTTGATCCAACGGTTGTGAAGCAACATATACCCTAAATTTACTCCCATGTTAGCATTTTTCATTTCCTCAACACTCAACCTCTTACACATTCTAGCATTTATAATATAAAGATATACGCTCGATGATAAAATTATGAGAAAATCCGTGAACAAAGGAAGTGGAGAGGAATTCTAGTGGAAGACTCCTTTTGACAAGAAGTAGCAAAATCTTCTTTCTCCTTGGATTTGTTTGTAGTCTCCAAGTAGTCAGCCTGAACGTCTCCACATCTCACATAATTTTCTTAGTCTGCGAACTATTGCTTGTTAGGCAATAAAATGCAGCCAGGTTTTGTTTACACAGATTATATCCTACTTAGAAGAGTATTTACTTCTATAAGTCACATTTACGCCATATATCAAAAGTTGTTTATATGATAAATACACGTTGAAAAAAAATATATACGTGATAAGTAGGAGTGCATACTCCTAAATGTATGGTATACATTGGCTTTTATTTATTGTAATTATCAGCCAAAAAAATGGAGCCAATATAATTAGAATTACATTTGAGATTTTCCTAAGGGAGGAAAGAAACATGTGGCAAAAAAAAAACACAAAGTTCTTCTTTTCATAGTAACAACAAAGTATCAATACATATTAATTTAAGTGAGTTAGCATCAATTATCTTTGGTGTTTATTTTTTAAATTTTTGGTCTTGAGTTCCATTTCAGTGGAGTCAACATACTGTTGGCCCAATAAAGGGTCTAGATCTCCCATTACAGATTTTCTCTATTCACAATACTCGAACATGACACCTTATGTAAATGGAACATGTGTCAAACCACTTGAACCAATATATGTTGTTAATTTTTTTATTAATTACCTATAAATTGATTACATAGATGACCTTTATTGGTGAGTTAATTCGGTTTAAAAAAAAATTGGTAAATTAGGCCACTTCGTCATATTACTTTTGGGGGGGGGGGGGGTCCATCAAATGTCAATCTGTACGTAATTACTTGTGCACAAGAAAATTGGAGGTCACATGAATTCAAAGCCAAGTAACATCAACAAACAAGTGACCCACATGGCATGCTATTAGACCAAGATACCACATAATTTGACATATTTTGACGAATCAGTACTCACACATGTTACTTCTGGGAAAAAGATAACAGATTCAATGAATTACGTCAAAATGCGTGAATTCCCTTGTGGAAGAGTCACAATACTTGGTTATGTAGCCGTCTCAATTTAAATTTCTATGCGTCAGGAAATGACATTATGATAAGCGAGTGACATGGTTAACATTACTAATTTCGTAGCCGACCACTCAAAAGCTGTGGAGAATTAATTGATTAGTGTTTGGGGCAGATAATCATCTTTCACAATGGTTAAATCCAACGCGATATGTGCATGCGTTTTCTTAACCTTTCATGCTGTCGAGGAGATTTCACTGTATGTTAAGCCCAGTAATATTCGAATCCAAGCTACTTATAGTAACTTTCAAATACTTTATTAATTAAGCTAACTAACACTCATGTAGCCTAATTTTTTTTTGCCCCCCAAATGAGCCGTAAACGGTAGTAAATTACAGATATCATGCATTTGAGGAGGATAAATCGAACCTGAAACCTAATGTAACCCAACGCATCAATATTAAGTATTAACCACCAGACTAAGACCTTATCGGCTTTAATAACCTAGCTCTAACGTCGGATTTAGTAAGAATGTAAGAGTTGTCAGGTGAGTATGTGTATTATTTGTCTAATTACTATACTAAGTTCATATCATGTTTTTAATCAATAGTTGTTGTTTCATTGCCTAAGGTGAAAAATACACTTAAGTAGTTTGATATTCATTTTTCTTAAAATAAAATTTCATATTCAAATGTTATAAAAAAAAAGAAAACTTGTTTAGGAGCTTTTTCAGCTTATAAGCTAGTAGTAATTCAGCTTTGATTGAACTGAGAATTAGAAAGGAAAATAATAAAAAATAGAAATCCATTTGATCTCAATGTATACTTTTAGAGACTTCAAAATACTTCTTATTTGTTAATTAACTTTTCAAAAATCTCTTATATTTTCTTTGTCAATTATATCCACAAGATAGTTTAGGGACTGCTATATAAGGGTTGAATCGACTTTTTTTTTTTGGGTTCATGGATCCTGCATTTTATTGGAGTCGAGCTATGATTGGCTCAAGCAGAGATAAAGCTCTCCCATCACAAATTTTCTCTGTTCACGAAAGTTGAACCTGAGACCTCTAAATTTAATCAAACAAAAGTTTAATTGGTGTGAGGTTAGGTCTCTTTCATCTAAGTTTAATTATAGGACAGTAAATTCCTCATGGAAAATTTTCATACTTCAACGAACTATTTGCCGATAGCTTAAGTATCGTTATCCCTCTTCACTAATAGTTCAATTATAATTTTTTGTACAAAGCCTTAAACAGAGAGTAGGGACTAAAAAGAATAAACTTGCTTACCATTATTTGTTTTGAAGAATAAAATCGCTCTCAATCTCAAGCAATTAGACCTAATCAAATCGATGGTCGAATCAGGTTGATAGTCGAGTTGTGGCATGCATAATTTTCTTGACCCTAACCCTGCCCAACTCTCATGGGGGTCTGCTGCCCCTAATCCTGACCTTAACCCTGCAGGTACTGTCAGATCATCGGGTCGTATTCGACCCTCAAACCTTCGCTGTATAGAAAATGAGATTTTTTTCACTAAGTTTCCTTTTTATTATAAAATGCAATATTAAAAATTCTACCAAACAAAAGGTCAATCGATAATGTAATGTTCTAATGAAAAGTATCACAATTACAAACATTATAATGCGTAATTTTGTGATTAAAATGATCACACTGAAATGGCTATTCCAAACATTAGAGAGGTAGTGTTAGAAAGTTATGAGCCAGTGAGATTTGGAGAGGTAAATGGGGTGGAAGCTAAGAGGAAACAAGTAGAAAGCAAAAATATTTTGAACAAATAAAACCCAAAATATCTTGTTTTGATTTTAAATTTTAAATTTTTGAAAGATAAGGATTAGCGGGTCAGGTCAGAAGGTCAAAACCTCTACCCGAGTTCAATCCTTATCACAGTTGGATACCCTCAATTTGATGATTGGGACATATCGGAAACCAAAAAAAAAAAAGCCGACCATAGGGCTTCTTTTTGAGTTGTCTACAAGCAATCTAGCCAACAAATTTGGTCAATAAACGCGACTCTTTTTTTAGCGCGAGTGGCGCTTATTAAGGATGGTGATATGCTCTAGTAGCCCAAATTGCGCAATTCAACAAAACAAATAATGGATCCTTTTTCCGGGCGCTGAAAGAAGATATGGAAGCTAATAAAGGAGAAATTAACTTTCAGCTTACAATAGAAACTCTTTAAGAATATAAATTATATGTAATATTACTATAGGTTGTTCATGTAATTTTACCTGTGTTTTTTTTAAGCAAGTTCTTAGATTTGACCCTTATGGATCAAAAAAGAATTATGATGAGAAATTTTACCTTGTGATAAGTTAACAATAACTCAACTATTGTAAAATAGACACCCAAAAACCCCAAAAAAAGTATTATAATGAGGTGTTGTCTTGCCAATAAGATCTTACATTTAATAGTAAAAATTGAGCCTTTGATCACATTAGCATTCAACCTTTCAGCCATTTATCTTATCTCTTTCCATATGTAATTTTTCAGGTTTTTTTTAAAATATAATAATATGACTTATATGTTGACGATAGTTGACAACATGAACCAAATCTAAATTTAATATGACTACTTCTTTAGTAAGTTGGTGTAACGCTCGGCCCCCTCCAAGGTCGGAATAGTTACCAGGAATGGCTTTTTAAGTATTGTTGACTAATTCCACAAATCACAACAAGTCTTTCCACCATACTTTGTCTCCGTTTACATGCTACCTAAGAAAACTTCCCAGGAGGTCATCCATTATAAAATTTTCTCACAACAAACATGCTTAACTGTAGAGTTCTTATGAGTAGACTCCTCGAAAAGAAAGGTGCATCTTTGGTGATATAAGCAGTCACTTTATATCCTTTTAAGCCACACTTCCAGTGCTACAATCACCCCCACTTGAAGCCCACAATGTTCTTATTGTGCGTCACTAACTGACCGATTTATAAGTCCTCTTGATCAGCGGTACATCCCAGTATCTTTGCCATGTTAGGTGACCGCCCAAGGCTTTCTTGTCCAATAGCGTAGCTCATAGTTGCGGGTTAGCTCTGATACCTTCTGTAATGCCCAGGCCCCCTCCTGGGTTAGAACAGTTACCAGGAACAACTTTTTAAGGATCGTTGATTGACGGCACAAATCACTACAAGCATTTCTAGGGTGCTTCGTCCTCGCTTATGCACTGCTGTAGAAACTTTCCAAGAGGTCACCCATCATAAAATTTCACCACAACAAGAACGCTGAACTTTGGAGTTCTTATGAGTGGGCTCCCCGAAAAGCAAGTTACACCTTTGATGATATAAGTAGTCACTTCATATCCTTTCAAGCCGCACTTCAGGTGTTACAGTTGGAATTGGTATTATAGTACGAATGTTTAGAAAGGTAACAACACTCATATCTAAATCCCCCAAAATCTCATAAAATTGCGATGAATATTAAAAGAAATTGTTGATTCTTTCACAAATTATAAATATTACAGGTACAAGTTAAGTTAGAGGTCTTGAATAGATGCAATACATGCTTCACAATCCATTCAAAAGTGCACCCCCCCCAAAGGAGCAAAGAAAAGGAATCTAGTTTTGCAAATTAGATAATACATAGCTGCATTAGATGTTTTTTGAGTTCAATTATTTATCCACCAATTTAAATTTCCTTATTCCTTGCAACATTATTTGATGTTCTATAGTTTTTGTCACACTGTTGAATCACATACTAATGAAACTAACATTTGGAAAAATCCTACCATTTATGGGGTTTGATCACTTCGACTTCATTACACCACTTAATCATTGTGGAGGAATTGCCATCCTCTAGAATACTGGAGCTATTCATGAATCCATTTTATCAAAAGAACAAAGGACAATTCATACACCGGTATACAACACAGGAAACACTAAGACCTCTATTATGTTTGGAATATATGCCCTAGCTCAAGCTCGAGAAAAAGATAAATTTGAAATCATCTTTACTAGCTTCATTTAATCTTTGATATGCCTTGGTGTCTCATTATGATTTTAATGAACTTTCTAGACCTAATGAATAATGGGAGGTTCACCACCGAGCATTAATAGATTCCAACGACTTACCACTTTCTTACCCTCTACTAATACAAAATCTCTCCAAGTTGATGTATTCAAGCTGGGAAAAAAGGGAATGAAAGGAAAGCTTAAGTGTTTAGGGGAAAAGAGAGGAGATGGCTTGGGAAAGCAAGGGAGATGGCATGAGAGGAAAGGAGAATTCAAGGCCTTAAAGAAGGAAATCAAGGAACTGAACTTAGTATCGATAGAACTGAAATGCTTCTTAGATACATATTTCACCTCTAAGAACTGTTTCAGGGCCCTTAATCCTAGATTAGGATACATATTTCACCACCTAATCAAGATTAAGACTCACTTGAACACCACTCTAATTGGCTGAATTAGAGATAAGCAAGTAGAGAATTTAAAGTAACACACAGAGGAGTTTATAACTCAACTTCTAATTTCAATTTCTCAACACTGAATTACAAAATGAGTGCCAAACTACTTATAATGGGACGCCTAAAGGCTTTCCTTAGTCATTAGGCAATCATTAGAAGATCACATAATGTTAAGGAAACTCACTAAGTACATTTACAAAGCTAAGTACAAGGTTTAGTACATAACCGAACTAAAACAAGTACTAATGAGTATACTAGCTTCAAAATAATTAACTTAGGCTAATCCTTGATGATATTAGGCAGAAAGAGTCACCTTTCCTTCCTTGGAAGAAATGAATACATGGCTGCCACTTCAAAATAAAGAGAGGAATGCATGCTTGCCACATCTTGTCATAGTGTCCGAATGAATGCTCGCAAAATGGCCTCTTTTCATTGTTCCATGTGGCTGTTTCTTCATGGATGAGTCACCAGGTGACTAAGCTCAAGCAGGCAGCCAAGAACACACTCACCTTGGTGGAGGAAAACCCACCTAAGAGGGAAAAACTCCCTTGCTAAGAAACTGGTTGCTAGGTGGCCCATGGAGCTCAGTCTTTGCTGCTATTGGGCACTACATTTTGATGACTAATATATGGGTTTATTCAATTGGGGGAAACCTCAAGATGTCTAGAAACCCCCTTTTTTGAAAATCATGATTTGGACATCATTAAGTACCTTAACCAGCCAGATCTTTTCAGTCGTACAGTTTCAGACGCCTACTAGGTAGTTTGACAAAATCAGTTAAACTGGACCCCTTAACGTGCTCTTTTGGCTTTGTGCTTAGCATAACAAATAAACTAGAGATCCTAACTAAACCAAAAAAAAAAGAATTACATAATTTGGATGTCGTTTGAACTATGAAATAATAAAAACAATACCGGGTACGTGCAAGGGGATAAACCTGGGTACCATCTCCTTTTGGACTTGCAAAATGGAACTTGTTCCTTGGACATGGACTTGTGTAATTGGACTACCTTGACTTGGGTAATTTGACTGGGATGTGTTTGATTGAATTCCAGCATCCTCCCCTTGTTTGAAATGACTTGACCTCAAATCATACAGGTAATCATCTTCTTTGTAAGGACTCAAATCGGCTACGTTGAACGTAGCTGAAACTCCATAGTCCCCAGGGAGATCCACCTTGTAAGCATTGTCGTTGATGCGCTCTAGGATCTCAAATGGACCATTTGCTCTTGGCATAAGCTTGTTCTTACGTCTTGCTGGAAAACGCTCTTTTCTGAGATGGATCCAAACTAAACCTCCTGGTTGTAACGTCTTCTGCTTCTTCTTCCTGTTTGTGTGGGCAGAATAGGAGGAGGTTAGATTGCTCAATTTTATTCCTAACCTGTTCGTGCAGTTTCTAAATTTCCTTGACTCTCTGATCTGCATCTGCATTGGGCTTTTGATCCAGGGGGCATGGCGTCAGATCTAAGGGAGTTATGGGGTCAGTCCCATATACTACCTTGAAGGTTGATACGCTAGTTGCTCGACTTGGGGCTCTGTTATAGGCGAATTCTACATGTGGTAACAAAAGATCCCAGCTTTCTTGGACTGGGGCGAAATCAAAGCCCTAAGGAGTGTTCCCAGGGTTCGATTTGTTACCTCCGTTTGACCATCGGTCTGGGGATGACAGGTTGTACTGTATCTCAGTTTGGTCCCCAGCTTCTTCCATAAAGAGACCTAGAAATGACTTAGAAAGTTAGTATCGCGATATGAAACAATAGATCGAGGAATACCATGCAGTCTAGCCATTTCCTTGAAATACAATTCTGCATATTAGTAGCATCGTTAGTCTTATTATAGGGAATAAAATAGGCTATCTTCGAGAACCGGTCTACCAGCACAAAGATTTAATCTTTGCCCTGCTACGTTCTAGGCAATCCTAGAATGAAATCCGTACTCACATCTACCCAAGGTTGCGTTGGAACAGGAAGTGGCGTATATGACCCTTGCGGGAATAAGTGACTTTCAGCCACTTGACATGTTGCACACCGCTTGCACAACTTGATTCATCCCGTGCCAGAAATAATGCTATTTCAAAATGGTAAGAGTTTTAGTCTCACCATAATGACCTGCTAAAGAACCTCCATGAACTTCTTGAATCAGAAGCTCCCAAGTGCTGCATTTAGGCACACACAGACATGTACCCTTGAACAGAAATCCTTCTTAAATCAAAAAATCATCTTTGGGGTGCTTTTGACACGCACCATAGAGTCCCCCAAAGTCTTCATCTCTAGAGTATAATAATTTTAGATGATCGAAACCCATAACACAATCATCTAACTGGAACAGTAATAGATATCTTCTAGATAAGCCATGAGTGCCTTTATTCAGCTTCCCTAATTTATGCCATATAGTAAAATGAAATGACTGGAGAAACTCGACCCACTTAGCATGCCGGGAATTTAATTTATGCTGACCTTGAATATACTTCAAAACTTCGTGATCAGAATGGAGAATAAACTCGCTGGCCATAAGATAATGACTCCAGTGCTCCAAACATCGAACTATGGCATAGAATTCTTTATCGTAAGTGGAGTATTTTCACCTCGAGTCACACAGGTTCTCACTAAAGAAGGCTAATGGTTTCCCCTCTTGAGTAAGAACACCACCAATACTAATGCCAAATGCGTCGCATTCTACTTTGAACACTTTGTCAAAACAGGAAAGAGCTAACACTGGTGCTTGCGTTAGCTTAGCCTTCATTTCTTCAAAGGCCGTTTGTGCCTTAGGGGTCCATCTAAAAGATGTGCCCTTAAGCACTCTGTCATTGGCGCAATAATAGTACTGAAATTCCGAATAAAACGCCGGTAGAACGAAGCAAGTCCATGAAAGCTACGGACGTCATGTATGCTCTGCGGCATAGGCCAACTCCGAGTAGCCTCAATCTTAGCTTTATCAGCTTCAATACCTTCAACGGTTACAATATATCCCAAAAAAGTGACCTTCGAAGTGAAAAAGGATCACTTTTTGAGATTCCCGTATAACTTTTCACGTTCCAGCACCTTCATAATCTCAGTCAAATGATTTTGGTGCTTTCGTTCGTATTTGCTAAAGATCAATATGTCATCAAATAAACGACAACGAAATTATCAATATAAGGTTTGAATACTTGATTCATTAACCTCATAAAGGTGCTCAGAGCGTTTGATAAACCAAATGGTATAACCAACCATTCAAATAGACCACCCTTTGTTTTGAACACGGTTTTCCACTCGTCACCTTCTCTAATTTGAATTTGATAATATCTGCTTCGCAAATCAATATTCGAATATATACCTTTAGCCCATGTAACTCATCAAGCATATCCTCGAGCCTCGGTATTAAATACCGATATTTGATAGTGATTTTGTTTATAGCTCGACTATCGATACACATAGGCATACTCCGTCCTTCTTAGGTACTACAAGTGCAGGAACAACGCATGGACTAAGTGATTCTCAAACCAATCCTTTAGCAATTAATTCTTCCACTTGCTTCTAAATCTCAGCAGTGTCTTTTGGGTTCATTCAGTATGTTGGTTTATTTGGAAGAATTGAACTAGTAATAAGGTCGACATGGTGTTGGATATCCCTTTTCGAGGTAATCTAGAGGGTATCTCTTCAGGAAATACATGGCCAAATCTTTTGAGTAACGACCTAGCAATTGGGTGATCAGGTAAGGGGGATTCGAATTCCTCTTGTGAGGCTAGAATCCATTCTTTGAAAGCTCAAAACTCATGATACGAAGCTTTCAACAAGGGCTCACCGCATGTAAACAACATATCTGATCTTTCAGGTTGTGTTTGTGGTTTGTGTTTGAAAAGTTTGAATGGGGATAACGGTGTTAAGGTGATTATCTTTCTTCCTTTAGAGAAGGAGTAGGTATTCAGAAATCCATTGTGCATCACCTCACGATCATACATCCATGGACGTCCCAAAAGAATATGACACGCATCCATTGGAATCACATCGCACCACAATTCGTCTCGATAATTCTTCCCGATTGATAATTAAATCAAACACCGGGAATTAACTTGAAGACCTTTACTCTGATTGAGCCACTGGATGTTATATGCGTGGGGATGTGTCGTGTCCTGCAGGCCCAACTTCTCAATCATACTCAATGATACGATGTTAGCACTACTGCCTCCGTCAATTATCAATGAGCACACCTTGTCTTCAATGGTGCAACGGGAATGAAAAATGTTTTCTTATTGTTCATCTTTAACTCCATGTTGATTGCTTAGTACCCTTCGAAGTACTAGCATTTCTCCTACATCTGCAGCTTCAACTACTTCCTCCTGTTCATCCTCCTGTTCTTCTTCTTCGTCCTCTTTCTGTTCCTCCTCTTGATCTTCTTCTCTTATTGCATCCTATTCAGCAAGAGTAATAATTCTTCGGTTTGGACAATCAGAAGCGATATGCCCATGTCCCTGACACTTAAAAATAGTGTCGATTACTTATTGGAAATTGATAGGGACGCTCTTGGCCAGGTTGAGGTTAGGGTCGTGGTGTAATCCGTGGTGTAGGCTGAGTATTGTTTGGAGTATGGGTTCTTTGTGGCTTAAGGGAAGACGGATTTTGTGGGCATAATCTTCGAGGAAAATTCAGACTCCCCTTGTTAAAAGGTGAAGTACGAATTGGAGGTTTCGGGAAATCATGTTTGATTGGTTTATTTCTTTGTTGTTGTTCAACTTCGTGTGCTAACACACAAACTTCATCAAATGTGGCATATTGTTGCAACTCAACAACATTAGAATACTTAGGATCAAGGCCACCCAAGTATCTAACAATTGTTTGCTCTTTAGGCTCCTGAATGTCACATTTAATTAGGAGCTTTTCGAACTCTCTTGTGTATTCCTCAACAGTTAAATTCACTTGAGTTAGATTATGCAGTTGGGAATAACGGTTTTGGAGGTACGTTGCTGGGAGGAATCGGGACTTCAATTTGGATTTCATTTTCTCCCAGGTTCTAATTTTGCCTTTTCTATTTCTGGTTCTCTTATAATGAAGGTTAGTCCACCAAAGGAACGCATACCTTCGAAGCCTAAGTGCAACCAGCTTCACTTTCTTGTCATCTAGAATGTCCTTGTCAAAAACTTGCTCAACAGTATGCAACCATACTAGAAACTCATCAGAATCAAGTTTACCCTCACACTGAGGAATTTCAACCTTAAAAGCATGTGAATTTTGGGGCGTTCTTCTAGCATCTCTAATCCTTCTTCGAGGTTCCTCATCACTTGAAGAACTATTTAAGTTACTTGCTTCTTCTTCATCATTAACAGATGTAGTTGGACTTTTAAGAACCTTCTGTTTCTGTTTCATGTCATTTCCCAATTGCTTTTGCAGGTACTCATTTTGTTTCTCCAATTCTACCTTCGATTAAGACACAACTTAGTAATTCTTCATGAGGGCTTCAAACTTTTCTTCAAGGGTCATCTCATCGATACTAGTCATGTTCGAACACAAGAACACAAACCAAGGCTGGAAATTTTTTTGTGTTTTGGAATTTTGTGGCATCACAGGGGAGAGAAACGTGTGAGGGTTTTGATTTGAGGCCAAGAATAAACTTGTTGTGATACCAAAATTGATGTAGTCACACTGGGAAAAGAGGGAATGAAAGGAAAGCTTAAGTGTTTAAGGGAAAAAAGAAGAGATGGCGTGGGAAAACAAGGGAGATGGCCTGAGAGGAAAGGAGAATTCAAGGCCTTGAAGAAGGAAATCAAGGCACTGAACTTGGTATCAAGATTAAGACTCACTTGAACACCATCCTAATTGGCCGAATTAGAGATAAGCAAGTAGAGAATTTAAAGTAACACAGAGGAGTTTATAACTCAACTTTTGATTTCAATTTCTCAACACTGAGTTACAAAATGAGTGCCAAACTACCCATAATGGCATGCCTAAAGGCTTTCCTCAGTCATTAGTAATCATTAGAAGATCACTTAATGTTAAGGAAGCTCACTAAGTACATTTACAAAGCTAGTACGCGGTTTACTACATAACCAAACTAAAACAAGTACTAATGAGTATACTAGCTTCAAAATAATAAACTTAGGCTAATCCTTGATGATCTTAGGCAGCAAGAGTCACCTTTCCTTCCTTGGAAGGAATGAATACATGGCTTCCATTTCAAAATAAGGAGAGGAATGCATGCTTGCCACATCTTGTCATAGTGTCCAAATGAATGCTTGCAAAATGGCCTCTTTTCATTGTTCCACGTAGCTAGTTCTTCATGGATGAGTCACTAGGTGACTAAGCTCAAGTAGCTAGCCAAGAACATACTCACCTTGGTGGGGGAAAACCACCTAAGAGGGAAAAACTCCCTTGCTAAGAAACCAACTACTAGGTGGCGCATGGAGCTTAGTCTTTGCTGCTATTGGGCCACTGTGTTTTGATGACTAACCAGTGCTTTTACTCAATGGGGGGAAACCTCAAGATGTCTAAACCCCCCCCCCCCCCGGGCTTTTGAAAATCATGATTTGGACATCATCAAGTACCTTAATCAGCCAGATCTTTTCAGTCATGCAGTTTCAGACGCCTGCTGGGTAGTTTGACAAAATCAACTAAACTAGACACCTTAATGTCCTCTTCTGGCTTTGTGCATAACATAACAAATAAAATAGACATCCTAAGTGAACTAACAAAAAAATAATTACATAATTTGAATGGCGTTTGAACTATGAAATGATAAAAACAATACCGGGTACGTGCAAGGTGGTAAACCGGGGTCCATCTCCATTTAGACTTGCAAAATGAAACTTGTTCCTTGGACTTGGACTTGTCTAATTGGACTACCTTGACTTGGAGAATTTAACTGGGATGTGTCTGATTGAATTACATCACAAGTGCAGGGTAGTCTCTTCACTTGGAAGAACAAGGGTACATGCACACCTTATTTGCAAGTGACTTGATCAAACGATAGTCAAAGTTGACTAGGAAAAACCTCTACACAGATGTACGTGAAGTTCATGGGAGTTTTACTTGTTTTAACCATTGTCTGATAATTGTCTGTACTCACATTTGGGAGCTAGAACCAAAGCCTTTCCCTTTCGTTTTAAAAAGTTTTGATATAAATACAAAAAAGTGGGCAACTTAGTGATGCATGTGGGAGGGTCCTAATCACGAGAGAGATTAAGCTATCAATAACCATCAATCAACAAGATCTTGAACCAAGCTAGGCCTATACTAACCAAAGGAAAAATAAGAAAAATTTTGTGGGATTTTTGAATGTGGGAGAATAGCTAACAAAAAGGGATATGACTAAGATAAAGGCTCAAGCCACCGCTTAGCCTATCAATCCACCAATTAATTCTCTAAAGTAAAGCAACAAGAATTAACATAAAGGATTGACTCAAATACCATCCAAAAACTCAAGTATTGGAAATAAAGAGAGAGATTTTCTTTGTGTGAAAGAAAAACATTCTACCTTTCATTCATTAATTCTCAAATCAAGTATATGTTCTAAGTAAATACAAGAGGCTAATTTACAACCACCAGAATTAGTGCCCCCTTCCTAAGCTACAAAATTAAGCAAATGGAAATTAAGCAACTGTGGGGTTAATATCGGCCAATAGGATTCAAGCATCTACTTTAGCCAATCAAATTCTAACAACAATTTAAGCAGATAAAAATTAAAATTAGAAGCTTCTAAGCTTGTGATGAGTTGTCCAAATTCTTTCTTATCTTCAAGCTTGATATTTGAACCTTGACCTTAATCTTGACCTTGACCTTTGACCAAAGTTTGACCCGTATTAAAGGGTGAAGCCACTATGGTGCAACAGGTGTTAATTGACACCGCAACTTGTTGGGGGAAAAATGCAGGATATTCTAGCGCAAAAAAAAATTGATATATATTAATTAGTTCCTTTGTATTTCATAAAGACACTGGCAGCAGAGTGGTTAGGCAGCTAATGCTATGTATACTAATTAGAAGCTTCTCTGTTTTTTTTTTTTTGAATTTTTGCAAGTTCACTTTACCTTTCCTCTATTTTTCTTTCTCGGTTTGCATTGCCCAAACAGTTGCATGCACGCTGAAAGGCAGAACACCATGCCTACCTTGACCACGCCCTCTCTCTCTACCCAATTGTCTCACCGGTTGCCACATTTCACTGCCACTAATGGCTGCCCACTAGACGGTCGCCGCAGCCTTGGCCACTCCAACAGTCCAACCTCCTTTGAGGCTCCTCCTGATTCCAAGTTTGAGGTAAATCCAAAAAATCCTCAATTTTTGTTTTTAATTTTGTTATTTTGCAAATAATTATGTTTATTTTGCTAATTTTAGTTAGATTCAAGTTAAATAATTGATTAACTTAGTGATTTACTCATGATTCATGAATTGAAAAATGAGAATTTTTACCTAATTGTCTTCTTGGTTGAAGATTTAAAGTTGGGCTAATTTTGTCTGTTATTGCTTGCTTGTTTATATTTAATTTACAAATTTTTATTAAATTTGTGTTTATTAAGTGGTTAATTTAGAGATTTGCTCACCAATTAAGAAATTAGGGTTTTGCCTTTCTTGATTGAGGATTTAGGAATTAGAATTGGGCTAATTTGTTGGTTATTGTTTGTTAATTTGTGTTAAATTTATTAACTTTAGTAAAATTTGTGTTTGTTTGTGATAAACAATTGGTGGATTTAGTGATTTACTAAAAATCATGATCCTAAGGAAGAACTTGATTGTGTTTTTCAGCTTGAAATGGAGAAGTTTTTTGACAAGATTGCTAAACGATCTATTGGTTCAAGCTCTGCATCAAAAAACTCACCACTGATCTAAGAAAGTGGCAAAGAAAGTACTCAACCACTGTCTAGCAATGAACAACCAACTAGCACTAATCCATCTTCTTCCAGGAGAACTCCAATTGATATCAATGCTCTTCCATCGGATCCAGCCAATAGGAAACCAATTTCAAGCTATTATCCGAATGATCAAATGAGGTAAGCAGAGCATATTTACAAAAAGGCCCTTACCAACCCCAAAAGCTTGTATTTCCTCAATCTAAAATGTCCAAGTATATGAGGCGTTTTAATGAATCATAGTTTGCGGCATATCCTAATTGGTTAGAATATAGTATACAAGATGATGCAACATTTTGTTTGTGTTGCTATTTGTTCAAGAATGACAAGTTGGGTCATGGTGGAGGACATGCATTTACAAGTAAAGGCTTTAGAAATTGGAATAAGAGGCAATCATTTGATGCGCACGTTAGTGAGGTAGATAGTGTGCATAATCAATGTGTTAAAAAGTGTGAAGATCTTATGATGGAAAAGCAATCCATGCAACGGCCTTAGACAAACAATATGAGGAGGTTAAATCTGAATATCAGGTTCATTTAAATGCTTCAGTTAAGTAGCAAGGCAACCTTTGAGTTGAGCATTGCCTTTTCGAGGTCATCATGAAATTGAATCTTCAACAAGGAGAGGACATTTTTTGAATTTCTTAGAATGACATGCCTATAGTAATGAAAATTTTGGAAGTATTTTCAGAAAGGCTATATTAAATCATAAATTGACTTCTCCTGACATCCAAAAAGACATTGCTCATTCTTATGTAAAAGAAACAATTGGAAAGATTCTTAAAGAACTTGGAGAAGGATATTTTGCTATATGAGTTGATGAATCCCATTATGTGTCCTATAAACAACAAATGGTTGTTATCTTGTGATATGTTGATAGAAAGGGGTTTGTCATGGAGCGTCTACTTGGTCTTGTTTATGTCACCAATACTTCTTATTTGTCACTAAAGGAAAATATTTATTCTTTGTTATCTCAATATTCCTTGAGTACATCTTGCATAAGAGGACAAGGCTGTGATGGGCCTAGTAATATGCGTGGGCATATCAATGGGCCTAGAGCTTTGATTATTTAAGACTGTCCATGACACATTACATTCATTGTTTTACTCATCAGCTTCAATTATCTCCTGTTGCTGTTGCAAATCATCATGATGATATTGAATGGCTCATTGGGTGGGTTGGTGTTGCATTCAATGTGATTGGTGGTTCTTATAAAAGTAGAGATGAGTTTCGTGAAAAACAAACATAAGCAGTTGAAGAAGCATTATGTCTAGGTGAACTACAAACTAGACGAGGTTTAAACCAAGAACTTGGACTTGGAAGACCAGGGGATGCTTGTTGGGGCTGTTATTATAAAACATTTACAAATATGATTATCATGTTTGCTCTAATCATTGATGTGCTTGATGTTATAGCAACTCATGGAAATCATTTACCTGATAGAGTCTTAGCGCAAGGTGCTTTAGATGTCTTACAAACGTTTGAGTTTGCTTTCTTATTACATTTGATGAAATTGGTGTTGGGTATTATAAATGCATTGAGTCAGGCTTTACAAAGAAGAGACCGAGATATTATTAATACTATATCTCTCCTTACTACTGCTAAGAGACAACTACAAATAACAAGGGATCAAGGATTGGAAGATTTGCTTGATAAATTTTCTTCATGTTGTGTGAAATATGATATTGAGATTCCTAACATGGATGACTTATTATTCAAGGAAAATTCAAGCGTAGAGTTTCCAAGATGAAAAATGAGCATTACTATTGCATTAATGTGTTCTACATAATTCTTGATATGCAAATGTAAGAACTTAATAACTGTTTTTTCTAAAACGACCACTGATTTGGTTCTTGGGGTGGCCTGTTTGAATCCTCATGATTCATTCTCTAACTTTGACAAGAAGAAGATACTAAGAATGGCTCAGCTATATTTAGATGATTTTGATCACTTGAATATTGAGGCACTTGCTTGTGAACTTTATACTTTCATCACTAATGTAGATGATGATGTAAGGTTGTCCAACATTTCGAGACTTACTGAGCTTTCTAGGAAGTTGGTTCAAACAAAGAAGCATTTAAGCTTTCCCCACCTACATCAACTATTGAAGCTGGCATTGATTTTACCGGTTTCCATGGCAACCGTTGAAAGAGTATTCTCTGCGATTAAGTTCATCAAAACTAGATTGTGCAACAAAATATCAGATGAATTTTTAAATGATACTGTTGTTACTTATTTTGAGATTGATCTTTTTAAAAGTCCGTCGAACGATAATTCTTTACTTTCAAAACATGAGATATCGTCGAAGACAACTTTCTGGAATTTATTAGCTGTGTACTTCATTTCTAAAACTATTGAAGTTTGTGTTATGTGTATTATAAATCTCGATACCCCTTGCTCTGAATCCTGGCCCCACCCCTGCCCATATTGACCACTATTGACCAAAGTTTGACTTTCGTGACCAGGGTTTATTGGACCAAACTTAACCAAACTTGTCTACTTGATTTGGATCATGATAGTAAATTCTTCATTTTCATACTCTTTTCTAGCTTTCGTTGAGGCTTGGGCCACACAAACTAGATGGAATAGACAAAACATCTTATTTCGTCCTAAACTTATTTATTCCAAAGCTGCAAACAAACTTGCCCTTAATACTATATGTATCACTTAGTTACAAAGAATTGGAGAATAAAGCACCGAGGAATTGATATGTTCACCATAATGAGGAAACTCAAGTTTGTTCAAAATGATGTCAAAAGCTGGCACGAAGCCACTTTGGTAAGATTCATGACGAACGCTCTAGTAATGAGCATAAAATTGATTATGTCAAAGAGAAAATAATAGACCCTGATAGTTTCCACCTTAACTCCTGGCTGCAAAGATAAAAATGAAAAATTAATGTTGTTCAATTAGAAATATTTAGAAGGAATGGTTAGTGAATGGTGATCAAAATTCAAAGTTTTTTCAAATTAGAGCTAACTGTTCAAGGAAGCGTAAACTAGTTATGAAACTATGAGATGATTGTGGTGTCTGGCTTGATGACCATAAAATAATTGCAGATAAATTTATTCATGACTATTACCTACAGTTCAATCTACTCACAAGGCTAGCAGAGCACCCCCTGGGAGTGTCTAAGCTGGTCATAGATATTGATGATAGCAACCTTGTTACGCTACCAAATTTGACTAAGCTGAAAGAAGCATGTTTTAGTATTGATACAAATAAAACCCTTGGGCCTGATGTGTTCGAGGCTAGCTTCTTCCGGACCTATTGGCATATTGTCAAGAAATATCTTTCTGCTGTAACATTGGATTTTTCACGAATGGGAAGATCTTGAACGAAATAAACCATGCCTTTATTGCCCTTATTCCAAAATTGATCAACTCATCACAAACCAGTCATTATAGATCAATCAGCTTATGTTCCACCATCTACAAAATTATTTCCAAGATCCTAGTTAATAAGCTAAGACCACTATTTAATAGACTTATTTTTTCCTTCAGTACAACAAATTGACACTTATGCCGCAGTAGGATTTGTGGCACAAGTTTCAAATTCTCTTGGGAATGCGATTTTGTCATAGACATTTTTTTAATGCGTCTCGTGCCACAAGAGAGTGTGGCAAGATAATTGCCACAAGAAAATGGTTGTCATCGCTACAGGAAAAATTGTAGCCATAGGAATACCTATGGCAAAGTAATTCTGTGAGCCATGGGAAGTGTCGTAGCAAATCTACTTCTAGCCACTTGAGTACCCGTGGCAACATATTTTGTTAGCCGCAGGACCTGTCGTAGCACGTTTACTTATGGCTACGAGAACACCCATGGCAAGCCATTCTTGTAGCCACGTGATCACTCGTGGCATGCACAATACTTGCCACAAGTTCAGTTGTGGCGAGCTATTTTTTCATCCATAATAACACCGTGGCAAGTGCACTCCCAGCCACAAGATTGCTTGTGGCAAGTCAACTACTAGCCATAAGAGTATCTGTGGCAAGCTAGCCCTTTTTCCCAAAGAACACGTGGAAAGTGACATTATAGCCATGAGATTGTCGATGATAATTTGTTGTTTAGCTTGTAGCATGATCACAACCAAAGAGGGAAAAAAACTGTATATAGACTGTTATATATAGCAAAACAATTCTTCTTTGCTAATAGCTTGATGGGCATCACAATAAATTTCACTACACAATTAACATGCGATTATATAACCTGTTATGTTGTAACTAATAAAAAATATGCCAGATACAAGTTGCATTATAATACCAAAGGACATTCAGTAGTATGTTCAAATATTCAAAATCATCCCTGAGTAGTACGTTATTATAAAGGTCGTTACTTAATCTACATTACTTTTCATAAATCACCATGAGTAGAAGATCTAAGAAACTCTTCAAGCATGTTCTTCATCTTTTTTTCCCACATCTTATTGTTAGCTGCAATCTTAGCGTCCACCTCTTGTCTGGTAAAAATATTATGGAATTTTTCATGATTTTTGAAGAATTACATGGGAAAAAAATTTAAAAAAAAAACTTGAAAGTGCTTACAAAATCATGCCTTAGACGAGCGTAGGTTTGGGTGCCATTATAATTAGCCATCTGCTGATGTGCTCTACTTTGTCGACTTTTCTCACTTTTGGCCTGCTAAAGTTAGTACGCACATAAGCAATGATAATTTTATTATGCATTTTCATAGATAATTTTTTACTTGAAACTCTGGAGAACTCCACAAGTTAACCAAGTACTTCCAATCTACATCCAACATATACGCGGGCCTATTCTTCATCTGATCTGCTTTTGTTTTCAGCTTGGGATTGTCAAAATACTTGTGTTTCAACTTATGTCTGTTGTCCCTAAAAAGAGCTCTTGCATGTCTAAGGATAGCATTTTTCCTTAACTCTGGGCTATCAAAGGAGAAAACTCCCTAAAAG
>JACYFF010031958.1:16564620-16637930 GCA_017589665.1 Selenicereus undatus | reverse complement strand
TGTTTTAAGGTAAAAATAATCTACACCATAACATTTAAAAATAAGAATAAAATATTAGGATTTTTAGAATGAAAAAAATTTAAACAACGACATACATATTTCTAATTATGTTAAGCACCAAAAATAAACTGAAAAACTGAAAACAAAAATTATAAGAGAATAGTCAAGCACCAAAAACAAACTAATGACAGAATCTTCAACAATCATATTTCTAATTACGTTGAACCAAAATTGGCTTCAACACTAATAACACAGTATATGTACTCCAACATACATATTAATAAGGGATAAAATTCAATACTAATAAGCAAACATAGCAAGGGAGCATAAAATGAACAGAGGACTATATTTATTCCACAAAGAGTTAATTATCTCAGAAACTATACCCAAGAAGGTTAGAAAGCATTGCCGCAGCTGAGAATGACACCACTAAACCCAATTAGACTGCTTGAAAATTTGCTTATGTAAAACGAGGTAAAAAGAAGACTGATTGACATATCAAACTTCACTACTGAAAAGACTGTGTCAATTAAGAAACATACACAAGAGATATCTCAAAAGGGATAACATAGTCCTCTTGACAAGGTAATTATTTTAACCCCAAATATTAGGATGATTACTCACAGTTTGCAATTCTCATACAACATAATGCCTAATTTTTAATTGGATAACATTAAATGAACTTCAGTACCTGTAAGATGAAGCAAATGAAATTCTTAGGGACATTGAATATAGATAAACATTCAGAAGTTTAGAAGGCTTCATGTAACATGTAACAAGTTGTCAAATGTACTGTACATCATAAACCCATAATGTATGTTCTTAGGTTGTTTAAAGTGACATTTCTGACATGCAAGATCATTAATAAAGCCTTCACACTTATTGATACTATTTAAGGAGATACTTTGAAAGTCTTAGGACAAAGTGATAGAGGGACGGAGCTAGTTAGGACAACCAAAATGATAGTTACTACACACTATTCTTGCAATGTTTGACAAAATGTCCAGAGACTAATTGCTGACCATGTGCTTCTATTGAACCCATCAAATGTTTAGGGTGTTCCAACACAGTATTAACAATGTCCCACCATCATTTCTGTTCCACAACATTCCAACACTTCAAACCAAACAAATAGGGACAATAAAGCCATTCCTCTATTGAATTACTTATGCTGATTAAAGCCTCTGAAAAAGCTTCCAAGGGAAAGTGATGAGAAGCTCTCTCAATACATGGTTTTCAGGGGTTTTAGAAAATGTCCAAATGTGGCAAGGTGACTTTAAGAACCCACTTACTCCCTTAGGTAATTGTTTCGCTCAGAACATAACAGAACAGGGATAAAACTCAAGTACACAGGCTCAGAACAGAGCAATCAAACATATGAAATTAAATCCGAGTATACGCATAGATCAGAATAGAACCATTAAACACAGTTTCTACAGGACACCACAATTTTATTTATAATTACATAAAATTAATGAACAAAACATCAAATTACCTAAACTAAGTGTTCTTAAGGAGAACTTGCAGATGGTTGAGAAGGGAGAAATTTTTCTATCTTTCCAACTCCTCAATAGCCACCACAATTTTTCGGCTTTTACCCTAATTACATATGCCTCCAACACTGAACCTACGAGCGAAAATTTAGCATATTTTGTTTCGTTTTTAAAAAAAATAAAATTGGAAAATTACTCATTATTTTTCCCTTTTATTTACGAAATTGCATTTTCAATTGCTTTTATGGAAAGAAATTTGTATTTTTGCATTCTGGGCTACCAACATGCTTACCAGGGGGGAAATGGGCTTGACATACCTCAAAGCTGTAGTGTCTGTGTACTTCAATTCTCTAGCAAGCCATCGTCTTTGGGTTGGGAGGTGAGAGATGCCTGGGTCAAATTTACAGCTCTAGAATGGCGAATCTGGAGCAGGAGGTCTCTGTCCTTGGTTGGCGATGGTTGTCTCCCCAGCGGCGGTTGGGTGGAGATCTTGGTGGAGGTTTTCGACTGGAATCCATGGCTAGGAGTTCCAGATGATGGCTTGGATCTTCAATTCGCCCAAGTAAATACACAGATAGAAGGGTTTGCACTAAGGAAGAGCTAAGTTTTGAGCGGAGAAGAGAGATAATGGAGCAGATCGAAGACATTTCAAGTGGGGCACTGATGGTGGAAACGGGGATTGTGAAGCCAAAGCAAGACAAGTTTGGAGAAGTTGAAGTCTGAATAGTCGAAGTAGCAGGAATAGCACCCCATGGAATCTCTGGCAGTGAAGACCAATTTATTTCAATAATTCTGAAAATGCTTGTAAAAAGACATGTATATGTCAAGACCCATTTTATGTAGGGAACCCCTTAAATTAACTAAGATATATTGAAGTGATTAAAATCTCATAAAAATGTGATATCATATAAAATTTGTTAAATAAATTAAAGATGAAATGGAATGAAATTATGTGATAGCTTGGAAAAAGACAATATAGTAGAGAGGTAGAGCATAATCAAACCGGCACATTGATACTTGTCTTTTGCATAAAACTAGTGTTTAGGAGAATCAAATTATTTAAAGAGTTTGATTTGTTTGCACAGGGCGTAAAAACCATGAACTTATGCTTTTTTTTATTGCTAATTTGCTATATATAGGTAACACTTGCTTGTCACATAACTTATCGTTATAACAGATGCGAGAAAGTATGAACAAATTGATAAACACACACAGATTTAACGTGATTCCCTAACAATGTGTTAGCTACGTCCACATGCAGAAGAGAGGGATAGTTTTTAGAGCTAACCCTAACACTTATTGCCACCGTGCGAGGTCTGCAAAAGGGGGCTAAAAACATATTTAAGGCATTCTAACACTTATTGCCACCCATTTTATTTACTCGTGGCACAAGTACTTTTTCATGAAAATTCTAATTCGTAGCATACAATTGCCACATATACTATTTACTCATGGCACAAGTAATTTTTTGTCACTGTACATGCTACCCATGGCTAATTGTTGCCACAGGTAATATTTATTCGTGGCACCAGTACCTTGTTGCCATGAGCATTTCTAACTATGGCATATTATTGCCACAACTAGTATCTATTTGTGCCACAACTGATTTTTTTGCCACAAAAATTATAATTCATGGCGTAATTTTAATTTCCTGTTTAAGGGAATATTTTTCCCATGGCAAGAATAAAAAATTGCCATGATTTTAAGTTTCCCATGGCATAAATCGTGGCACAAGTGACAATTTGTTATAGTGCTTCGAGAATGCATTTATCCCAGGAAAATCTATCCACGATAACATATTAGTCACACATGAGATCATGTATAAGTTTAAAAACCTTAAAACTAAGCTAGGCTGGGTGGCTATCAACCTTGATATAGAAAAGGAACACATTAGAATTGAATGATTTTATCTTTAAATGCCTCCAGGACCTAGGATTCCACCCGGGCTGGAACGCCTGAATCAAGGAATGAATATCCTTGTTTCGTACTCGATCATTGTCAATGATGAGCCCATCAGGGTTATTCACCCTACCAGGGGTATTAGACAAAGCAACCCCCTCTCACCGTACATTTTTATTTTATGCATGCAAGTTCTTAGCTACCTTCTCCAAAATGAAGCTAAGCTACATCAATTTAGGATTAGAATTAAACTACGCCTAGCAACAGTTAAAATTTCATGCCTCCTTTTTGTAAATGACTGCAACCTCTTTTGCAAAGCCAACACAGCTAGTTGCTCCAAGCTTAAATCAATATTGGATACTTTCTGCCTCGAATCAGGACAACTTGTTAACTAGCACAAGTCTATATTAACTTTTTCACATAATGCCTCCCATATGCATAAGAAACTAGTGACTGCAATCTTCAACATTCCACAAAGGGAATTCTTAGGTAAATACCTAGGATGCGCTGTCTTCCAGGGAAGACCCTCTAATGCAACATTCCATGACATTATCACTAAAGAACTGCTAAACTCAAAGAATGGAAGGCAAATCATCTGTCTAAAGCTGGAAGAATAGTATTGATCAAGTCTCAGTGCTTCCAATATACACAATGCAATACTTTGAGACCCCTCAAGGTTTGAGTAGCTTTTTGGATAAATGCAATAAGGGATTTTTTGGGAAGAACTCCTCATCAGAAAAAGGCCTAACACTCATTGTATGGGATAGGGTCTATTTACCTAAATCTAAAGGTGGAGTAGGCTTATGTAAAGTTGATGCCGTCAATAAAGTCTTCCAACGCAAACTAACATGGAAGGTCCTTAATAATAAGCCTAGCTTGCGGGTTTGGATTGCTACATCCAAATACCTTACATGCTCTGACTTCTTACAGTGTAAAAAAAGCCTACAAACTCACCAATATGGAAGAGTGTTCTTAGGAATAGAGAATTACTCAAAGAAGGCCTTGTGTGGAGAATTGGGAAAGGAGACCGTATCTCTTTCTAAACGGATAATGGGGGTAGAATCCATGAACTTGATAGATCATACAGGAGTGAATGAGGAAAGTGTTCCTCATTGTGCGCCAAAAGTATGTGAGTTTATCAGCTAACAATCCGATGGGACATTCCAAAACTTCAAAGTCAGGGGATTCCCAAGCCTATTCATGAATAAAGGACTCTGTGTATTAGGGGATTGAACAGTTCAAGTGAGCTTTCCACAAAATCTACCACCTGGTTTTCCTACAGTAGCAATTTCCAGGAGACACTTCAAGTGGATTTGGAAGATTGATATTATGCTTAAAATTAAAAATTTCTTATGGAAATTATGTCATAGAGCTCTACCAGTAAGAGACACTCTCTTTATAAGAGATATTAACATTGGCCCCATTTGCCCCCTCTCGTTGGGGGATATTAAATTCAGTAATCATCTCTCTAAGGATTGTCATGTAGTTAGAAAATCCTGGGAGATGGCTACTCAACATTATTGGCTCCCTACCATTGCCATGCTAATAGGTGGTAACGATTTGTTTCACCATTTTGAAACATTGCGTGCCTCCTTTAACCACAAGGTATTACAAATGTTTGTTTCTTTTTTTAAACTATGGAATATATGGAAGTCTAGGTATTTTTTAGTCTTCAATAATACAATCTTCAACTCTATGACATGTTTAATAAGAAAGAAGAAAGTAAATGTTGAATGGAGAACCCGATCTTACATATCGTTTGATATTTCTTCTAGGCGGCTTCTTCTCCCCCTACCACCTCCTTTCATATGATAAGGTGGCCCCCTCCCCCAGGACTGTCAAACGCAACTTTGACGGATCGCTCTCCAACTCTTCAGCAATAGGAGGTTTTGTGATCTAGGATTAGGCAGAAAGAATTATTAAGGTAGAAGCATCACATTATGGCTACTATTCCATAGTAGTAGGACAGACATGAGCTATGCGAGACGGAGTGAGAACAACGGTCTACTACGGTTTTAACAATGTTCTAGTGCATGGAGATAATAAGGTTGTTATTCAAGCTCTTGAAGAAAAGACTCAGGCACCTTGGCAGATACACGTATTATTCATGATATTAATACTTGGAGGAATCAGAGCATTCAAATCACTACACAACATGTTTTTAGAGGGGCTAACCAGGTTAGCGGAATGGCTATCTAAAATGGGACAATCTACTGCCTCGCCTTTTGTTTCAAGCTTATGTTTCTCATCGGAGCTCAGACAGATCTTAACAGATGATGTAGTTGGGCACACTCTTGCAAAAACAGGCGCCTAATATTGGTTTTGTAACCCATTTACCCTTGTTAAAAAAAATCACAATAAGTTATTGTGTGATACCCTCATCATATAAATTTGCATTAAGATTAGAGGAATATGACTTAGTGAGACCTTAGTAAAATATGAGAGGGCTAAAAATTAAAAAAAAAGGTAAACAAGGGGTTTCTATTGAGGAAGTTTAGTGCATAATTTTCAAGTGTAAGAGAAGAACCGGCAATATGTATATCATATTCACCGGAGCACATGCTCCCAAAAGCCACGTAATTAAATATATATTAAAATTTTAATATATAACAAATACACATGTGAATAATACATAGACATGGGCAATAAAAGCACATGCTCTCGATAGCACATAAGAAATTGCTAAGAACCAGGTTGGCATTTAAGGTGCCTAGTCCAACATGGCAGTGGCCCCCAGCAAGACCCTTTGAATATTAATTCAACAACTTCTTAGTTTAAGAATAATTGATTCCTTCAATTTTATTTCATTTTTTGAATTCATATCTTTTCAATGGATGAGATGTTGCCCACATTAGTAAGTTTGCATGACTAAATCAGACGTGGACACTGGTCAAATTTAGTTAGCCTAGGTCCATGCGGACTAATTGGTCAAACCCAATTAGGCTAACAGTCAAATGAGCAAAATTGATTGGATAATGTGGTGCGTGAATATTGTTAAGTATTGAAATCATCAGGATCGTCAATATAGATTGTTGTAAATAGTGTGATACTTGTATCTTAAATAATATTTTGAGTTCAAGATTTGTGAATGGAGAACACTTTCAATAAAATAGCTCTACTTTCTATATGTTAAGATATTATTATATTTAGATTGTACATTATCATATTTTATTATGCTTTCCTAATTTCAGTAGGAGATAAACACATCTTGTCGCACAAGCTAGGTTTAGCCGTGTACTTGCATGTATATATTGCAACATCTTGATCAATCAAAGGGAAGAGAAAAATGTGGGTGATTTACTAATCTCCCTAACCAAAACTTTGTTGTACAAATGTTAAGGTTTTCTACATTGTAGAGTCTTTTCACATGAAATTCACAGAACTAGATTAAAAAATACATCCACGATTAGAAAAAAAAAATCGTGATTGAAAATCACTCTCCATATTTTCTACACACTTCCAAGGGACCTGGAGCACTAATCACAGTTGTGATTTTTGATAGGAAAAACTATTATTTATGGAGAAATCCATAAGAACAGCACTCAAATCCAAAAACAAGTCAGGGTTTATAGAAGACACCCTAAAGAAACCCGTTCTTAAAGAAGGAGATGACATACTGGAGTTACAAGCTTAGGAGATGGCAAATTAAATGATTTGCTCTTGGATTCTCAATGTCATAGAGCTAAAGCTTCGAACAAGCATGGACTATGTCGAGAGGACCATGCTCATGTAGGATAACCTTAAGAAGAGGTATGCCGTTTTCAATGCACCCAAGATCCATCAACTCAAAACCAACATTGCAGAATGCAAGCAAAATGTTGTACCTATTGGAGGCATGCATGTCTTATTTCTATTTTTCCTAATATAGATACTTATTCAAATCGGTATAAATATGCTAAGAAGTTTTGTTACACAGGTCATCGTCGGTTCTTAGATGCAAGACATAAGTATCGCAATGATGTAAAGTCTTTTGATAATATGAAAAAGCAGAACCGTACACATATCCATTCATTAGGATCAAGGGTGTTAAGTAATTAAAAGACATACATTTTGTTCTTGAAAATACAACAGAACAAGCACTTAAGTAGTGGGGTGAAGAGCAAGCATGAAAGAAAAGAAGCATATTTTTTGAATTTATTAGAAGTTCAACCTTTTGTGCCATAATCTTGATGTGATGCACTTAGAGAAAAATGTGTTTGATAATGTAGTAAATACTCTCTTGGACATTAAGAAGAAATCAAAAAAGACAACTTGAACGCTCAATGTGTTTTACATTCTATTCGAAACTGATGGGTCTTCGGAGTGAACTGGAAAATCAGGTACAATTTTCATGATGCTCGTGTCGTATGTGTGAATGTGAAATAGGTCAAAAGATTGTTAATATGGTGGATGAAGAAAAAGCACATTAATTTTTGATGGGCTTAAACAATGAATAATACTCAAACATTCAAGGATAAATTCTCGCTATTGATCCTCTACCACCACTTGACAAATTATTCAACTTGGCACATCATGAGGAGAACCACAAACATCTTATGATGATTAGAGATGACAGTACCGAGGCCAATGGAGCCTTTGCCATGACTAAGAAGGGTACGTGGTGGCATTGTGAAAAGTACGAATATGAAGAGGTCGGTTACTTCGAAATAATTGGGTATCGACTTGGCTTGAGCACCTGAGATTGTGGCAGAAGAGGGTGGGCAAACAGAGGAGGACGCAATGTTAGATTAGGCATTGGTCACGGAAGTGGTGGAGGATGCGAGTCAGTCGACATTGTCTGCACCGAGCTTGCTGAACCGTGACAAAATCCATGGAATCGTCACAATTCACTATTTTAGGAGTTACGGCTGAGCAGGTGCAGAGGCTTATGAGCCTCATTAAATCACCAAAAGGTGAGCATGAAAAGCTTATAGGTAAGTTAGCATGTACGCTTGATAACGGAGCCTTGACTCATATGACAGGCGATGAAGAGCTATTGAGTAAAACCAAAAGCATACCCCTTGTGCTTATTAAACTACCCAATGGCACACACACTTTGGCCACTAAGCAATGCACAGTAGGTTTTGGATAAAGATTAAATATTAACAAAGTTCTTTATGTGCCTAACCTAAGTTGTAACCTTGTCTCTATTGCATCAACGTATAGGACACCTATCAAGTGAAGCTATGACCTTTATTGCTAAGGATTTAGATTAACATAGGTTTGTTAAGAAGGATTATAATGTGCGTGATATTTGTTTTCAAGCTAAGCAAACAAGAACTCCATTTGATGTTAATGAAAATAAAGCAAAGGATTTATTTGAGATTATTCATTGTGATATTTGGGGACCATATAGGGTACCCTCCACATGTGGAGCACATTATTTCCTAACCTTAGTTGATGATGCACGTCTAGCAATGTGGTTATACCTAATGAAAGAAAAGAACGAAGTAGAAACCTTTGTAAAAGGGTTTGTCGCTATGGACAAAACTCAGTTCGAAAAAAAAAGTGAAAGTAATGAGAGCCAATAATGGATTTGAATTCAAATCAGGGCCTATGAAATTCTTTTATAAGGAGAAAGGTATAATCCATCAAAACAGTTGGGTGGATACTCCCCAACAAAACAAGAGAGTTGAGAGAAAACACCGACATGTTCTGAATGTGGCTAGGGTTCGTTGGTTCCAAGCTAATCTACCTATAGCATTTTGGGGAGAGTGTGTGCTAATCACAATGCACTTGATCAATAGAACCCTTAGTAGATTGTTGGGCGGAAAATCTCCTTATAAAGTGATTTACCACAAGAAGCCTTTCTTTGATCACCTTAGGGTGTTTGGGAGCTTGTGTTTTGCTGAAAATCAATTAAAGGGAATGGATAAATTTGTGTTGCGAAGCAGAAAGTGTATATTCATAGGATATCCTTATGGGAAGAAATCATAAAGGTTATACGACTTGGATACAAATGAATTCTCTGAAAGCTAAGACACGATGTTACATGAAAATACCTTTCCTTTCAAGGGTACCTCCAAATGGTAAAAGCACGACAACAGGAAAACTTGATCTTGGTTTTCCATTATAAACCTAGGAGACGCAACCAGCAAGTGATGGTCTGGCCCAACACAATTCGAGCCTGGGTGACATAAAACCTCAATCCAATGAGAGGGGGAGCTCAACGCCAGAAGCAGACTCTAGCCAACCGAATGGAAGTGAGGCACGTGTATTGGCCGAGGATGCCGAATTGAGCCCAGAGCCCAGCGAAGCTACTGGCGAGATAACGAAGGCCCAACCAGATGGGGTTTGAAGAGGTCACCATGTGAGAAAGTCATCGGGTCACTTTGATAGTTTCATTTGCTACAATAACAAAATGACAAACCTATCTCTCTTGTTCCACCGCACCAAAAGGTTCTTTAGGTACACATTACCCATTGAAGAATTATGTCACTTGTACTAAATTTTCTGCTGCTCACCAATAATTTTTAGCTACCATCACTAAAGTTGCAGAACCTAAGTATTTCTACGAAGCGGTCAAGGATGAGAACTGGCGACAGGCCATGGTGGCAAAAATAAAGGCATTCGAAGAAAATGAAATTTGGATAGTTGAGGATCTCTCGCTTAGAAAATTCCTGATGAGTTACAAATTGGTTTATAGAATGAACTATAATTCAGATGGTACTCTTTAACATTATAAGGCATAATTGGTGATATGAGGGGACCATTAGGTTAAAGGATTCTCCTACAATGAAACCTTTGCACCTGCGACTAAACTGACCAGTGTCCATTGCTTTCCAGCAATTGCAGTTGCAAAAAGTTGGGAACTCTAATAGTTAGATGTGAATAATGCCTTTCTACACAGGGGCCTTGGAAAGGAAGTACACATGAGAATGCCTCCAGGGTTTCAATATCCAGGGGACAACAAAGCGTGCAATCTAAAGAAGTCATTATATGGTCCAGGCCAGGCCCCAAGATAATGGTTCGCTAAAATATCTTCCAAACTATGTGATTATGGTTTTGTAGGTTCTTATGCAAATTACTCACTATGTGATTATGGTTTTGTAGGTTCTTATGCAAATTACTCACTATTTACTTATCGAAAGAGAGATCTTCGCTGGCTATTCTAGCCTATGATGATAATACTAGCTTGCCGGGAACAACACTGAAGCATGCAAAAGGATTAAAACTTATCTAAATGCATGTTTTAACATGAAGGATCTTAGCCCATGGAAATATTGTTTGGCATTGAAGTGGAGTATGGACAACAAGGGCTATTTCTTTGTCAAAGGAAATATGCCTTGGAAATTGTACATGAATGTGGACTTTTGGGAGCAAAACTAGTGGATTTTCCCATAGAAGAAAATCACAAGCTTTCATTGGCAAAAGGTAAGCTACTAGCATATCCTAGTGGTTACCGCAGACTCATAGGTTGATTGATATATCTCACAATCACCCGCCTATATCTCACCTATGCAGTCCACATTTATGTCAATTTATGCAAGCACCTAGAAAGGAACACATGAAAGCTGCACGACGTGTGCTCCATCATCTAAAAGGAACTGTAAGACAAGGAATTGTGCTACGATCGGATAGTAAATTTCCGCTCATTGAGTAATGTGACTCAGATTGAGGGCATGCCCCGTTCACAAAAATCTCTCACAGGCTATTTTCTTATGCGTCCGAGTCCCCTATCTCTTGGACAAGTAAAAAGTAGTATACATTATCTCATTCCTCAACTAAAGAAGAATATAGACCCATGGCATTCGCCCCAAGTGAATTGGTATGGTTGAGATCTTTGCTAGCTTCCTTCAGAGCATTCGTCCTCCTATGCAACCATTTTGTGACAGCTAGGCGGCTTTACACATTGCATGCAATCTTGTCTTCTACAAGCACACCAAATACATCGAGATTGACTGCCATTTTGTACAAGAGAAACCTGGAGCCGGCATTGTCATCCTATCACATGTTAGGACTAAGTAGCAACCAATTGATTTATTTACCAAAGCGATTGGCAAGACACAGTTTTAATTTTTGAAAGGCATGTTGGGCATTATCGATCTCCATGCTTCAACTTGAGGAGCAGCGTTAAGATACTATTTTATCTAGATCGTATATTATTAGATTTTATTATGCTTTCCTAATTTGAGGAGGAGATAAACATATCATGCAGCATAAGCTACGTTTAGCCGTAGACTTGCATGTCTATATTGCATCATCGTGATCAATGAAAGGGAAGAGAAAAGCGTGGGTTATGCATTGATCCATGACCAAAACTTTGTCATACAAAGGTTAATTCTTTCTACATTATAGGTTAACAAGAGTTTCGACTCTAAATGAATAAAAGTTCAAAGACCAAACTAAACAGGCCTTGATCTTAATTAAGTCTTGGCCTACATGGTGTCTACTTTTCCCCCCCCCCCCCCCCAAAAAAATTAATTGCTTAATGACTATTACCATCGACCAAGAGTTTTATAGCTCAATGGCATGGAAGTAAAGTTTTGAAACTCCCTATTAAGGTTCAAATTCTAGCGGACTCAATTTTCTTGAGGCACGTACTCTTAGAGGCCATTCTATGAACCTGGTGAGATAGGTCTAGGCTTTCATTCAACATAATCCAATAGTTGTAACCTCCTCAATGCCACAAGTCTGCTGAGCTTACACTCTACAAGGAGGCCCAATTAGTAGGCCAACTTAATTACCACTTCAAAAAATAACAAAGTTACCAATGAGTGATTTAACTAGATAATTCCTCCATATTCGGTCGGAAGGGTTCAAGTCTTTTTTGGTTAACCAATTGGACATTTCAAGCAAAAGAAGGGGAAGAGCACAACACCCCTTTTGAAGCTGGGAAAAGGTAAGAAAAATATGCTAGCAGTCATGTCTACACTATAGTGGAAAAGGCCAAGCTATAATCCAATTTGTCTATGTTTGAATTGAATTTGATGAGAGAGAAATTACATGATTGATCTCTTGGATTATCAATTCATTTGATAACATCTGATGGTAATGTAAGGACTCACCTTGATGTGAAAACGTTGCCTGGATCTCGCCTGTTGAATGCTACCCACGAACATGATTGACCAGGTTGACGGTGGCTACTAGTCACTGTATGGCATCACACCCTAAACCCAATCCCTACCGATGGTAGGATTAATGTGAAAGAGAGGGTAGTGAGAAGTAGAAAGAGAATGATACTTTTCTCAGCTCTTTAAACTCATAACCAGCTCTTCTTTAAATCATTATCAAGATTTGTAACTGATTTGTACTTATTACAAACGATTAATACATAATTAATCACCCACTTAATGTGGGTATCAAAGTGACCGTTACACTCGGTCAACAGCTCTACCTCGGTTACATAAACCGTAAATCTCGTATCTCTCTGCTAACGAATCTCCTCACGTTTCATACTAAGAATGGAGTGTGCAGCTAAAAACAAATCAGTAGTATTATATCAAGTCACCATCTAACTGACATAACACTTTCACGAAACATCAACATACTGAATCATTTAAATACATCACCAATGGCAGACACTGTCCCTTTATACTTGATATATCAATTGATTATATATTGAATATAATCGCCCGGGCTTGATATGGTGATGAGAAAATGATTCTTCCTTAGACAATTACAATAATCCATCTTAGCATAACTACTTCCCTAATGTGCCTTGCTGGACAATATACATATTAGCCCTTGGAAAACACGTTAAAGTAGGAACATCATGCTTTGACTTCATATTATAACTCTAAGCCAAGGAGTATTGCAAATGCAAATGAGAGTCATGCAGTGATAAGGAAAGGGAACTCACTTATCACTCATTAGATAGGTCGACTTTAAGCACACACAGTATGATAATGTTTCATGGCATAACTCCCTCTAAATTGGGCATGCCACTCTTCTATGCCATGCGAACCATAGGCTTGGCTTTTACCTAAAAAAACCAACCTGAGCTACTAGATCAACATACCTAATGTTAATCCCGGCACTTAAGATTCGGCTATAGGGCTTGGACATGAAAACTTATTTCATATTCTACTCTCCCGAGTCTCATCTTAGTTCTACTAAGGCGACTATATCTTCTATTCATACACTCCTAGTATGAATAATCAATATTGCACACCTAGTGATAATATAATTCAGTCTCATCCTGCCTGCTACTCAAGCATCATGGCGATTGTCTGTGTGACTAGGACAATCAGAAGCCTAGTGACATTTCAATATGCCTAACATGCAATAACAAATTATGAGCATTTTGTACATTACCAAAGAAACATGTCCATTACAAGACACACAACCTTATGAATTCCTGGCTCAACAAATGAGCTTTGAACACATCATTTGGAACAGGTTTAGTCAACGGAACATAATCACCTTGTTAGTGTATATATACCTAATGGCAGTGCTTTTTGGTTCTATGGTAACAAGATACACAATCTTCCTCCATAGCTAACATTGCAGTTCAGTTTTTTCTTCTTACTGCACCATGACATGGCCCTCCTAACTAGGATGAAGGCATGTCCTGAGGATTGACCTAGAATCATCTAGGTCACTACCTCAATTGTCACATGAGCATTCTCTCAATTTAAAGTCTTATCCTTGACAGCAAAAGACTAAATTGGCAATACCACAAAGGTAGCACTTGTTTCTCTTGATGACTTGCCAATCAGCAAGTCTTGGGTTACTTTGACGATGATGTACCAAATCAACTGCAAAGCAAATGTCAGGCCGTGTACATAATATGGCTTAAATTAAGCTTCCTACAACACTAGCATAGTTTACTGTCTCTATTTCATAATCTATTTTAGGCCATTGATCAAGACTCAAGGCTAGGCGTATCTTAACTGGAGTACCTAAGGATTCGGAATTATAAATCCAAAATTGTTCCAAGACCTTTTGATGCATGCATCTTGGGACGGTTTTGAATTATTTCCACTTCTAGGACATACCTAGCTTCACCCACATCCTTCATCTCGAAGACATAGGACAACTACTTTTATGTAGCTTCATTCAACTCCAAGTTGTTCCGAGCAAATAGTATGTCATTAACGTACATGGTAAGAAGCATAATCCCCCATGTTAAGCTTTTGACCAAGGCTAGGAGTAGTCGGGCCTGAACTTATCGGTTAAATCATTTGTCCGGCGTTTTATCTCGAAAACTCATGTGCTTTCGATAGACTTGCGTCGGGCCGGAGGATCAACGAGTTCTAAAACCTTTTTCTTGCCATTGAGTTCATCTCATCCCTTATGGCATCCATCCACCCTTTGTGATTTGATGAATAAATGACCTCTTCATAAGAGGTAGGCTCCTCAACTTCAAAGGAAGTGCATAGGAATACATCCTCTTCAACTTAGAAATATCGTCGAGGAATTCTTCCATACCCACTCCTTCGGATCCTGAGACCTTCATTTTTATTAGTCTGCCTAGTTGATAAATCCCTCCCCTTTTTTCTAAGAGGTATGGGACTAGGAATCCCTCCCCTTTCTCTAAGAGGTATGGGATCATGAGCACGAGGAGAAAATTACTCCCACTTTCCATTGGAGGTGGGATCCTAAGTGTGTGGACTAACTGCATGTTTAGGAATTAGAGAATGAGGATAAACCTTATTCTCAGGCTGACTCTCCTCAACATCTGGAGATTGAGAATGAATCTCATTCTCCTAAATAGACAAAACTTCACTATTACTATCGAATAAGGAAGGTATACCATCCTCGGTGACTTAGTGAGAATTCAAATCCTCCCCCTCATCGAGAGATGGTTGACGGTCTCGTTGTAACTTATACAAGTTGAGGTCATTTTTTTATTTTTTTTGAATTTCACCAAAAGTTTGGGAACTTATCCTTAAGAAAATCGACACTACAGGAATTCATTTCACGAAGAAGATATTTACGACCTAGATTGGTTTAAAAAGTTCTAATATTTTGTTCCAATTGAGTGCTACTTCCGCTATAAAGAATATGAACACATCAAGTACCTAATACCGGTGTGATAATAGGTACACATACCTACATCACGAATATATCGCTCCATGATGTGCTTTCACATTCATGGGCCCACAAATGTCTAGAGTGAACGAACACTAAGAGATTCGATGGGCTTGAAGCCTTACTAAAAGACTTCATAGTTACTTTGCTAGCTAAACTTGACTCACACATGGGCACCTTAACCCTAATGAGTTGGCCTTAAAAGACTATATTTAGCTAGTATGATAACTCTATCATGACCCTCATGGTCAAATCGAGCATGCCTAAAATAGAATTGAAAGTGAGGCAAAGATGGAAGATGTCTTATTTTGTCCAAAACATTGAAAACACCTTTCACTGTGACATGGCCAAACAAATTGCCATTGTGTACGATATTTAAGACCTCTAGATGAAACTAAACAGAAAACTAATCTCATAAACAAAAGACACAAGGGAACATCGCACCCCAAGTGCATAAAGACCCACGTAAAGAAGCAACATATTCTCTTCACGGAGATATGTCTTTATTTCAAGGGCATCTTTTCCACCATCGTTACCAAAAATGACAATTTGTGAACCTACCAGGTAGCAATGAAAGTTCACAAAATTACCTTAATTCTGAACTATGTGCTTGATTATTCCTGTGTTTACAATCCCCTGGGGATCATAGTTTGCAACTAATGTTGGGGAGGACACATATTATTCAGGAGCAACAGTAAAAGAAGGTACCTTAATTGCCTCAGGACAATCCGAGCATAGGGTCCCTTATTTCCACAGTCATAGCACTGACATGTGCTATTTGCCTCTCTTTATTTCCCTTAGCCTTTTTCTCTTTTGCAATACCAACCTTAGGTTCGGAACTTTATGAGGAAATAAATCTGGACGAACCTAATGCTAAGCTAATCCCAAGTGTACTCAATAGTGGAATAACCTTCCATTTCCTCACTAGATCATCATTGATGCAATACAACAAAGTATAGCATATTGATTGATCCATCATCGAACCATTTTTTTTTTAAAGATTTCTCACTACTGCTCACTAGTATTACCATCTTTGTCATTCTAGGATACCTTTAACCTAGAGAGCATTCTAACACTTCATGCACGTTCAGAAGAAACTGAATCTTCTAACACTTTGTGTCATAGTCAGTACTATCAAGCTTTTCATAGGTAAACAAATTACCAGCTATATTTGAATTGCCATAGCTAAAAGTATATATTTTAAAATATGGACATTAGGCATATTTTTAAATAATTAAATTATCAAAAACACCATCATTCATATTGCATGAGCGAAAATTTCGCTAAGCTTATAATCATCACATACAAGCATGAATTAGAAGTTTTTTTATAATTGAATTATCATATTTTTTTCATAAAACAAAATATATGGAGAATATTATGCTTAACCCAATTAACATTTCAAAATTATCACAAAGATATTCAACTTTATCATGTAAACCAAATTTACATGAAGTTATCTCATTACATAAAACGAATTTATATAACTACTAATATATCATTAAAATTCTATCAATGACATATCAACAAAAAATTCAGATTATTATATAAAATGTATTTATATAATAAAATGAATATATATTGCGAAACATATTTGAATAATAACATGTTACAAAAGAAAGTCATTAAAGCCCAAGGAATATTATATAAAACATATTTATATAATCATAGATAATATGAAACTTATTCAAATGTCACTCACAAATTATAAAACACATTCATAATTTTACGAATTCAAATTTTATGAAACGAATTCATAAAATATGAATAAATTACATAATATGAAATACGAGACGAATTCATATTCATAAATTGGGGAAGAAAAAAGTGCTAAAACAATTAGCAAATTTACTAAAACTCATGTAGTTCGTATATAAAACACATTTATATAATACTACTAATTGGTGATTGACATAAAACATATTCATGTAATTGAATGCAACATATTTTGTAACATGAAATATACCCAAATATTAATTGCAATTAATTATATAGAACTAATCCATGTAATTTGGATGAAACGAATTCACAGTAATATTCGAAAATTATACAAAACATATTCATATAATATTATAAATTTAAATTTCGTGAAACAAATTCATAAAATGGTCAAATATCCTATATATTTAACCATTATAGTATGAAACTAATTCATGCGAAACTTCATGAAACATTTTTGTTAAGCAGAACAATAACAGAACAATTAACCGAATCACAATTGCCCATGTATTTGCATAAAGTGTATATAAAACTATTAAATAAAAGGATCATCATGAAACATATGCATGCAACCGAATATTATATAAAACATATTTATATAATATAAGCTATAAAATATAACATATGAAGCGTATTCATTTATCTAAATATTATATAAAACATATTTATATAATATAACTTATGAAACATATTTATTTATAGACCAAAGGAGATCTAAATGTCACATAGATATTTATTGAGTTCGAGTAAAATAAATTTACATGATACTAATTTTATATATGAAACGCATTCATATAAAATATAAAATATGAAACACATTCATACGAGACACTCGGCATGAAAATTTCAAGTTGATGCATATATGAAACGAATTTATATACGACATTAAACAAATTAATGTTTTTATAACAAATTCATTATTTAAGAATTAAAACAAATTCGAAATCTTAATTCAACTACAAACTAATAGCATGAATCATATCAACTTAGACATCCTAATAATTCAATTAAAAAAAAACATGTCATGACTAATAATCTGTTTAATGGTGTTAAAATCCAAAACAAAATCAAAATAAAAAATTTTGAATAATAAAACCCTAGACACCCCCCCCAAAACGTTTGGTCAGCCTTCATGTTCAGTTCATTGGGCATTTTTCTCTCTCTAAGCCATCTCTCTCTCTCTTTAGAACCGTGAGGTTCTTTCTTTGCCTAGAACCTTCGATGAATGTCTGTGTTTACTTCAGAGCTTTTCTTCTCCCACCGTGCTCTGCCTTGCCCTCCTAGACCAACTGTTACCCCTCTCGGCAGTCCTGTGGCGTGACCTTCGACGCCTGGCCTAGCGGTGCATCCGGAACAAAACCTAGATGATGATACCCTACGCCACCACCACCAAAACGAAACTCACGGCTTCAAAAACCACCCAATTCGTTCAAAACACCAAGCCATTGAGTAGATCGGCCTCCAACGAGTCGACTGACGCCTTTCACTCGCGCCACACCCCACTCAGGTGGCGGCGCGTGATGGTCACTCGTGGCAACGTCGATGTTTTGCAAGGTTTTAGAGTTGGGGAAGCGTAAATCGGCGATTGTGGTGGGGTTTAGGAGGAAGAAAATGACCAAGGTCGTCTTTGTCGGTGGAGCGTGACGAACAAGCGCCACCCCTCCAACAGCACTGATGGGTTAGTTTCAATTTCTTAGCCCTTTTTTTCGTGTATTCTTGGTCTGTGGGTGGCCTGATTTGGGGAGGGATTTAATGGGGACGAACCACCATGTCTAAGATTAGTAAGGGCGAAGGGGGTGAAACCTGTTAAGGGCCTTTCATTCGGGGTTTAGTTCCAAATCTCTATTGTTAGAGGTGTGGGGTCTCGGTTTGGGCCTAGTGTGTGATAACGCGAGACAAAACCATTTCGGTAGATCAGCATTGTTCATGGCGGCCTTGATATGAGGCAAAATTCAAATCACGCATAAACATATTAATCTCAAGAAATATCAATTTTGGCATATGAGCATTAACCTGTGTTTTGCATAACTTCAGATCGCCAACAATGTTAGCATGAAACATAGACATGTAATTTATTTATTCATGTTCAGTCTTGGTAATTTCATGCCAAAACAAAATAGGGCATATATATGTTGCTATCACACAGATTTGTTGATCAAACTAATTATTCTCATATTAAGGCCAACATGAATTAATCGAGGTTAGCCACAACCAGATAAGGCTCTGATACCACTGATGGTAATGTAAGGACTCACCTTGATGCGGAAACGTTACCCGGATCTCGCCTGTTGAATACTGCCCATGAACATGATTGAACCAAGTTGATGGTGGCTACTAGAGTCATCGTATAGCATCACATCCCAAACTCAATCCCTAGCGATGGTAGGGTCAATGTGAAAGAGAGGGTAGAGAGAAGCAGTGAGAGAATGATACTTTTCTCAGCTCTTCAAACTCATAACCAGCTCTTCTTTAAATCATTATCAAGATTTGTAACTGACTTATTACAAATGACTAAAACATAATTAATCGTCCACTTAATGTGGGTATCTAAGTGACCATTACACTCAGTCAACAACATCTTGTAGAGGGATCTGCTTTGGTTGAATCTCTCCTACAAGTGAATAACCTATATCATGCCAGTGAATATTATTGACCGTTGGATTGTGATCAACTACAACAATGGATTCCTCTTTTGGAGTAGTACCTTTTTGATGGGAAATATTACAATGTGGGTGACCAGAGCCATTGGCAAAGAGTCTCTTGGATGCAGTAGTCCTGTCTCTCTTGGCTTCGTGTGCCCACTCCACTAGTCCCTCCCTTATGTAGTCTTCAAATATTGCCTTGTTGAAAGAACTTCCCATCTTTGCAACATTATTCATAGTCATGCAAAAAGCCCCGGCTAACTTTAGCACAAAGCAAAGGCACAACTCAGCATGCATCAGATTAACAAATGGATTGTTCGGATCAGGTTTTCGTCTGGAACAATTTTGATTCGGGTTAGAGTGAGGCTTTTTTTGTTTTGTTTTGTTTTGTCACCAGCTAAATGTAGCTACCCCATTGAGCTTCGATCCTAGGTACCCATCGAGGATTGACAGCGTTGCGGAGGGGGAGACTGGGGACTGTGCCCTTGAAGCCAACAACATTTCTCCAGCAGGAAAAGTCATGATCACTTCCCTGGGAATCAATCCCCGAGTGATAGGGTTGAACCAAAGCTTCGGTTTCAACCAAGCTTAGACCTCGTTAGTAGGTCAGAATTAGTTATGTTGTTCTACGCTTGGGGTCGGCTGTTGGGCAATCTTCAATGATTTTGGTCAAGTAGAAGTCAGGAGAATACCAAATCTCATTAAAAACACATTGACCCTTTTTTGAATCCGGTTTGAACTGTCACTTGAATGTTATTGAACTTTGCATCATCATTTTGGGTGTAGATTATTATGTGATAACCTTTATTAAAGTAATCTGGTTATTTAACCTTAAAATTTAGATTAAATGACGACACAATTTAATTAAAAAGTTAAATTAGGTTTTAAATCAGTTTGGTCACATACGTGACTACATATTAGTTTTACTCTAAGAGTAGAAGCTGCCAAGGATAGTAGAGTATCTTGAATTGTTTACCTGCGTAACAATTGCATACAGAGGCAATGTGTTGTAGCCACAGAGGAGCTGAACAAATACCCTGAATTTGCATGACAGAAAAATTCATTATCATAGCTAATTTTTCACAAGAATTGTGTTGAGCAAGAGCATAAAGTTGCATGATGTTTACGCCATAACAAGTCGTGGGATAGTATAACCAATTGACCCCATAATGGATGAATCGAAACCATATCGAACCTGAAATTCACAAGGAAAAACAAATATTTATAGCAGAGACAGAATTTATATTCTATATAAACACAAAACACAAAGTAGACTAGCGCACTACAAGAAAAATGCCAAATAAAGACAGAATCAGCGACGAAATATGGTTAATCAACGACGGAAATTTACGATCAGCGACGGATTTGGCGATGGAATGTGGCTGTCAGATTTTCGCTCGTTGCTAAGTAGTGGGCGACGGAATTTCAAAATTCCGTCGCCTTAGGTGACGAAATCAGCGATAGAAATTGCGACAAAATTTTTTTGGCGAGGAAAAGTGGTGGGGCAGGGGTGGCGACGGAATTAATCATCAGAGACGGAATCAGCGACGGATTATGAAATCCGTCGCCCCCTGCCCCAAAAAAAATAAAATTGTCTTATTCGTCGCCATTCCGTCACTAGGTTCCTCTTTTTTTTAAAATAAAATCTTGTTTTTTATCAAATCCGTACATACAAATCATTTCCTGCAAGAAATTTACAATATCTTCGCACTCAATCAACATCCAATGGCTTCGAATAGGGCTTCATTCGAAACGTTCTCAACAATTTCAAGCCACACAATGGTGGAATTCCACATCCAACACAACACATCACACCCAACCAAGGGTGTTCAATTCACAGACCACAAGTTCCAAACAAACTCTGTACATATCACACACTACAAGTTCCAAACAAAGTCTGTATATATCACAAACCATACAAAATAACCAAAAGTTACCAGTAGTTGAAAATGAAGTTATATATATGTTTGAAGAAGAGGGTGAAGTAAGCGCCAAATGGGAGGGGAGTTAAATAAGCACCAGGGGGAGGGGAGTGAAATTAGCATAAAGGGGAGGGGAAGCAAGCAGCAAGAGATATGATGTACTTCATGAAGATAAGCAGAAGAGCCACCAGCTGAAGACAAACTGCAACCAACTCAATCACCAAGGTCTTCCTCTTCCTCTTTGCCTTCCTCTTCCTCTTCCTCTGCCTCACCATCTTCCTCATTATGTTGCGAGTGGTGAGTAAATGGTGGCTGAGATCCCGAGTCAGACGCCTGTTGCATTTGAAAGAAAGCTTGGAGGCGTTGATCGATGCTCATCATTTGTTGGCTCAGTTGTTGGTTGCTTTGTATGAGCAATTTGTTAGATTCCTCCAGTTGCTTGCATTTCTCCATAACCAACCGGTAGCTTTCAGCTTGTGACGATAGCTCACCCCCCAAGTTGGTTACTACACCCCTTAAGTCATTAAGCCCCTGTTGCGATGGCGTAGAACCGGAACCTGCTGACAGACATTTAAGTAAATTACTATATTAGCGTTGCCATTAAGTAAATTCAATGTATAACCCTGGTTGTTGGAACTTTAATATGAAAATAATACCGGATCTTTGAGTGGGACTGAAGTTACCGGATTCCCTCATGTTGATAGTCTCGTCACCAATGCTGTAAATACGACTCTTCTTGTTCTTGAACGTCTTCATCCACAACTCACTTGGGTTGGGAAGTGACTGGTTTGGATCTTGAGAAGAGCCATCCCCGGTCCCTTGAGAGTTGATAACATTTTAAAAATCACGTTCAAAGGTTTCCTACAATACCGCAACATGCGCACCAAATCATGCATAGTACAATAACTTAAAATAAAGTACACGAGTTCATGAATTGACTACCAATGAAAATTAAGAATAGCTAATTGCTTACATATGTTTGTTGTGATTTCTTGTCAACCCAAGGGGCATTGTCTTTGCCCTGGAGTTCAACTGAATAATTCAACTGAATAATTCAACAATGGTGGGCTCCGTCCCAAGTTGTTCCCTCTATGTACGTGCCAAAAAGAATGATGTCAAGCACAACACAAAATATAGTATTGAACTTAAACGAACAAATAGCAAATATTAATTCATTTACCAGACACCGCCTATGCTCATGCATAGGGATCGAGCCACAGGTGTGGAGAGATGGGCCACCACTTTCTGGAGTCCCCAGTTGGTTTTTCTGGACTGTCTCACGCAATTTCTTGTAATGTTCATTGGCCCAGTGCTGCTGGAGTCCCTCCCATTGAGCATCACCGAGCCAGACAGGCTTCTTGTTATGCTTCCTTGCTTTGCCAAAGAAGTCTCTCAAGCGTGCATTGCCTCGGTTTTCAAAATTCCTTCTTATACGGTCCTTATGGACCGGATCCCAAGTGAACCACTTCTGCAATTATGAAAACGAATAACACATCAAATAATTCAATACTAATTTATCACATATTTCTGAATCTGTTAATACGAAGTCACTGTAGTTACCTTGAACTCTCCGAACCACAAATCTCATACTGGTTTGGGCACTTTGCTCCAAGTAGGCCAAGCTCCGTCAAACTTGCTTTGAAATATGAGCGAAATCATACTAACAGCACCATCATTGGGGAGAAACCTAATTGAACATTAAACATAAAATTCATTACTTATTATGCAAAATTCATGTAGTACTTCATAACATATAAGAAATGACCACTTACCCGTTACCATCTGGTTCAATCCAAGTCTTTGCTCGAGTGCTCCCATGACTGGATTGCGCTTCACTTTCACCACTTCCAATGTTCTCTTGGGACTGGTTTGTGTTAGGGTGAGTGGGTTGGGGAGTGGGGTGCACAGTGTGAACAACATGGGGGTTTGGAGGAATGTTGTAGGCAAATTGACCGTACATGGTGCTTTGGTTGGGAATGTATGAGGTCTGATGATGGAAAGCCCTAAATGGGAGAGGCATGGATCCTGAAATACCTAGTATGTAAGCAGCCATTGTCGCTCCTGGCTGAACTGGTGTATGAGGTACCTGGGGGGAAGATGGGTCAATATCCATTGCGGTCGGATCAACGGCAGAGCTTCGACGCCCTCGTCCTCTACCTCGAGGGGAGGGCTTTGCTCGACGAGAACTTGAATCCATACCTGAAATAGGTGACAACAACGCCAAGTGCAAATATATAATGATTGCACATGTAAACCGTTTTCCTCATACATCATAATAGGTACATAGGTGACACATATTTTACAAAGCTCATTCATACAATATAAGTAAAGTCACAAACAATTATTTCATATGCAAATTACTCATACACATAAGAATTCGAAACCACTCAATCATCAACATCCTCATCGTCATCATCATCATACAAATGCAAATTTTCTTCAGCTTCATCTGTTTCATGATCGTCATCCCACTCCCCCTCTTCATCATCCTCACCATTCTCTACCTTATCTATCTCGTCATTACCCTGAATGAATGAAAACCTTATTTCATCATTAACCTCTTCCGGTAGTGCACTTTCATCCACTAATGACGAAGGGATGGCGTCATTCGCAGGTTCGACGATAGTCGCCATGTCCGTTTGTTGGTGCGCAGTAGGTAGGGTATACTGCTGATCCACTCTCGCCCTTGGTTTGGTTGGTATGACAACAAGCCAATTGGCCTTATCCTTCGAGCGATCTGCATGTGGCATGAAGTATACTTGTGATGCGCTATTTGGGAAGATAAATGCGGTATTTGGAGTCGAAATGTTTCCATGTTGCCCCATCTGATGGATGACATAAAACACCGCCCTCACGTCGATGTTCATAATGCCATCTGATGTGCTCTGCACTACTTCTTGATGCGTATAACATCTGCAGTCGAGGTTTTAACGGCAAGTAATGCATCCTTGAGTATGGCAATGGATTCTGATTCCTTTGTTGTGACCTTTGCCTCTTCCATCTTGAATGCCCACAAAACTTGCACGCATCCAAGTTTGCGTCCTCCTTATAAAATAGCATGCAACCTTTCTAGCAACAATCAATTTGGACCACATCGTTGCCGAGATCTTTAACAACCTTCTTCGTTTGCCCATAGTTGTTAGGCACGCGGTTGTTAGGGGGCCACATCTCTTTCATTAATTGAACAACTTCATTGAAACAGTTTTGAGGCATACTATAATGAGATTTAATACTCAACAGTCTCACCGCCGTAGATAGCTCACTATGGGTGGAGCAACCATCATATAAAGGTTGTTGAGCAACTTGAACCATATTATAAAATGGTTCTCGGCAAGTGTCTGACCCCTCTTCCCTTACATTTTGATTTGCTATTATAGCATCATCAACCATGTCCTCCATCCAATCTTTGTAGGATTCAGAATAGTCATTATTAACATGACTTGAACCTCCAACTTCGAGAATTTCACTATTTTGATACCCAGAGCCATATTCCTGAGGTTCTATTTCCCCATGACTTATCCAAAACCAATACCCTTGCACAAAACTCTTATACATAAGGTGCATCTTCACCTCATCAGGTGTCAAGTACACCCTATTTCTGCATTTCGCACAAGGACATCTATACTTTCCCCCATTCAGAAACTCTGTCTATGTACGTGCAAATTGATCGAATTCATTTACTCCATCTAGAAATTCTTACGTATAACCACTACGATCAGGCGGTAATCTATTATACATCAACCTACGATGTGGAGGACCATTCATATTCTGCTCAAATAACAATAACCACATAAGGTATTTGATAAGAATTAATTTTAATCAAAATTATAATAAGTACATAAATTACGCAATTATATATTATGTACGCTTACTTTAAAATTTTCACATGCACCCCAAAAAAACTTACAACTAGGTGATAAATATACTTACATTCTCACGAACATCACAAAACTAATAATTCATACATAGCTGACCACTTTATTCCACCAACATATCAAATTTAAACTTCAAATTACCAAATCTAAGTGTACATTACGTTGGATGAAAATTTTAAACAAATATGAGCTACAACTTCATACAAACGTCACATTTGAACAAAATAATAAACTAAAGCATCTCAATCCACCAACATATCAACTTTCAAGTTCACATCACCAAACCTAAACGCTAAATTGCATTGAGCAAAATCTCCAACCAAATTTCGACAACATTATCAACTAAAACATTTCATTCCACCAACATATGAAATTTCAACTTCAAACTACCAAACCTCAATCCTAAATCGCATTTACCAAATTCTTGTAATGAATTAGAGCAATAACCTCACACACATTGCACATTTCAACAACATTATCAATAAAACCATTTCATTCCAACAATATATCAAACTTTAACTTCAAACTACCAAACCTAAACCCTAAATCGCATTTACCCTAATCTTGAACCAAATTAAACCAATAAGCTCACACAAACACCACATTTCAACATAAATATGAACGAAGTATGAAATTCTAACAATGTAGTACAAAAATTTGTAGAAATTTCAAGTTGTTTAGTTGAGACAAATAGCTCAATTAACTTCACAAAACCGACGGTGGGGGTGGGCAGAGGGTGGTCGGCGGTAGGGGGAGGTGACCGGCGGTGGCGGTTGGGGCGGACGACCGGCGGCGGTGGCTGGGCACGGCCGGAGGAGGCTGGGTTGGTGGTCGACGCGGCTTCGCTTTGCTCTCGCACTCTCTCTCTCCTGCTCGGGTGTTCGAAATGCACCTAAATGAAACCAGAAATCTGGTTTCATTTAAATGGAGGTGCGACGGAAATTCCATCCCCCCCCCCTTTTTTTTTAAAAAAAATTTTTTTTAGGCGACGGAAAATCCGTCGCCTATTTTTTTTCAAAAAAATTTTTATTTATGGCGACGGAATTTCCGTCGCCATACATCGCTTCTGGGGACGGATTACCAGTTCCATTGTCATATCTGTCGCCTAATCTGACTTTTTTGTAAAACTATTTTCCCGTCGCCAATTCCGTCGTTAATCTTTTCCGTCGCCAAATTCCATCGTTAAAATGAACTTTTTTAGTAGTGAGCGTTAAGTATGTCTTCGTTCATTTTTTAAGATACAAAATTTCAAATCGAAAAAATGTTCAAAATTCTCTCTTTTTGTCCTGATTTTTGGAATTTTGTTGAAAATTTTAAAACTGATGAGAAGTAGGGGTGGATAATAGGATCAACAATGAGCCAGGTTGATAATCAAGCAGGTCAATGATGAACCAGGCTGGGTCATTCCGTTAACAACCCACTAATGACCTAATATTTTTTCAACTTGTCTATCATATTAATTTACATACTATGTTCCATCAACTTTATTAACAATAATTTACATATTATAATAATTATTATTATATGTAGGGATGGGTGTGGGCGGGTTGGCCCATGCATATCCATTTTCAAAAACCATACCCATGCCCATCAGATTTTTCGAGTTTATGTGTTTTATTATGATATACATAGAGTGTGCAAAGTGTCATCCATATTTAACCCAAATTTGCATACTCGTTATATTTGATTAGCAATTTCAAACGATGCTACTAAAATTCATGCTTACATAAACTCACGGATGATACAATTGTTAAAAAAAAAAAACAAAACACTTCTGCATAAATAAACACTATATAATTAGAGTTTTATGCCTAACATTTATTTTTGGGTTTTACCATAATCACCTTTTGCTGACAAATCGGGTATGGGTGCTAAATGGGCGGGTTTTGATTGGGTTTTTCAAGTTCGGGTAATGTAAAAAGGGGCCCAAAAAGGGGTTGAACCAGGGTTGATCCAATCTAGACCATTTATTCGTCGATCTGCTTGTAGCATATTGGCATGACTGTATTTGCTCCACCCTCTCCACTCAGGTTCGAATTTGGGAGGGGCCTTCCTTTGCCAATTAATTGGGAGAGGGAGGGGGTGTGTGGGTTTGGGCCTCGGTAGCTTTGTCCTGCTTCCCTTGGGCTGGTTGGTTTATTGGGTTTTTCCCTAAGATATGGACCGGCCTAACTTAGTAACTTGACCCAATCCAACCCATTGTCCACCCCTAATAAGGAGGATTGTATAGATACCCAAATCCAGAAGAAAAAAGCCACTTCAAAAGAATTCTGGACGAGGATAATGTGGATCAACAAGATAAGAATGCGTGGTCTATGGGACCAGAAGAGATTATCAGATGGCTGAATTTCAACATGCCCTACTATTACAGCATGTCTTTGAGCCACCCCTTTTGCCATTTGGATGATAACATGCTCCAATTTTGTGCCCACCACAAGCAATAGCTGCAATAATGCATGGTAATTAATAATTGAGTTAGCTTCCATAGATAGATCGAGCTGTTCTGTTAATCTATAAGGGACGTAAAGATCAATACAGTGATACCGATGGATTGCGTTTATGATATAACTTACCAAGAGTGGAATGAAAGCGAGCCAGAAATAAGTATGATAACCTGCACGATATTTAACGCGCAAGATTATGCGATCGGATCTAGATATAGACATGCATGGTCAAATTATTATCTGTTTAGAAGCTTACCATTAACATTTAGAAACAGGTAGACCACCACAAATAACCAAAGAAACCAGCTGCAAGCATTCAAAATGAGAAGTTTGTTAGCATGATTTTGATGATTCTCTTTCTCTTTCTTTTAAATAGGACCTGAAGATATCTGTAAAGCCTGTCGAGGGCTACAAATTTAACCACTACTTCGGTTATTAAGTAATTTTTATAGCATGGGGAAGTAGGGATCGATCCACGAGGAAAGATTGTTGTAAATTGCTAGCTTAATCCTAAATGATTTTATCAATCCAATTTATTAAACCTAATCTTAATAATTCTAAAACAATTAAAATCTAATGAATAAAATCTAGAAAAATACCCAATGATGTTCCTAAATATTTTGAATCATATTCTAGAAATAAAACAGTAAAAATATTTCCTAAATAATCCAGAACAAAATAAAATCAGAATATTAACTGAAATATTGATAAAAATCAAAACAGCAAATAATAATCAGAAAAATAAATATTAAAAATAACAAACAGTATCCTAAACTAATATTCTGTAACCTTATAAGCATATATCTTCAGAATAATTTCAGATTTAATTCAGAAAAATTAAATCAGCCAATTACAGCAGAATACTTAAACAGAATATTAAATCTGAAATTTGAAATAAATTATTCTGTATAAATAAAAATACGAAAATAATAAAGAAAATTACCCTAATCCTAGGACACAAATTTATGAACCTAAAAATATTTAATAATCTTAAATTAAAATTAAAAATTCGAAATTTTCAGAATTAATAAACAAAAAACCTGCACATATCAATTTCGAAAAATAACTCTGAAAAATTATCAAATAATTTCCAAAAATCACGAAACTGAATATGAGCAGACTAGGACACTTTATAAACCCTAGGAATTTATTAAAACCAAAAAATAACGAAAATAACTATTTTTAGTCTAAATTCAAACAAACCGGGAATTAAATACGAAAATATAAAATTATAACTACTCCAAAAATCAAACTCTAAGCTATCTAAAAATACCTAGACACTCCTAAAAGACTATAATTTGGGGGGGGGGGTTGATTGAAATTATATTTAAGCTTAATAAAACCAGAACAAAAATCAACAAACTAAACAAATTAATTCTAAGCAATAAATAATAATCAAAATTTATCAAATTTATGACAGATACTTAGTATAATCTCAATCCACTATGCAAATTAATATTTATCATTAACACACAAGTTAATTTTATTCATGAGTTAAACTGTAGAAGATATCCACTAGCGGTTCTTCCCCGTTTTTCCTTAGATACTAGTTTACTTAGGTCCAGCCCTAATATAAACCCTACTAATTTAATAACCTTTACACCAGCGCAAAAATTTAACCAAATTAGAGCATTAAGAATTAGAAAAATATCATTTAACACTTTGTCACCAATTTACCAGCAAATCGATTTAACAAAGATCTAAGGCGATTACCTAATTAAAAGAGATGAGTTTGAGTCATCCATGATTAATTAGGGTGATACCTAGGCCTAAAAGATTATAACTTTTACGTATTATAATCTTCTAAACTACCAATCAAAATTGTATTTAATCAACTAGCATGCATTCTAATCGATTTAACACAAATTTCATAAACGATTAACACTAATCGCTATAGAATCATGAATAGAAATCGACTAGGCATTAAAGCACAAAACTTGTTTCAAAATAATTAATTTAGCATGGTTTCAAGAAGATTATACTAAGCATAAAAAAAATTACTCAGTCATAATAAAATTAAAATTCCAAGAGGTTAGCAAAGGTTCCATATTTAATAATGTAGAGAGTTCAATTAAACTAATTAAACAAAATAACAAATAATAAATAAAACAAAAAAAACCTTGCCAATATAGCAACGTGAAGTGGGGGGGTGTACGATTATGATGATGAGAAACGTTGTTGATGCTGATGATAAACGATGATGGTGATGCGGCCTAATGATATATTATGATGGTGGGCTAAGTGTGAGGCTGCCATGAAAGGATGCGTGGAGGATGATGATGAGGGGAAGGAGATCATGCGTGGCTGTGTAAGGAAGGAGGGGGCAAGATGATGTCAATGGTGATGGTGATCACGGTGATGTGGAGAAGATTGAGGATGATGATGACGATGGAGGTGATGGTGATGGGACGATGAAGATGGTGATGCTGCTAACGATGGTGATATAAAGTAATAGATGATGATTATATTGAAGATGGAAGAGAAGTGTGGGGGTGATGCGTGGTTGATGAGGAGAAGATGACAGTGGGCTGCGTGAAGGTGATGAAGGAGATGGAGGACGATGATGGTGTGAAGATGGTGATGTGGAGAAGGTGAGCCGTGGAGGGAGTGAGATGGTTAAGCTGAGATGGAGAGGTTGAGGGAGATGAGGGCGTGATGAGATGATGATGATGATGATGATTAAGTTTTAATGGTTATGGAGTAAGGAAGAGAAGAAGGAGGTGATGTTGCTGATTGTTGTGAGGCGTCCAGGTGATAGGCGTGGGGAGCTGATTTTATAGGATGGGGATTTAGCTTCTAGGGTTATCTTCTCCTCCCACCTTAGGTTTCTTCTTCCCCAAGACTTCTAGCCTTTCTTCAACTCTTGTAACCCTAGCCCAAGTAAATAATTATGAAAATAATATTTTTCATAAATTATTATTCTTGGACCGTCTTGATAGCCCAGCGTGTAAAACTTGTATTTCGACATCATATCTTCTCCTCTTTATTTAATTAATGCTATTCCTGAAAATATATAAAACAAAACAAATTAAACGAAACAATATATATAATATACTTGAAATAATTATAAATATAATGCATGATTTTTGACTTAACAATATCGGAAGTTTAATTTTCCGTCCTCCATTGTACTATACTAATGTTTTCATTACCTTATTCCAACAACTTTCTTGAAGTCAGATTCGAAAGCACGGACCATATAATTGTGAAAGTTGAATTTTTATTTCCCTTCAAATGCAACTGCCAAAAATCAAAAGAATGATCACTTTAGAACGTTCTGTATAATGAATTTCGCCAAGAATGAAAGAGTTGAACATGGCATTATATTATTTTAATTAGCTCGAGCCTAAAAAATATATAATTTACACAAGAGGAAAAAGCCTTTTAGTAAAAGGAATTTTGTAAGATAATGCGCTATATAATGCACCCAACTTTGAATGTAGAAGTCCTAGGTTATCCACCCATTTATTATTTATATATCAAGATCTAGTTTGAGGCCAGGTATTTTGACTCAGCAATACAAGTATATATTAAACATATGTAATTGCAGACGTTTAAAAATTATTGCATTTTAAACATATAAATTACATACCATTATGAAATTGTTACATTAGATCGAATCAAACACTTTCAAACTTAGATTTGGTATGTAAACAATCAATACCCTGATAGTATGGTGTATAAACATCCAAACTCAGAGCTAAGAATATTATTTTCAATACCTCCACAGTACAGTATATTATTATTTAAAATGTCTTAATAAAAAAATATAAGGGAAGGCCAATTTGTAATTAATTACCATAGTGAAACCAAATCGCATGGTGATATAGTGTGACTTGGTAACTAATCCATAAAACTGCTTGAAAAAACCTAGCTGAACAAGGATGCGAACATTACACCGGGAAAGTGTCACATTTCATTAAGAGCAATCACATGCAAAGGGTAACTATAAAGTCTTTTAACTTGAGACGAAGGGTCTATTCATTATGAGCATATTAAACTTGCCACTTGCTTCAACATGTTCAAACTTGTTCCTATATGCTTCAATATACTTAAACCTGCTAAGTTTTAGTTCAATCTGCTTCAATCTACGCCAATATGTTCAAACCTACTCTAATCCACTCACAAATATGCTTCTAAACTGCTCCAATCTGCTTTCAAAGTACTAGTCAAACCTACTCCAATCTACACAAACCTACTTTCTGCCAATCAAATATGCTCCAACTTACTAACTACTTATCCAAAATGCTCCTAACAAAAGGCCCAAAATAAAAACTTGCCAACCAACCAAGCAAACTACAATTAACTGATCGATACCGACTCTTGATAAATTCGTGTTGTTCAGCAACGGTGATCAGGTTGTTTTTCGTACGTGCAATATCCAATATTTTATCTATGAAGAAAGGATGCACGCACGCATTGCATATGTTGATCACAAAGATTAGTAACACCAAGTGATTAGTAAGGCCAAAAGAACGTCAAAGTACTCAGAGCCAAATATTTCCGTTAAGTTTGTTTCTGCATGTACTCTCTACTTTTATCCTGGTGCGAACTTTGGTGTAGGTCCATTGTTTGTAGTTTTACCAGAAACTATTCCCCATTCTTTTTCTTTCAGAAAATATGTTCCCTATTTCTTCATTTATAGTATAAAACTTCAAAAGAATTATCTTCAGAACCCATCTACAGTTTGGAAGTTTTTTTTTTTTTGGCCCTAATTAAAAATCAGACACAAACCGTTCGACCAAGGTTTTTTTTAAAAAAAAGAAAACCCAAAAGATCAGATAAGTTCGATTAATAAGGTGCAACGAAGGAAATGTATTTTAAACTAGCAAATTATTCTCTAAACCTTGGGGCATATTTGCTTTATAGCTACCACATTGAATAATATAATTGACCACTAAATTAATTTCTTGGCGTCAATTTCGAAGAGCAAATTGCCAAGAATAAAATTTAGCAAAATGATATTTAGCTCATTACATGCCAATCAGGCCATTTATAACACTAATGTAATATTTGGTTAGATGTAATCAACCTTATAATGCAAATAAGTTTGAAATTGTGTTTTCATTATCTTGTTTCGTTGTATGAGAATATTGCAATAAAAGAACTATCTTATCATTATAATTACCACAAACTAAGAAATCATGATTGCATTGCAAAGTTGATTATATTATATTTTATTTACATTATATTCAACCAAATATCATATATATGAACTAGATCAGAGTTAATACAAAGAAATCCATTACCATCCTCAAGATCATGCAAACATCATATATATGAACTAGATCAGAGTTAATACAAAGAAATCGATTACCATCCTCAGGATCATGCTTCTCTTCGCCGGTTGATCTCTCCATGCAACACATCACACTCTCATAATGTCAATGGTGACAGCCACAGAAAAAGAAAAAAACAAACAAATAATGTTTTATATTATTTCCCCTTTGAATGTTCAAGAAAACAGAAGCTGACCTCTCCCCCATTTCAAAACTTTGAAATCACATTACGATTCATATTCTCAAGCACTGCCTGAACGGGTTGTAGGAAAGAAAGTTGGATGTTTCAATGAGTTGTAGAAAATTAAGGAAGTTGGATGTTGCCATTGACACACGGGATCAAAAACTCTTTTCTTCTTAATATTACTGTAATTCAAGTGGAAAATTTTTCAAAAATTATTTTATCCCAGTGCAGAGGGGACATTTTTGCATCCACCTCTCCTGAGATTTGTTGCATTAATGTTCTTCAATCCTGGTCTTTTCTGTTAATTTCTGCCCTTTTAATTTTTGACGGTATGACTTTTACCTCCCCAAATTTTTTGTTTTTAAAAATACCCTTCGTTCTCTCCTCTTGTAGCTCAACTCTGTCTCGCGCTCGCACCTTTGTTTCTACCATCTTAGTCCAACAGTCTAACAGTACACAATAACGGTAACTGCCTGTGATCACCATCTCCCCACCACCAATGGCTGCCACAACTCACCTGTCGAAGGCGAACCCTAATCAGGGTTCGTTTTCCGCCAATGAGTCCAACGAGAGCTCCATCACAGGGAGAAAAATTGGTGCCTACCCAATTAGATTTTGTATGTTATTTTAATTTTTTTAACTTTTCATATTATTTATTTTAGAGTTTATTTTGAAAATTTTCTTACCTTGCTCTGTGTAATAATATCCTTTTTAAGGAATTCTTTAGTTAGTTATTAATTTTAAATTTATAAAGGGGAAGGATATTTCATAACCCTGGTTTAGAAGTTTATTTATATGAATAGTAAAACAGAGTATAGAAATTCATGTAAAAAGTTCTAGATGGAAAAAATTCATGTAGCAAATCTCAGGAGAGTGGGTAGAATTTAATAGTTAGAGTTATAACTTTTTCCCCCTAATAATTACTATATAGGTGAATAATCTTAATCACCCAATTCTCAAAGCCTATATCATAATCCTAGCAATAAAAACTCCTACAAACCATGTCAACGCCACATATTAAAAATTGTCTATATAACAAATACACGCTGAAAAAAAAATATACATGGCAAGTGAGAGTACACACTCCTAGGTGTATGATATACATTACCCCCAATTCTAGTGACACAACAATAATTTATGTAACTTATTTTTTGAACTATTTTATTCATTTATCCTCTAATTATACTTTGTATTCTTTCATTTCCACAGGAATAAAAGATGCTAAGAAGCCTTTAGGTTCATAGCATTATACTCACCTTTATGCCACCAAAAAGAACAGTGAGGGCACACATGGCCACGTGAACAGAAGCTAGCACAAACATGAATATAAGCAGATGATGCAATGCTGTGACTGATAGCACTGGAACCTTTCCCTGCAAGAAGAGGGCGCGCCCCCCCCCGGGTTTAGAAATGTAAAAGGAAGTTGGGTTCTCTTTTTCCTTTTTTTTGGGGGGTATTTTTGTTATGCTTCTTTTTAACTGAGGTACTATGTTTTTCTCTTTTTATTTGCTTCAATAGAAGTTTCTTAGATAGTGATAGTATATTAATCTATGACTATCTTTCACATAGCATCTTTTGCCAAATTGAAAACTTAAAATTTCCCTACTTTTTGATGCAACTTGACTTCACGAAAAGCTAAAGACACCTTCTTTTGGTAAAATAGAATCACTAATCCATTACATTAGATTTTCATTGAGAGCTAATATCTTTGAACAAGCATTAGTATGCATACCTAGGGTTATTTAACAAGGCATAATAAAATTTAATTCTTTTTAGCTGATAATTGAAATAACATATTCATCGATCAATCTGTCAAAACAAGTAAGGTAATTTAAAATATACATGAATACGTCAGTCCTGAAATCGAAACACCTTACAAAATGGCAAAAAAAAAAAAGAAATTATATATGATAAAAATGCTCGGTTAGCAAGCAATCTTTAATAGTTAAGTCGGATAATCTATGGTAAAATGAATTGTTTCTGAATAATCTCCGACATGCGTAAAAGTTTACCTATCACAAAAGAAATTAAAAAATAAAATAAAAACTTCTGTCCTAGGATATTGTATAATTTTTTGATTAGATAATTGAAGAGTACCTGTTTTTGGCAGTAAGTGGGATCACCTTCTCCAGATAGAAGATGACGCCCTGTAGCATGAAGTAGTTGTGGGATGGTAATTGCATGGCTGACTGAATAACCATTTTGACCTTGTTTTTTCTTCTCACAAGGAAGCCATTTATTGGCTAAGTCCTCTGATACACAAATCCTACCAATCCTACTTTGAAAAACCGTTAACAGCAAAGATATGAACCCCATTATCATCAACTCTGCACCATCCACCCCTCACGCTTTTTAGTTCATCATCAATTCATCAGTACTGTTACAAATTACAATGAATTCTATTCTCTAGTATTAATAAATTATCAGTTTAAACTTTTGGTTGAAAAATATGATCGATTCACTTTTATGTGCTCATAATCATTTTAACAGAAAGAGTTGGATTTTACATCCCCACAAATTTTGCATTAACTTAATAAAAATGTATTAGCAAAATCGAAATTGTTGTGGCAGTCACGATCAATTTTAATCCCGGATATCATTTACCTTGGGGCATCTTAATTTACCTTGGGGCATCTTAATTGATTGGCCAAGGTTTAAAGCAGTTCACGAAAAGTTAAACTTTTTGCTAGTTCTAGTAGTTACTGAAAACATATATTCTCTAAGGAGCCAAGGAGATTTGGAATTCCCTTAGGCTCTGTTTGGTCCTTAGAAAATTTGATGGAAAGAAAAGTTGAAGGAAAAAAAAATGTGAAGGAAAAAAAAGTAGGAAGAAAATGAATTTTTTTTCTCTTGTTTGGATTGATGAAAAAATATAAAAATTTCGATGAAAAATTTGAATGATGACGAGCAACTTAAATCATATTGATGTCATCTAAGTGATGTGAGATTGGAGGAGGTTGAGATTTTTTCTCAAACTTTCCTCACAATTTTATGAGGAAAATTTATCACTTGTTTCTAACAAATTTTCTACCTAACTTTCCTCCATATTTTTTGTCTTTGTGATTTTCTCTAAGCCAAACACAAGAAAAAAAGTAACTTTCTTAATTTATTTTCTTTCCACCAAATTTTCTAAGGTCCAAACAAAGCCTTAGTGTAGTTTTGGAATCATGCATGATTAAAAATTATGAAGGTCATGGTGTAACATTCCCAGTTAACACCACTTTTCTTTCTAATATTTAAGATTTCAGGCAACTATTTAATTACGCAATTTCATATGTGCTCCAAGAAGCACATGCTCTCATTGTCCATTTGTATATATTTTTCACATGGATATTTGTCATATATTAATTTTTTTAATATATATTTGTTGATGTAGCTATTGAGAGCATATGCTTCCAGGATTATGAGATACATATTCAATTAATTAGAATAAGTAATTATATACAGAAAATAAGTTCACTTTAAACACTATATATTTCGATAGTACCGTTGTAAAAGCTTGAAATCCTAAATTTTGCATTGCTATACACCCGCAAATATCATCATCTTTCTAAAAACAAGTTGCTTAAGAAAGCAAACCTTATTTATGAACTAAAAAAGGGAACAAACTAAAGTAACAAATGGTTTTCCCTAACAAATTTTTCATTTCCAAAATTAAACAAATATAAAAGTACTACATTGTTTTCTAGGAACCCAAAAATAGAAATACCTTCTTTAATTTTCTCTAGTGCTTGACAGAGTGGCTTCTTATCCACCTTCTTCAAATACTGCAAATCAAACTACAAGAAAGGAAAAATTCGAATACAATTCAATCTAAAACTAAATAATGTCAAAGTTAACTCCCCTCTAATCAAAATTAAAATAATAAGTCATTAACAATATTATGCTTGGAGATAAATCTATTGCATGAGCATGCATGCAGACGTACCTTGCCAGTATGATGTATAGATCTCTCAAAACCGAAAGAAATGATGACGATGATAGCACATACAATCGCTACCACCGACGTAGGAGTGTACTCTAATGTTGATCCTTCTTCTCCCTCTGCCATCAAAACAAACGCACACTCTCTCTCTCTCTCTCTCACGTGATGCACAATTAGGTATTGACTTGAGGGATGGAATTATGCAAGTATAGCAATTTGTTCTTAATTAAATATGGTTGAATAATAAGCATATATATCGAAAATAATAGAATATTATCATTCGGTTGAATTAACATGAATTATTTTCTTCGAATAAAGTTGTAATAACATCTTTAATTTCGCGGAATTAACATGCTTAAATTCCTTCATTACTTTCGGCAAAAAAAAAAAAACTAATTTGTTTACATAGGATGGGTTTGGTGGGAGTTGAAGGCAATAATTTGCAACATAACGTATAGTTGGGTTTACCATAAAAGCTTTTCAATCCCCAAACAGTAGGAAAAGTTGATGAGTCATTGTCTATAGGAATGTGAAAGTAGGGTTGGTCAAAGTTTCAGCATGTATACAAACTTATGCGTTACTCCACCCCGTTGTGCACCAATTGATTTTGGATGAAATCTAATTTGAGTTAAGTATACGCATGACGCTTTTGTTTAAAGCCAAATTTATATAAAATTTAACATGGTATCAAAGCGGGTTGCTTGATCATGATTTGCCACTGTCCCCATTTGATTAGAATTATGTGCACATGTTGAGCCTTGTTAGTAGCCCACACTTGAGGAGGTGTTGTAGTGTGAAAGTGGGTATTGTCCCACATTGATAAATTGAGTGAATATGAAAGTTGGAATTGTCCTATATTGATAAAATTAAAGGGTTTGAGTGAGTTACTCCACCCATTGCTAATTGATTTTATGTTGGAATCTTATTTGAGCTTGTATACATAACTTGTTTGTTGAGAACTCAATTGATATATAAACTTGAACATGGCATTAGAGTGGTTTGCTTGTTCTTAATTTGCTACTATTCCCATTTGATTAAAAAATTATGTGCACATGTTGGACTTTGTTACTGGCCTACACATGAGGAGGTGTGTTGCAACGTGAAAGTGGGGTTTGAACCACATTAATAAAATTGAAGGGTTTGAGTATAAATATAAGCTTGTGAGTTACCCCACTCATTGTCAATTGATTTTGGGATGGAATCTCATTTAAGCTTAGATGCATGACTCTTTTGTTTAAGGCCCAATTTAGTTATATAAAATTTAACATTGTCACTACTATCACCAAACGTATTCCTAGCAAATAAGGTAGACCTAGGCGATCCATTATTTCGATCAAGAAATGAAATTTTCGCGAATCAAACCATTGCGAATCTGCTTCTGGATATGATGGGGCAAAATCAAGTTCAAAGTGTTTTTACATGTTCAAAATCACCTACAGATTAGGTCATTATTCTATTAAGACATCCCTAAGCATTACACTATTATGTTAGATTCAGTATTTTATGAATAGTATATGTTATTGTTGGAACATAAATAGGGTTGTTTGCTATTGATTAATTAGAAGGTCTGAGTGCACATACAAATTTTTCTTATAAACTTATACAATATATAGCGACAATGAGAGCTTACCAATATAACATATCCTCAATTATGAAGAATTTCATATCACCTTTTGTTTTTGTCACTTGACTTTCGTATTGCATTAATAAAGTTTCAATCAAAAAACATTTTCCTAATTTACAATTTCAATTCATTTGCATCACGTTTACATTGTTTTTGGTTGATTAAAGATAGGCTAAAACTGCCGATGACAAAAGAACGCGGAATCGAGGAAGCTTCCATAGAGAAAAAGGATGCTGTGGGTTTGTTTTTTATTTTTATTTTTACCTTGTTTTTTTCTTCAAAGCTTTTCCTCACGAACTCATAGAGTACGTGTTTTTAATTTTTCCCTCTCTTCTTTCGCATCCTTTTTCTTGGCACTGAAGTATGCTGGTTGAATCTACCATTAAAATCTAGTTTAAGCTTTTGCTATTTAAAGAGTTTTCTTTCTGTCGATTGATTACTTTAAGCTTTTGCTATTTAAAGAATTTTTTACTTTGTTATTTGTGTCAATATTGTATTGATAGGAAGGTTGAACATGAATGTTGACGTTGGTTTGATTTTAAAAGGGTATGCTCCTGCTTATTACCATCTAGGCCCATTTTAGATTCATATCCAATAGGGTGGAAGTAGGTAGTGCTCTCCCCCCCCCCCCTCCCCAAAAAAACCCCTAAAACCTTGATATAAAACCCAATTCAAACCACTAACTTGCTAACTTACAGCAACTAAGGTCGTAATTTACAACCAATCAAGTCCAAATCACACAACCCATCCCACTAGTGTGAGGAGTCCAATAATTAGGCATTTAAATTACAACCAATCAAGTCCACAAGTAGAAGGCGTTGATGTTAAGGCTTTGTAGATGTATCTTCCTATTAACGATGTTGGACAAAGTCCCCTTTACACATTCACACATACACATTCTTTGGATGTTACTCTTCAAATAAGACCAGCGCGAACCCACTTTCTCACCCTTGTGGCCCCCAGTCCAAATCTAGTTTGCTCAATAGTAGCGGAGACGTGGGGATTTGTACGACCCTGCGTAAGCCCCAGTTGGGTTCATTTCTTTACTTCAGACCGGTAGACGGGTATAATAAAACAATGGAGATTGGAAGCTATTGAATGCTGATACTGATACTCCTCCTATTGTTTCTACTTTTGATATCTTACGCTCTAGTGGGACCAAAATTCCTATCTGATGCCACTTAGGCCAGGACTCGAAGTTGATCCCAAGCGAGTGCTCATAACATAATTATACTTTTGTCTACCCTTTGGACTTTGCTATCATTAGTTGTCTTGTGAATTAGGCAGCTACGCTTGTAGTATCTAACTTCACTAGCCCTTGATCTTCACATTTCATTTGATATTACGACGAGCATAATTGATTGCATGTGGCCATCCACCTGGACATGATTACACTCACACCTCACATTGAATTAAATTGTCCGTAGTCTGCTTCTATTTTTTTTTTTTTAAAATGTAGTTAAATTTAGGATTACCTAAATACGAGCGGAAGCTCGACTGCCAGGATCTTAAACTTGCTTGACTGCTACCCACGAACTGGTGATTATTAAAGTCACCGAACAACCATGCTCCAAAACTTGAACCTCTGGGGATGGTTAGGTTGTGTGAGGGATAGGGACAAAGAGAATTTGATATCGGGAAATTGTTTTTCTCTGCTTGCTGTGTTTCTGTGTATTTGATCCACATACACACACCCCCTTATATAATCACATAATCCTGAAACTGAATCAGGATTTAATTGGCAGATTAACACACAATTAATCCCATATAACTGCCAAATTAATGGGGTGATTATGGCCATTAAACCCGTGTGACCGTTACCGGTCAACAGCTCCCCCTCAGTCACATAGACCTCGAATCTCATATCTCTCTACCAACATATTCTCTCACGCTTCATACTGGGAATAGAGCGTGCGACCAAAACCAAACACATCAGTGTTATATCAAGTCACCATCTAACTGACATAACACCTTCAAGAAAACCAATACCTCGAATCATTCAAGAACATAACCAATGACATACACTGTCCCTCTATGCTTGATATATCAATTGATTATATACTGAATATAATCGCCCGGGCTTGATATGGTGATGAGGAATGATTCTTCCTTAGACAATTAAAATAATCCATTTAAGCATAACTGTTTTTCTAATGTGCCCTGCTGGACCGTACACATCTTGGCCCTTGGATAACACATTAAGGTAGCAACATCAGACTCAGATTTCATATTATAACTCTAAGTCCAAGAGTATTGCCAATGAGGGTCACACGTAGGGATGGGAGTTGCACCCGAACCCGAAAAATCCGCCCCGAACCCGCCCCATTTATAGCTGGTATGGGTACGAAATTTTGGAAAAAAATGGGTATGGGGCGGGTATGGGTATTGCGTTTGAAAATGGGTATGGGTATGGGTATGGATTCTTAAAACCCGTACCCGATTGTGTACCCGATTTGCTAATAAAACGGGACCAAAATACAGTAAAATCCAAAAATAAACATTTGGCATGAAACTCTAAGTGTATATTATTTATTTATGTAGAAATGAAAAATTAAATTTTTTTTACATTTTTAACTTTTATGAGTTTATTCGACATAAATTTTAGTAGCATCGCTTGAAATTGCCAATCAAATATACCGTGTATGCAAATATGGGTTGAATATGGGTGACACTTTGCGCACTCTATATATACCCGAAGAAAACCCGTAAACCCGAAAAACCCGATGGGTATGGGTATGGGTACAACCATCCAAAACCCGATGGGTATGGGTATGGGTATGGGTATGACTTTTGAAAATGGGTATGGGTACGGGTATAGCTCAACCCGCCCCGAACCCGCCCCACGCCCATCCCTAGTCACACGGCGACAAGGTTAGGGATTTCACTTGTCACCATCAAATAGGTCGACATTTAGCACACACAGTATGAGGGTGTGTCATGGCATAGCTCCAACTAAGTTGAGCATGTCACTCTTCTATACCATGTGAATCTTAAGTTGGGGTTTTACTCAAAAAAACAAACCTGAGTTACTAGATTAACATACACAATGTTAATCACCACACTCAAGATTTGGCTATAAGGCTTCGATATGAAAACTTATTTCATATTTGACTCCCCCCAGTCTCATCTTAGTCTTACTAAGGCGACTATATCCTTTCATTCAACACACCTAGTATGAGTAATCAAAATTGCACACCTAGTGCCAATATGATTCGGTCTCATCCTGCCCGCTACTCAAGCGTCAAGGCGATTGCCTGTGTGACAAGGCTAATCTGAAGCCTGGTAACATTATAATGTGCCTTATAATATACTCACATAGTCATGAATATCTGAAAAGAAACATAATTCTTTATTTCATAAATATTCAATACAAGAGTACACATGTCCATTATACACTTAGATACATCCAAAAACTAAATCCTATGTAGACCCAAGCTCATTACTTGAGCTTTAAAAGCGTCTCTAGGAATAGGCTTAGTTAATGGATCGGCTATCATCCTACTTGTAGATATATACCACGTAGGTACCGGAAGATTCTCTTGACGGCTTGCCAGTGAGTAAGCCCTGGGTTGCTTTAGTACCGACTTACTAAGCCAACCGCAAAGCAAATGTCTGGCCGTCTACACAACATGGGATACATTAAACTATCCACTGCACTTGCATAAGGAACGTTACTCATTCTCTCCTTTTCTTTGTCTGTATTAGGGCACTGATCGAGACTTAAGGTTTGACCCTTTTCAACTAGAGTATCCACGGGTTTGCAATAATGCATTCGAAATCGTTCCAAGATTTTATTAATGTATACTTCTTGACTCAAACCAAGAAGCTTCTTAGAACGGTTTCGAGTTATTTCAACGCCTAGGACATACCTAGCCTCACCCATGTCCTTCAACTCGCAGATAGAGGATAACCACTACTTAGTGGTCTAGATCATCTCCATGTTGTTTCCAGCCAACAATATGTCATCAACATACAAAGTGGGAAACATAATCCCTTTGCAGTTTTCTTGACATACACACAGTGATCTTCAGATACCATGTTCAAGTCAAAAGAAATAATGGCTTCATGGAACCTGAAATACCATGCTTTGGAAGATTGGTTGAGATCATAGATGGATCTTTTAAGACGACAGACTTTGTCCTCTTGACCTTTCGATACAAAACCAATAGGTTGATCCATGTAGATCTCTTCTTCAAGATTTTCATTAAGGAATGCAGTCTTTACGTCCATCAGGAATAACTCTAAATCTATATGGGCAACCAGGGCTAGAAGCAGGTGAACAAAGGAAATTCTCACCACAGGAGAAAAAGTCTCTTCATAGTCTACCCCCTCAATTTGGGTCAACCCCTTCGCCACTAAACGGGCCTTAAACTTATCGATCATTCCATCCGCCTGACGTTTTATCTTGAAACCCACTTGTTTCCAATCGATTTAGGCCGAGGAGGAAGAGCAACAAGTTCCCAAACCTTGTTTCTCGTTATATAGTCCATTTCATCCCTCATAGCCTCCATCCACTCTTTGTGGTTTGGTGAATGAATCGCCTCGTGGAAGGAGGTAGGCTCCTCTATCTCTAAAGGAGTGCACAAGAATATCTCCTCTTCAATTTGAAAATATCATCGAGGGATTCTTCCACGTTTACTCCTCCGGAGTTGAGGACCAATGCTGGTTTGTCCCACTGAGGAACTCCTCCCCCTATCTCTGAGAGGTATGGAATCCTCAACGGGTAGAGAATCACTCCTATCATCCTGAACAAGTGGACTAACCGCTGGTTCATGAATAGGAGAGCGAGGATGAACCTCATTTTCAGTGGGATTGTGAGGACGAACCTCAGTATGAAGTTGATTCTCTTGGTTAACCAACAACTGTTCATCTCTTATACTATCCTCGGTGATACGATGAGTGTTTAAATCCTCCCCTTCACCGTGAGATAGCTGGTCATCAAGCTTTAACTCAAACAATGCTAGGTCATTTCTGATTTCACCAATGCTTGGGAACTCATCCTCAAGAAACTCCACATTACGTGAATCAACTTCCGTCATGCCACCATTATGGTGCTCACCATACAAAACGTATCGCTTAGAATGTTCGGGATAGTGTATGAACACCATTTTGGTAGCTCTTGGACCATGTTTCGTGTGTTTTTGAGTCTGGCTATGTACATAACCAGCCGAACCTCATGAGCATAGATGTTCCAATGAGGGCTTTCTGCCATGCCATAACTCATATGGAGTAGCGGATACGCTCTTACTTGGCACACGGTTGAGGATGTATGCTGCGGTGAGCAACGCATCCCCCCAAAAACTAATTGGGAGATTGGTGTGTACCATCATTGACCTGACCATGTCAAGCAATGTTCGATTCATACGCTTTGCCACACCATTTTATTATGGAATACCAAGAATTGTGAGTTGTCTGCGCATACCATTTTCCTCACAAAATTCTTTGAACATATGAGAGAGGTACTCACGACCACGAGTTGTTTGAAGAGACTTAACTCTCCGTTCTAACTGGGTCTCAACCTCGGCTACAAAGTGTTTGAACACATCAAGTGCTTCATAGCGATGTAATAATAGGGACACATACCCATACCTTGAATAATCATCTATAAAAGTGAGGAAATAGAAAAGCCCCATGACGTGCTTTCACATTCATGGGTACACAAATATCAGAGTGGATAAGTTCAAGAGGGCTTGACGCCCTTGAAGCCTCACCAAAAGGCTTCACGGTTGCCTTGCTAACTAGACATGACTCACACCTAGGCAATTTAACCTTAGTGCGTTGGTCTAAAAGACCTTCTTTAGCTAGCCGACTCATCCTATCTTGGCCAATATGGCCAAGCCTAGCATGTCACTTAATTGATTCTAAATCAAAATCAAAATGTGAGACAAAAGCTAAATGAGGATTATTACAAGATTCATCTAAATCGAGTACAAGAAAATCGTTTCTTAAAGTAGTGTGGCCAAACACATTACCACCATACAAAATGTTCAAACCATCTGGACAAGAACTAAAATCAAAACCAGATTTCATTAAAGAAACTATAGACAAAAGACAAGTACGCACCCCAGGTGCATAGAGAGCATCAAACAGGAGCAACTTATTTCCTCCTTTCAATGTGAGTTGGTACGTTCCAACACCTAGAACGTCTTCTTCACTGTCGTTTCACAGCACGACAGATTGTAAACCCATCGGATAGCGGTGAAAGTCCACAAAGCCAGCTCTGTCCCGAACTATAAGTTTGCTTGCTCCCGTATCTACAATCCAATTAGGAAAGGATTTAGCAACTAATGCATGGGAACATACATATAATTCAGGAGAGTAAGTGAAGAAAAGTACCTTCTTCGACTCAGGACAATCCCGAGCATAGTGACCTTTCTTGCCACAGCTATAGCACTTCACACGTGCTATCTTTGTCTCTCCATTGCCCTTAGCCTTTTGTTTCTCAGCCACTCCAGCCTTCGGCCTACCTTTCTGAGGGGAATGAGAACCTCTTTTGAAATACCTACCTCTAGCGTTCTTGTTGCCTTTAGGCCGATTGCCTTTGGCGACAAGAGCCACATTAGGAGTCCCCGAACATTTTCAGGCGCTCCTCCTCCATTTCGAGGTAGCTTTGGATCTGACCGAAGGTTTTCAAATGGTCAGAATGAGTTAAGACCATCTTAACATGTTCCCAATGTTAAGGTTCATCAGGGAGAGCCAGAATCACATTCAGGACTTGCTCCCCCTCAGAAATGTCTTTACCAGCCGCCTTTAAATCGCGAATTATGCCACACATAATTCATAAATGTTCGGCTATGGTATGACTGGAATCCATTTTGTACCGCATCCATTTTAATTGCAAGGTACAAAGCCTTGTTTCGGATGTCTGTCCAAAACGGATTTTGAGTTGTTCCCACATGTCCTTAGCCGTGGGATAAACCTCAAATTCACCAATCAGATCGTCATGCATGAAATACAACATGCTAAAACACGCTCTATGATCTTTCTTGGCCTAGTCTTGGTAGGCCTGTAAGGTTTCTTGATACTGCATTGTAGTAGTATCAATAGGCTTGCCATCTTTATCCTTGTTAGACGGTGGAAACTTGGCTACTGTCAAGTGTTCCAACAGGTCTCTTCCTTCCAGAAGATATTGAATCTTCCGTTTTCACATGTCATAGTTAGACTCATCTAACTTTTGACTAGTGGACAGTTCAGTGATAGTTGCACTACTAGTTGCCATATCTATAAGTATTATAAGATGGATGTCAGGCACATTTCTCTAAGCAATTAAATTATTAAAATTTTCATCATTCATGTCATATGATCGAAAATTTTGCCAAACTCATAATAATCTCATACAATCATGAATTAGAAATTTAAATAATTTAATTACTAAAATTCCATAAGAACTTTATCATATGGACCTAAATAAAAAATCGTTAAACAAATTAACGTTTAAAAATCACATAGATATTCTTCCATGTAAAACTAATTTACATTTGAATACTAATCTAAACATATATATGAAACAAATTCATGTATTACTATTTAATAACTCATATGTTGTTTGAAATATAAAAGGAATTTATATTTCAATTAGACATGTGATAAATATTAAACATGTTAACATTCTAATATCATGTTTATCCATTCTAAAAAATAAAAAAAAAAGCTATCAAATCCAAATAATAAGAATGCCACCCAAATAATATAACATTTCTCAAAAGAACTAGGGCCCATTTTTTTATTATCATTTAAAGATTTTAGACGACCCAAATTATGAAGCCCATAGCCGAGACATCTCTTGGTGCTTCTAGAACCGAGTGCCCCCCAAAATCAGCCTTTTTTTTTAAAGGTTGATAAATCATCACTCCTTAATTCAAGACACTGATTCCTTGCCATAAAATAAAGTCACAGGCCCTATTTACTCCAGAATTCACTCTCTCTCCTTTTGCTTTTGAGCTCTCTTCCTCTCTTCCACAACCATCAACCCTCGGTTCTCTCTCTGTTCAGCCCTCCGAGGGCTTGTTCGATCTTGGCACAAAGCCAAGACCACGACCGACTGCCACCTGCTTGAACCCCGATGATCCTAGGCAGCCATGGCCGACTTGGGCCCTCCAAACCACCACCGCTACGCCATAAAACCCAGGTGATGTTCCACCCCCCTTTTAACCGCCTCCTTTAAACTTAATCCATGGCGCAACCATTAACCAAATAAGCCCAAAAACTACGCCAGCGTGTAGATCGGTCGTCGAGCTTTTGACTGGCGCCACCCACTCGCTCAATGCGCCACCACCGTGACAGCGCATGACATACACACGCGACTGTGATGGGTTTGTTTGACTTGGTTTTGGCCAGGATTTGCATATCGGCGCCCGATTAAGGGTTTGGGAATAAGAAAACAGCCGAAAGGCGTTTTTGTTAGCGGCACAGGACTCACACGCGCCACCCCTCCCTAGTGGTGCTGATGGGTTCAGGTAAGTTTCGACATTCCCCTTTTTTTTATTTTTTATTTTTTGATTTTTTTAATCTTTGTTTGGCTATAAGAGATAACCGTGAGGTCTGGGTTTGGATCTTGGGAGGTTGGGGCGAGGTAATGGGTTGAATAGATTTGGGGTTGGGGTCTCGACTATCTCATTATGCCAACTAAAATCAACATTAGGCATAGAACATGATTCACGTATATAATTTGCTCAATTCATGAACATGTGTAAACATACAGTTCGTGTATTATTTAGGCATGAATATGTTTGTCTAAATATCTTGCATCATTCGAAATATGTCTCTGTTTATTCACACAGAATTTTTTATTTATTTATTTTTTGATAATATTATTTGCCGAGACATATTAATCAAGAAAGATTATTTTGATACAATTCTAAAAAACAACTATAATTATATGCTCATTTGTGTTCTAGCACATTCACACAGAATGCATAACCTAAAAGTAATTTATACTTTCATTTGTAGTCGAGGCATACAAATTGAAACAGATTAACATTTGTGGCATTATTGCATAAACACACAGTTTTGCATACTAGCATGTAATTCACATTCATTTGATTCATGCTTCAACCAGAAATTATCATTTCGGGGCTAGCATTATGCAAGCTAGGCTCTGATACCACTGTAGGTAAATTTAGGATTACCTAAATGCGGAAGCTCAACTGCCAGGATCTTAAACTCGCTTGACTAATTGGTGGCTACTAGAGTCACCGAACAGCCAAACTCCAATACCCGAACCTCTGGGGATGGTTAGGTTGTGTGAGGGATAGCGACAGAGAGAATTTGATCTAGGAAAATTGTTTTTCTCTTGATATAGGGAAATTGTTTTTCTCTACTTGCTGTGTTTCTGTGTATTTGATCCATATACACACACCCCCTTATATAATCACATAATCCTGAAATTGAATCAGGATTTAATGGGCAGATTAACACACAATTAATCCCATGTAACTGCCAAATTAATGGGGTGATTATGGCCATTAAACCTGTGTGACCGTTGCCGATCAACAAACACAATTAAACAAGTGGAAGGATTAGACACGTGTTCCCACAAGAGCACGACCCACTTCACAGCTGCATCAAGCATTTGCCCGAACTTAGAAAATCAATTAGCCGTCATATTTGCTTCTTTGTATATGTGAGAGATGAACACTCGCTCCGCTAAACTCAACTATCTCCAAACATCTTGAATAAGTACTATAATTTGTCATGGTATCGATATAGATCTTTTTAATACCTGTATTACAATCAAGTTATCCCCTTCAATCATAATTTGCTTGAACCCCGTGTCAACTATCACATGAACACCATCTTGCTAAGCACTTGCCTTTGCTACAAGAATGCTGGAAACGCTGTAATGTGTTGCCCCTGCCTTGATGAGCTTGCCCGCCTCATCCCTGTTGATGAACCCTCCTGCCACTGAGTTGTGAAGGAGAGATTTTTAACGAATCCCTGAAGGTGGGTGTTCCATCGTACAAGAAAGTTTGAGGTGGAACGCACGTTGGAATTATCCATTGTGCATACATTCTCTTAGCCCTAATTAAGATTCTAAGAGGGAAAAATATTTCAATTTAAAACACAACTGCATTCCTACCTTTCCAAATGCTCCACAACAAGAATGCTAATTTATTGATATCGCTACTATTCCGACTCTGTCGAGAAGTAACAACTAATGTTTTTGAGAATGGCGGTCCATGTGTAATACTGGGTAGTTGTAACCACCTATGCTACCTGGTAAGATACCAAATTCTTCTAATACTTAGACATCTTCAAAGTAAGTGATCTTTGGTCCCAACATCCTCCCTACAAACTGGACATTCCGTATTAATCTGAATGCCCCTTTTAAACAGGTAGATAATAACTCATAATTTATGTGCAAATTTACTGCCCATTTTTTCTACTTTTTAGTCTTTTAGATATATTTTTATGAGAGAATGATGCATTATTTTTTATGATTTCCATGTGGGAACATGAGAAATAAATTTAGGCACGAAGTTTATCAATCTGACTTATTTTAGTCTAGCCCAGGCACCTCAGCCCTCTCTGCTTCAAAATGGGCCTATTCTTTGAAGAATCAGCGGCACCCCAGTCCATGGCTCCTATTGCCAGCCTAGCGCATGCCCCGTTAGCACTCATCTCTCTCTTTCTCTCCCCCCCCCCCCCACTCACCTAGTTAGGCTTGTTCTTTTGCACAACTTGCGGCCTATCTACTAGTCCAATTAAGCATCCCACCTCCAGCTTCCTCTTTCCTCCATGCGGGCCTTCTCCATGGCTCAGCTCCATGTGACTCAACTGTCTCTCTTCTCACCATTTCTCCTTTATGTACGGGCCTTGTCAAGCACCTAACTACTCATATTTGCGTGGAGTGATTCCATACTTAATATTAGCCTAAACCCCGCTAGTCAAAGCATCAACATCCCAACTCTTAATTGGTGGAACTGCTGGTACATTAATTTTTCCTAAGTAATTTTTGGCTGCGAAGGGTGTGGAACTAATATAAAAGGGGGTCAAGGCTAGTACAAAATGATTCATCACTTATCCAAGCATTCCCCCATTTTCTCATTTTCCATCTTTCATTTTTTTTTTTAAAGTGAGACTCTCTGTAAGACAACTATTTGGGTTGAGGAGTTCAGAGAAAAATAAGCTTTATTGATTTTTTTTTCTCTTCTCACCACATCTGTGAGTCAAGTTAGAGAGTTTGTGCATAATTATATAGTTTTATGTAATTGAGTATCAACATTTGGACATAGGAAGTAAAATATAACAATATTGAAAGTTTGGCTAGACCAACTTCGATGGTGTTTTTACTAACTATGGCAAGCTAAGTTGTTCTTCTAGGATCAAGGTAGATCCTTGATTAATAATATTGATTACGAATTTTCTTTGGAGTTATTTTTGTCTCTTACATTGCATAATTTTAAGTTTATATTTGATATTAACCTATTTATGCATATTAATACTATTGTTTATTCATGTTATTTACAATAGTTTAATTTGCTATCTCATTTACATATTAGACCTCGTAGGCTACTATGATGTTATGCAAATTGCTAAAGTTGAATAATTTATGCTGGAAATTAGATGAGTTATGTCTAAAAAGAATAAGTCATGCTAGATACTAGATAAATAATACCATTTGATAATTATAATTTATTTTTCTAATTCATGGCCTAATGCTTATAGCTTAGGTTGAATAAGAGATTGATTGAACTCCTATTTAAGTTAGCAATTCAATATTTGTGTCATTAGTGAAATTCAAAGTTCTAGATCTTTCTTTAATTTGATTTCTCTCTATTTTCGTGACTCATTCACTTCTCTTTTGTTTCTTTAATTTAGATTGATAATGGAACTCCGTCCTTGAATTATTCTTTTTAATTAGAAAAACTAAATCTAAAATTGTTATTGTTCTTCATGGGATCAACACCCTATACTTACTAATCTAGAATTGATCTTGTTCACTTGCAAAAAAGGGTATCAAAATTGAACATAAAATCCACATCAAATTTTAAGCATATTGCCGGAGAATGAATAGTGATTTTCAATTTTCTTTTCCTTTTATTCTTTTTATTTATTTTTTTCCCTCCCTTATTCGTCTCAAACCCCATCTTTTATTTTTTTATTATTATTGTTCTTATTTTTATTTTATTTTATTTTATTCACCATTCCCTCCTAATCTGACAATTTTATTTCTTTTCTCCCCATTCCATCCTAATCTAACTATTTTTCCCCCTTCACTCCTAATCTAATCTAACAATTTTACTTTTGTTATTTTGTTTATTTTATTTATTCAAGTTGTTCCCCTTTAGTTTTGTTCAATCCCCCTCCCTTTTATTTAATTTATTTTTCTTCTATTTTATTTTATTTTATTTTATGTTTCAATTTTTTCCTCTTGGATCTTTCCTTTATTTTATTTTATTTATCTTTTCCTTTTCTTCTTATTTTGTTTGGTGGTTATTGTGGTGGTGATTTCATTATATTCTCTTGATTGTTTGCGGGTTATATACTACAAGAAAATAGCAGAGTTTTGACAAAAATTTTGACGGGAAAATGGGCATATTCTGACATAAAATCGAGCTTGTGATGATAATTTTGACAGATGATGTGGCCGTCAGAAAAACACTGATCGAAATGGATATTTCGACCAATCCGTCAAAATTAGTGACAAACCAATTTTAACGGACTAACAACCGATCACAATTTGTGACAAATTATATTTTGACGGACTGATAGTCCATCAGTGTGCATTTTGACCGATATTTTGACCGATAGTCCATCACAGCATGAATGATTTCTTGATTTGAATTATATACCGGAGCAAGAAATTTTAACAAGAGTAATAACGGATTCGGTCATAATTTGTGACCAACGCTATTTTTCTGTCAAAGCTGTGATGGGTTCCTATCAAAATTTCTGTCACTATAAAATTTTCTAAAAGAAAAAAATCTAAAATTTCAATATTTCAAATTTGAAAATTGAAATTTCAACACTTTAGATTTACAAAATTGAACTTCATAAAGTTCTACATACATATGAAACTTTAAATTTTCGTTGACAATCAGAGCCCAAATTTTAACAAAAATTACATAAATAAAATGAAAAAGCAATAAAGCCAGGATAACTTCTCATTGCCCCCTCCACTTTGAACTTCAAAGCATGAAGTACTCGAAATTAATAACGACAAAAAAAAATGACAATATCAAGGTTTCAAGTTCCCCCATAGCTTCTCATTCCCTCCCTCCACTTTGATATGTCTATTTTTTTTCTTATTTTTGCTTTGACAAATTAAAGCTCCACCACAAGCCAAAAAATAAAAAAACAATGTGTCTAAGATAACTACAAAATTTACCTAAAAAATGCAATAGTATTTACAAAGCAACAAAAGTTTCAGTTGACAAAATTACAACAAAGCAAAAATCTACGATAACACAGTTTTTTATTTTAAACACACATAAATTACACATAAATATAGCACCAATTTCTTCACAAACCAATTCAAACCTCCCTTCGAGAATTAGAGCCCTACCAAAATAGGGAAAAAAATCAATATAACTACAAATATTTATCTAATAATTACGACAAAATTTATAAAACAAAGGAGACGTGCCCTACAAAAGCAAAAAAAAAGGGGGGGATTTACTCTGCTTTCTCATAGTGATCTTCATTCTTGTCCTCTTTAATAATCTTCTACCAAAAAAATATATAAATTTGCAAACTAAATTGTTCGCAACGTTAGAAGGAAGGGTTGAGGTGGTGATAAACAATTATAGACATATGCTATTTTGAGAGTGAATGTCAAATTGAAAAAACAAAAAGCTCTAAAAGTGGAGTTGAAATTTCATATAAAATTTATGGATTTCAAATATTCAATTCAAGAACATGAGATTCGAATAAAAAAATATTATAATCTTTTTGAGATCCAAAAGACATGTTCAGATATAAAATATCAAATCAAAAATATTAAGTTTCTATTCTTAAAATTTTGAATTAGAATATGTTGTTTTTCTGATGCAAAATTTTGAATTTAATACTTTGAATTTTCAATTCTTGAAATTTCATATCAAAACTAGTTAAATTTTAAATCTAAAAGTTTTAATTAGAATTTTTAAATTTTGAATCTGGAAACCTCATTGCAAAATGGCAAAATTTCAAATCCGAAAAATTGAGGATGAAAAGAGGATAGAAAATGCCGAACAATTTCAAAACTGAGAGACTAAGAAAGAGCGAGATTACCTAATAAGAAGTGCAAATCTAAACAATATTGGCACCCACCCATAGAAATTTAAAGATCTACATCAAAGTCTTAAGATCCTCTTCTTGTTTTTCATCCATGGCCCGCGATTTTCCCTCTTATGAGGGACGATGGCAAATATGAGAGATGTGAAGAGATAGAAGGATCAAGACAATTGTAAGTGGATTGTTAATTGGGGTTTTAGCACATCCAGAGAATTGGGGTTGGTGGGCGAATTGACAAAGTGAGCAGGACATGGACGGAGATAATGATACTAAAGTTTTCGGATGGGGGGACTGGGTTAGGATAGAAAGACAGATAAGGTCAGGGGGGAGGGGGGAGGGGGATTACTGTGAAGCTTTTGGATTTTGAGGGGATGGGTAGGGTAAAAAGGGAGATAAGTTAATGGAGAGAGACAGGGGGAGGGGTGGGATGAATTAATAAGTATGCTTATGGGTTCGTGTAGAAGTAGGATAGAAAGAGAGGGGGGCTAAATTTATCATTTTTTTATTACCCACAAGTGACTTATTTTGATGGATCTCATTATAATTTTTTGAATGTACCAAATAATCTATCAGAATTGTGATGGGTTCCATCACAATCTGTTAGTATTCAGTACAAATCTATCAGATTTTTGACATATCACGTCCATTTCCATCACTAGTTAGTTACATCACCACATAAACCAACATTCTGACGGATACCCCGTTAAAATATACTCGTGACCCGTCAAAGTCTCTTTGAGATCCATGAATAACCCCTACTGTCAATTTTTTTACTTTCTACCAAAATTGACGTCAAATTTGTGACCCTCCATTTTTCTCATCAATTTTAAGTTGCAATCTTGTATATGCATGGTAGACATTCTTTATTGTCATATCTTGAAGAACATAACCCAGAAATTGAACGTTCTCATACTAGGACAAGAGTTAAGAAACGTGAATCTAAAAAGATGGATGAAGAATCCCACTTAAGTAACTTAATGAGTATTTCACTCATGCCACTTATGATTCACTTACGAGTACCCTAATGCCCATTGCTACGGGGCTATTTGAGATTAACCTTTCTCTCATCCAAATGGTTCCGTCCTTTTATGGGCTAAAGTATGAAAATCATTTCAAGCATGTTGATTCATTTTTAAAGATGTGTTCTACTATCTTCTTAAATAATATCTCTAGTGATGCTTTTCATTTACATCTTTTTCTTTCTCTTTGAAAGATAAAGCTAAAGCTTGGCTGGATACTAAGACAAATGTCACTACTTGGGATGAAATACAAAAGGAATTCTTGGAAAAAAAAAACTCTATTAGTAAACTGACTGCCTTAAGACGTGCTATAACCACTTTCTTACAAAATAAAAATAAACAATGAAAGTTGAAAAAGGATTAAAGAATTGTTCCGAAGTTGTACTCACCATGAGGTCCCTATGTGGTAACTTGTCTACAGTTTTTATTTTGGTTTAGATGAACACAATAGATAGATAGTTTATGCATCTAAAGGTGGTAATGTCTAGTACAAAACTCTTGAAGAAGCTTTGGAATAGTTTGAACATTCAAGTGAAAATTCAAGCCTGCATGCTACGTCCTCACATTCTAATTTTGCCTAGGCAATTGGGAAGTGAAGGGGGAAATTTAAGAGGTTTCACATTCAATCGATCTTTCCAGTAAAGTTGATGTTTTAACTTATATGTGTTTGAACAAAGTGTATAATGCCCCTTCCATGTAAGATGTGTGTTCAATTTGTGCTAGTCGCATGCATGCTTCTGTTGATTGTCCTTATGTTGGTAAGTCTAACTATATGACTAAATAAGTGAATGCTGCTCAAGGATTTCCTCCATTAGATAATCCATATTCTAATACTTATAATCATGGTTGGAGGAGTCATCATAACTTTTCATAGAGGTCTCAAAATGTTGAGAATCCTCAAGCTCGGCCTAGCAGACCTACCCCTCGTGGTTTCCAAAACTAGATATATGTTCCTCCTTTTCATCAAGCTCCATCTGGGAGCTCTTACATAGACAAGGTACCTTCTGCTCTTGGTATCTTGACGTTTGTTGTGCAAAATGTTGATTCTAAGTCTAAGGAATTGAGTCTAAAATGCATATTGTTGATTTTGACTCACAATCTATAGCTAAATTAAAAACTCAACTTGGGTAATTAACCACAGTTGTAGGTAAAAGAGAAGAAGAAAAACTTTCAAGGCATCCCACACAAAACCCTAAAAGCCGACAATTTAAACAATTGAAAGTTGTAATGGTTCTTAGGAGTGGTAAAGAAGCAGATAATAAAGTGAATGAAAAGAAACAAAATAAAGAGGAAAGAATTAAGACAATTGAGAATAACCTCAAGATTGAGAAAGAGAATGACCCATCCTCTTCCCTGCTATGTCTGACCTAATTGTCACATATAAGCCAAGAGTTCATTATCCTGCTTTGGATGCACCATTCCTTTCTAAGAAAGATAAGTAAAGAGATGACATTTTAGAGACCTTTAAGCAAGTTAAGGTCAATTTTTGCCTTTTGGAAGCCGCTCAATAGATCCATGCTTCTGCTAAGTTCCTTAAAAACATGTGCAATTTAAAAGAAAATTTAAAGACAATAAGTTTAGAAAGGTTCTTCTAAGTGAACAAGTGAGCTCTATTTTGAAATTTAGCACTCCACGTAAGTTCAAAGATCCTAGTATACCTACTATTTCATGTTACACAGGTAATCACAAAATCGAAAGGGTACTTTTAGATTTAGCTTCTAATGTTAATTTGACACCATATTTTGTTCACTTAGAGTTGGGATTAGGTGAATTGAAACTTTCTAATTGCATCATTTACCTTGCTGATAGGTGAGTGAGAACTCCAGGGTGGATGGATGATTTCTTGGTTCAGATTGATAAAGAATTCTTTCCTGTTGACTTTGTTTTGTTGGACATGGACCCTGGTCATACTTCTAAGCACATCACTCTTATTTTAGGATGTCCCTTGCTAGCCACAGCTAATGCCACCATTAACTATAGGTTGGGAATGATGGACGTCTCAGTCATGAATATGAGGCTTCGGCTTAACATTTTTAAAACTTTTTCTCAACATGTGTTTGAAGGTGAATCTAAATGTTGCTTTGTTGATGTGATTGATGAAATGATGGAAGAGGCTTTACCCACTATTCTAAGTAATGATTCTTTGGGAACCTGTCTTTTTCATTGGTAGTTGATATTATTTGACTTAGGAAGTACAATAGATGAGATGCAATCGACTCTTGACTCCACTCCTCATCTTGAGTCTTTCTCTTGGGTGTCTACTTATGAGCCTCTCCCACCTTTGTCAAGTTCTCCTATGTCATCTTCCATTGTCACCCCACCTAAAATTGTGTTGAAACCTCTCCCAGATTCACTCAAGTATGTGTTTCTAGGCCCTAAAGAGACCTTACCTGTCATTGTAGCTTCTCTTTTATCTTACGATCAAGAGAAAACGTTGGTTCATGTTTTATCTGATCATAAGGGTGCGATAAGGTAGTCGACGATTGAAAGGAATTAGTCCAACAATTTGCATGCACTTAATTTACTTAGAGGACAATGTTAAACCTGTTAGGAAAATGCAATGTAGACTACACCCCCATAAAAAAAAAAAGTTGTTTAGAAAGAGGTGGTAAAGCTTTTAGAAGTAGGCATTAAATATCCAATTTCTAATAGTCAATGGGTCAGTTAAGTTCAAGTGTTCCCAAAGAAAGATGGCATAATGGTGGTTAAGAATAATAATAGTGAACTAATTCCTACTAGAAAGACCATGGGTGGAAGGTGTGTATTGATTACAGAAAGCTGAATTTCGTTACTAAAGGGACCCTTTTTCCCTCCCCTTTATTTATCAAATTTTCAAAAAATTAGTTGGACAAGTATTCTATTGTTTCTTATATGGATATTTTGGTTACAATCAAATACATGTCTATCCTAATGTTCGGCCACGATGTGCATGAATTTCACATCTCATTCTACCTAGATTTAGCTGAAATAATTGGTAAATTAGGTTATTTATTTGTGTTTTGTTGGTTTTGTAGGTAATAAAGAAAATTGCGCAAATGACAGATAATTCGTGCAAAGCATGCCGAAAGGTAGGCACGTTAACCTAGAAAACCTTGGAGGATAACCCACGATAACTATGAAGCAAGACCGGGTCAACAAGCACAAAAAAATATGGTAGAAATAAGCAAGAAAAATGCTGCAGAAATTTGGCATGGGCTGCCAGCGCTAGGTGGTGAGGGCTGCTAGTGCCAAATGGCTTGGTCGTGCCAAATCTTATTTTTGCTCTATTTTGTGTGCCGAATTCCAGAAAACTGGCAAGGGGTGCCCGTTCCATGGGGAAGGACTGTGCCACTCGCTGTATTGCCCTACTTTTGTTGTTGGCTTCCAGAGGTTTGGCATAGCTTGCCTGTGCCACTTGGCACGACCGTGCCCAACCTTCTACATTTGGATCTATTTAAAGCCCCATCCCCCATTTGTATAATGATCTAATTTTTAGGTATTAAGAATAGAATTTAGCCTAGGTTTAGGAGAGATTAATGTAGATTTACTTTCATTTTGTAGCCATATTTCAAGAGTAATGAAGTTTTGATGCAATTGGCTTTCTTTCTCTCTTTTTAATCTTCATTTTCATTCAAGTTCTTACTTTACTGGGTTTGATTTACTAGTTTAATGCCCAAATTTACATGTTTTTGTTTGTTAATGGATTGAAATTAGTGCCACCATTTCCTAATCATCTTTCTATTCTCTTATCCACTCCTAATTTCTCATTCTATTACTTTAAGAATGCAAATTTTATGCTTTTTCTCTCTCCTCCATCTTAGGGTTTGAAAACCCATTTTCACCAGTTTGAGCTTTTAGCTCTCAATGGGTTATATTAGGAGTAGTTGAGTTAGATTAGCGAGAATAAGTGGAGAATTCGCCTCCAATCATCATCCACTTGCTCTAATAATGGAGGCCAACCTTCATTGTTGGATTTTCAAACTTTTGAGGTACTCCCCTCTCTCCTTCTTCTTTCAATTGGTAAATTTAATGCTTTCTTAGTTAATTAGATACTTTGCTAGTTATTGATACTTATATGATGTTTGGGGTTGATTTTGTTAATTATGCTTCACTTTAGTTTAGTTTAATTAATCATATTTAGATTAGAAATTAGAATTAGTGAGTAATTAGTTTAGTCAATTATGCTTGGTGACATTCATTGCTTTTCCTAGGTTAGACTTGGAGTCAAAAATAATTAGTGAGTTGATTTATATATCATCCCAAAGGACGACAAATTTCTACCCTTACTCCCCCCACAAACTGCTCTAACACCTAAGGATCAAGAGAAAACACCTTTACATGCCTATCAGGTATATTCACCTATCGAATTATGCCTTTTAGGCTATTTAATGTGCCTTCAACATTCAAAGATGCATAATGGCTATATTTTCTAATTATATTGATAAATTCATGGAGGTGTTTATGGATGATTTCTTTGTTTTTTGTTGTTCTTTTGATGTGTGTCTTGCTAATTTGTCCAATGTATTGAAAACATGTGAAGAAGTGAATCTGGTCTTGAGTTGAGAAAGGAGTTATTTCATGATCCAAGAAGAGATTGTATTAGGTTATAAAATGTCTAAAAAAGTAATTGAGGTTGATGAAGCCAAGGTTGATCTGATTTCTAATTTGCATTGTCCTTCTTCTGTGGAGCAAGTTAGATCTTTCCTAGGTCAGGTTGGTTTATATAGAAGATTTATTAAGGGCTTTAGTAAAGTGGACATGTTGCTTACCAATCTCCTTACTAAAGATGCTCTTTTTGTGATTAATGAGTCTTGTGTGAAATCTTTTTGAAAAACTTCGATCCTTGTTGGTGTCAGCCCCTATTGCGCAATCCCCTTATTTTTCTCTTCCTCTTAAGATTATGTGTGGTGCATCAAATTTTGCTCTTGAGGTTGTTTTGGGTCAAATAGTGAATATAATGTCTCATGTCATTTACTATGCTAGTAAAAGTCTAATTGATGCTCAAAAGAATTATTTCACTATTAAAAAAGAGTTTCTACCTGTAGTATTTGCACTTGATAGGTCGATACCTTTGTGTTTAAAAGTGACTGTATTCATTGATCATGCTGCATTAAAACATTTGTTGGCCAAGAATGACATCAAACATTTCATTGCTCTAAGAATTTGATATTGAGATGAAAGACAGGAAAGGTTCTCAAAATTCAGTTGTAAACCACTTGTCTAGAATGATTACTGAGTATACTGATGACCTAGTCAGATTTTCTAACCATTTTGCTGATGAATAATTGTTTGTTGTGTCACATGCCCCTCTCCCTTGGTTTGATCATATTGTGAACTACCTTGCCACTATAAAGATCCCTCCTTACAGGTTCAAACTAGAGAAAGATAGGTTCTTCTCACAAGTAAGGCATTACTATTGGAAAGATGCTTATGTTTTCAAACATTGTGCAGACTAAGCGGTTCGTAGGTATGTCCCTAAGAGTGAAATTCATAATTTTCTGGCCTTTTGTCATCTTGTGCTTGTGGTGGTCATTTTGGAGGTCATAGTACAGCTGCTAAGGTCCTACAAAGTGGTTTTTATTGGCCCACTTTGTTTCGTGATGCTCACCATTTCTATCTTACTCGTGAGCATTGTTAGCGTACGATGCCATATCCCCTCATGATATGATGTCCATTTCCTCTATTCTTATTGTTGAGATATTTGATGTGTATGACATCGATTTCATGAGTCGCTTTCCCCCCATCTTTTGGCTTTGTGTACATATTGATCAATGTTGACTATGTGCCAAAATCGGTGGAGGCTCTAGCTACTATGAACAATGACCACAGGGTTGTGGTCAAGTTTGTGAAAGAGTATACTTTCTGTTGGCATGAGACTCTTAAAACTCTTAGTAGTGCTAGAAGTTGTCATTTTTGTCACCGATCTTTTGAGTCTTTACTTAAAAAGTGTTTTATGACTTATAAGTAGCTACTCCAGGTATGAAAAAAGAAAAAACCGAAACAAAAAATCGAACCGAAAATTGAAAAATCGAATGGAAAAACTGGTTAATCGAAGAAATTTTTCAAAAAAGTCAGTTCAGTAACGGTTCGAACGGTTTGAAATTTCGGCTAGCCAAACTGAAATTAATTTTTTCCCAAAAAATGTATACATAAAAAATGAAAAATTTAGATAAGAAAGTGCATTTTTTAAAATTATTTATGAATGGAAACCGAAATGTAATTTTTGTAAAATACTTAAACATAAGAAATGAAGAATTTAGTCAAAAAGTATATTGTTTTATTTATTTGTGAACGGTTAACAGGTAACCGAACCGAAAAATTAGTTAACCAACTTTTCTAGTTCGGTTATGGTTTGAGTTTTGGACAAACCGAAATTTTCAGTGAACCAAAAAACGATTAACCGAAATTTTCAGTTCGGTTACGGTTCGAAATTTTCTTGAACCGAAAAATTGCTTAACTTCTTTTCGGTTAACTGAAACTCCTGTTAGCTGATTTTGCACACCCCTACCTATCACTCTCAAACTAATGGTGAAGTTGAGGTGTCAAATCATGAGGGCAAGTCCATACTTGAGAAAACGGTTCGATCTGGTAGGAAAGACTGGTCTTTGCTTGATGAATATCAAAGTTTTGGTGCAGGGGAGTCGATAACTCACAATTTATGTATAAATTTACTCTTTATTTTACCTACTTTTTAGTCTTTACGATATTTTTTTTATTAGAAAATAATGGATTTTTTTATGTGATTTTCGAGATGGAAACAAAGTAAATAACTTTAGGAACGAAATTTATCAATTCGACTCGGTTTAGTCTGGCCCAAACACCACAACTTTCTCTCCTTCACAGTGAGCATGTTCTTTGAAGAATCAACAATGGTCAAGTCCATGGTCCTCATTGTCGTCGCAGCGCACGCCCCATCAGCACTTATCTCTCTCTCTTTCTCCCTAATCACCCGGTTGGGGCTGTTCTTTTGCAGAGACCGTGACCCATCTCTCAATCTAGTTCAACGACTCACCTCCCAGCCTCCTCCCTCCCTCCGTGCAGATTTGCTCTACGGCCTAGCTCCATGCGACCCATCTATCTATCTTCTTACCTTTTCTCCTTCACGTGTTGGCCTTATCAAGTGCGCTCAGTCAGTGGCATCAAGTCCCCAACCACATACATAATTTATGCATCTAAATTTTAGTAAAGTTAGCACCTCACTGCTCATTTTTGTCGTGGATTAATTCCATACTTAATATTGGTGTAAGACTCAGCTGGTCACAAGCATCAACATTCCAACTCTTAATGGGTGAAACTGCTGGTATATTAACTTTTCCTAATTAATTTTGGCAACAAAGGGGCATGGAACTAGTGCAAAATCAAGTCACAGGTAGTGCAAAATGATCCATCACTCATCCAAGCATTCTTCCATTCTCTCATCTTTCATCTTAAATTTTTTGTTTTAAGAGAGAGTCTTTGTAAGACAACCATTTGGGTTAAGTAGTTTAGAGGAAATAAGCTTTATTGACTATTTTTCTCTTGTCTTCTCACCTCATCTATGAGTTAACTTAGAGAATTTGTCTTAATTATATAGTTTACAGGAAATTATATAGTTGCTCTTCTAGGATCAAGATGGATCTTGATTATTAATATTGATTATTAATTTCTTTTGGGGTTACTTTGGCTCTTACATTGAATAACTTGGAGTCTATATTTGATACTAATCTATTTATGCATGTTAATACTATTATTTATTCGTGTTGATTACAATAGCTTGATTTATATCTCATTTATATATTAGACCTGGAAGGCTAGTACGATGTTGTGCAATTGGGCATAAAATTGCTAAAGTATAATAATTTATACTCGAAATTAGATGAGTTAAGTCCAAAAAGATCAGTTATGTCTAAAAAGAATAATTCAAGCTAACTACTAGATAAATACTATAATATCATTTGATAATTATAATTCATCGTTCTAATTCATGTCCTAATGTTTGTGGCTTAGGTTGAATAAGAGACTGATTGAACCCCCATTTGAATTAATAATTCAATATTTGTGTCATTGGTGAATCTAAAGTGCTAGATCTTTCTCTAACTTGATTTTTCTCTATTTATGTGACTCAGTTGCTTCTCTTTAGTTTCTTTAATTTATATTGATAATTGAACTCCTCCCTTGAATTACCTCGTGGGATCGGGGCCTATATTCGCTAGTCTACAATTTATCTTGTACGCTTGCAAGTAAAAAGGGATTTTAAAACTGAACATATTATCCACATCAGTTTCCTCTTAGACGAAGTGCATTATGCAATTTTTTCCATTAAAAAAATTTTATTTTAGGCATCACATCCGGCTTCCGTAACCATTTACAAGACCGTTCCGGATCATTAGGTAGACATTATCACGGGCTTCCCAGGTCCCAAACTTTGTTGAGAAATCCCCTGATCTTGTGAAACCCCGACAAAAAGATCTTGTGACTCAAAATAGGGTAAAGGAATCCCCAATATCTTTTGTACTATTTCCTCATAATCTATTGTCATTCATAATTTAGCAAAATCCCACGTTTTCTTGGAACCTAAAGTGACCTCTTTCTCTATAGAAGGACAGAGAAGAACAGAGAAAAAAATTTGCATTTGGAACTTCAGCGATACTCCATTATTTTTCCAACTTGTTTGTGCTGTTTTATGAAATTATATAGAGAATCATTATAGTTTCCCAAGCTTATTGTTTAAGTTCTAAATTATAAGACAAAACGTTCTTGAATCTATTCACCAACTTGGCTTATTCAAAAGTTATGAATTATCCTATAAATTTATTCTATCTTGCGAAAAATCCACACTAAAAACTTAACATCGCTGAACAACACAAGAAGGAACAAGGGAAGTTTGTTGCCAAGATGTCACAACGCAACAAATTGATCTCCTTCTTTTTTATTTTTTTTGGGAAAGGTAAACAAAGCTAACCGACCCTCTGGGCCCTTATCTTAGGGCAGCCTAGTGAACTTGAGGTTTGTCACTCCTAACAACATAACCAATTTTCTGTTGTAGGACTATCAAGTGTTTCATAAAATTTGCAGTTGAAAAATTGTGAGCAAACCTCCCGATATTTGCTTCATGTTTAATTAAATAGGATGGGAAGTTCGCTTTCCATCCTTCGGGCCTTATTTTGCATATAATTCTGCAAAGATTACCCTGACTGAATTATATCGTACAATTATCATGCTTTGTTGCATTATTTGTCTTGCTTGGTAAGATTGAATGTCTTATTTCTCTATCAATGTGGCTTATGACAATAGTTAGTTGATTGCTGGTCATAATAGTTATAAGAATGTGACCATAGGTATGTAAAAAATTTCATTGATGGACAGATGATGCCTACTTTTGTCTAGGAATGCTACAGTCACCCAGGGTTGAGCATATCTCCCAATGGATAATGGAGTCTAAACTATGAACAAAGGTCTAAGGACAATTTGTTTGCACTAAGGTTCCATTGATGGGTAGATGTTATGTTTGCTTGTTTCTTTGGGGTTTTTTGTGGTTGAGCTTTCAAATAAATTTGATTCGTTTTTTCTACATGTAGCTTATGAATATTCAAACATCACTTATCTACAAAGAGTCGGTAATTAAAGTGTGTAACAATTGAGCAAATCACTCTAAAGTTATCATCAACAAATGCACCTGAATATATGAGTAACTTTGTCAATTGCTGTGAAAACTTGTTATTGACATCACGCTATGCTTTTATTGAGCTTATGATACTATAAAAGGATGATATTTGTATAAAATAGTTTGTAGAGGTTGCAATTAGCGAGGATTATTGTCCACTTAGAGGGTTCAATGAGTGTTGAATTTATACAAGTGGGATTACGCTACATTGACAAATTAAGAGGCCTTGAGTACATGCTTATAAGTTAGTTGAATCATTCTATCCATTACTTAGTTGCTCTTAGTATGAAACCTCACTTCACATGTATTGATTGTCCTTTGTTGCCAAGCATATTAGAAAAGTTAACAACAAAAAAGAAATATGATGTAAACAAATCTAACCTAGGGTATGATCTTTTCAACTTATGAGAAGTACTTATTAGTGTGTATTGTTAAAACATGTGGAAACACAATGAATCATTCTGAAACATTCCACAACTTGTTCAACAGTTAAAGAAAATATAACTATGTATTTTCAATAAGTACTTAACAGTGTTGAATTATGCTGAAAGTTACTGAAGGCTTATGAGAAGTACTTATGATAAGTTAAAAAGAATATGCTACTAAGATTTTTGTTAGGTTTGTGTCCAATTCAAGTTCAACCCAACTTATTTATATTGAGGATGTACACATGTTGATAGTTAGATGATCATTTTATTATCTCAAAAAGTGCTTGTTGGTTTATATCACTTCCACGTGACTTTGCTTTGTCGTGTATGGCTTCCATTTAATTGGCTCAAGTGTTAGGCACTTAGGCCCGTCTTTGATCATCATGTCCACAAATTCAACTTTTATGATTGAAAACTTTGAGCGTCTAGGCATTAAGCTCCACAAAGGGTCTGCAGGCTGGGCCACGGACCGTGGCCTACTTCATCTTTTGGGATGCCAATTTTATGAACATGGTTTTTTTGTTGTTTGCTTGGGCATTTGAATGAGGGCTTTTATGTGGATATTTCAAGAGCATAAATTCCAAAATATCACTGCCAAAATACCCTGCTTTGTGTGGAAACCATAATTAGGGGACTATGTTATTAAAATATATTTAAAAGGGTCAATATTTTGTGGAAACCATTTTAAGAGGATTGTTCACTGTTTTCATTTTCATTTTAGCCCTTAAACTTTTTATATTTGCATTTTTAACCCCAATCCTTAAAAACTTACTTTTGAAAATTTAAAATTTGTGCATGTGTAATTTTTCTCATAAGTAAGAACTACTCGAGACCCTTTTTCAAACGGTATTAGAGCCACGTGACCAAAAATATTTAAGATAATTAAGCTAATTAATGATTAGTTAATGATTAATTAAGCTAATTAATTGCGATTAATGCTTGAATCATCACGTGCCTACCCTGGTCTGAATTATTCACACATTGTCCACTCACCAGAAGCGATTTCTTCAGTAGTACCTCAATTAAACTATATCACTGATATAATTTTAGAATTAAAAGCAAAATTAGCTAAAATTAAGATTGAAGTCAAGGAGCTTAAGAAGCAATTATCTACAATTCACCTTTCTCTAGTTAACAAAGTTAGACATAGCAAAAAATCTACTTTTCAGTACTAGCACTCCCTTTCAGCATAAATATCCTTTACAAAATCCAAAAAACAAGAATCCATTCCTTTGCATGACATAAAAATTCAAAAAAAGGTAGGAGAAAAATTAGGTAAAAAATCGGCTGAGAAGGCAAAAAAAAGAAGATAATGGAGTATAAGTTGTATACTCTTGAAGAACTATAGAATATGTTTGAGAAAGAAAAAAAACTCAAAAGAATTAAACAAGATTATGGGCACAATTAATGATAAATATGACGTGTTATCTGATGATAATGAAGAGACAAATAATGTCTAACTAGAAGAAAAAATATATCAGGAGATGAACCTTATTAAACTAGAAGATTTGAATGTGTTACCTTTAGAAGAAATTAGAAGAAAATAGAATTAAAAAATATGATAAATAGGGTGTCGAAGATGACCTTAACGAAATTGGCGAAGAACTCGACTTAGGTGAAATAGAGACCAATTTTGTTAACAATGTTGTTCCTAAACCTAAAGAATTTGGTAAACCTTTTAGAAAAAATACTCATTTTATAAGACCAAGGTATGTTCCTACAGGACATACAACTAATTTTTCCTTCGGGTTTATCCCAAGAAAAACTACAACCTTTGAAGAAGTTGGCCTTACTTCAATTAGTCAAACGGGATACATCTTAAATACAAATGGAGCACATAATAAAGAAGAAATATTTGAACATTGGGAAAGAGACATGAATAGTGTCTTAAACCTAAACACTACATGGATTGTTGCAAATTTTCTAAATTACATCGAACAGACTTTTTTTGGCATTATAGCTGACTGGTATGATTCATTAAATAAAGATGGCAAAAACACATTAAGAATGATGGAAAGACCAGCTACAATGTTAAAAAATCTATGCAAGGAAATCGAAACCGAATTCATCGGAGCTAAACTTGATTCCGAAGAAAAAGCAAGAGAATAGCATAGAAAGATTAATAATATAGAATAATGGGATATGAGATATCTGAAAAACTATATTGCCGAATTTAGTCAATATTATTACAAAATTGGGCATAATGAAACCAATATTGGTATGTTCTATGATAAATTGTCATATCTGGTAAATTCCATAATTAATGAAAAATATATTTCATGGCTTGAAAGAGTAGATGTCATTGATACCCTTGGGTCAAGAATTTCTTATTTAAGAAAATGAGTCAATGATCAATGTCTTGATCTCCAAAAGCAAAAGAAAATTAAGAAATAGTTCCTAACTTGTTAGGATTTTTACCTCACCAATTGGGAAAAGAACCTGAAAAGAGAAGAAAAAGAAAATTTTATAAGAAAAATAAAGGGGCGAGAATATAAAAGAAATATCAGACCAAGTCCTAAAAAAGAAAGAAGATTTTTTATGAAAACAGCCTATTGCCCTACAGGAAAAAAACAATTGCAAATGCTGGGCATATGAAAAAGTAGGACACCATGCTAATGAATGCAAAAATAGGAAGAACAATAAGCTGATTGAAACCCTAGGAAGCCTGGATTATGTTAAGCTTAGTGAAGATAAGGCATTAGATTTAGCCCTGAATAACAACAAAGGGATTGTTGAAATTACACTGGACAATGAATATGAAGAAAGTGTTTATCAAGAAACCAGCCATATGATGGAAAATAGCTCAATTAACCTTAGTGATCTTCAAGGAAAACAGTTTGTTATAGAAAATGATAACGAAGAAGTCAAAGGCAATTGGGTCCTTCCTATAATCCAGAAAGACATGATCTATAAAAATTTTGTTTTCCAATTAAAGAGAAAGTATGTGTGTGAAATGTTGGAAGGAGATCTAGAAACCAAACATTGTGAGTATGATGTGGGAGAAGTTAATCTCATTAATTGAAAAAACATCCTTAAGCACAACAAAGATAAAAAGTATAGATATATCCATGTTAGAAGTGTCCAAGTTCAAATCACTCCATTAATATATTAAGGCAAAGATATTGATCTTCATGCTTTGCTCTGTGATATTAGGCATACTAAATTCAATAATCAAATAACCATAGGGATTAAGACTAATTTATGTAACGGATCGGCAGGATTCAATTGTCAGCCTAGATACTATGTGAGCCTAAAAGATGAATTTGCTAAAAACTTTCTGCCCCTTAAGATGAAAATAGTTGGAATGGACATGAAAAGAGGAGGATATTCATTGAGAATATTCTGAAAAATTATATACAAATTAGATAATACTATAGATCCAAAGACTAATGTAACAATGATAGAGGCAGGAAAATTTGAAAATCCTATCCCAATGCGGAATATCCGGAGGATTAAATTCAATCCACAGGAGATAAACATTGATCATTCATGGATATCTAGCTTTGTCAACCCTACAAAAATCAATAAGAAAAATGTGATAAAATTTAATAAGAATGGTAAAGTTGCCATTAAATCTCAATTATTAAGAAGCATGAGTACAAGGTCAGAATGGGGATAAGGATCTTCGTCAGCTAAAGAAGAGTTTAAAGAAGATGATAAGTATGACCAGTAAAATGAGTAGAATAAGTTTTGAACCCACAAGACACAATGTAGACAAAAGTATGAGTTTAATAGAAAGGTCATTAGGTGCAAAATAAGAACTATCGGTGAACCAATCTATGAAGATGAATTAGTCAAAAAATAACTATGGAAATATGCTATGATGCTATCAACACAAATCCTAATAGCATCTGTATCCCAATAAAGGTATGTTTAGAGGGATATAATAAATAAGAATTATGTGCCTACATAAATAGTGGTTGTTCTGTATGCTTTGGAAAAATATCATTATTTTCATAATTTATGCGAAAGAGAGCCAAAAATCCTTTACAGGTGAGGATAGCTTATAATAACATTATGAGTCACAATGAAGCCATAAAAGGGTTATCCATAGAATTAGGAGGAGTCCAATGTATTATACTAGTTCTATGGGCTACTGATTATTCATCTGATGATATGATTATTGGAAAAAAAAATTTAGAGATTATATTGTCTATGCACATAGACCATAAACCAAATAATATTCACAATTAATGGCCACTCAGTTCCTACAGAAAAATTAAGCAAGGCCGACACTCATTAGAAAATTTAGTTTACATGCAACCAGCGTGGTGAGAAGATAATGTCTGCACAACGTGAGATAGCATTGACAATCTTACTACTTGATTTATCTATTAAAGAGCAAATTGTTGAACAACAAAAGCAATTATGCAAAAGACACTACTCTGATAATCCACTAAAATTTTGAGATAAAGATAAGACATTTGCAAAAATTACTTTGTTGCAAAAATTACTTTGTTAAATCCCAATACTATTATTTGAGTAAAACAAATGGTGCATACACATCAAGATATCCAGGAATTTGATAAACAAATCAAAGAACTTATGGATAAAGGATTAATCAAGAATAGTAAGAGTCCTCACACCAGTCCCATTTTCATGGCAAGAAATCATGCAGAAGAAAAAAGAGGAAAGGCAAAAATGGTAATCAATTATAAAAAGCTTAATGATAATATTGTCTTTGATGGTTATTATATTCCTAGCAAAAATGTCCTTTTCAATAGAATTCAAATAGCCTCTTGGTTCTCAAAAATGGATTGTAGAAGTGGTTATTGGCATACTAAAAAGGATGAGGAAAGTATTCCTTTAATTGCGTTTAGTGCCCCACAAGGACAATATGAATGGATAGTAATGTCATTTGGTCTTAAAAATGCACCTCAAATATTTCAAAGAAGAATGGATAACATCTTTAAAGATCTTAATCATTGTTGCCTAGTTTACATTAATGATATCCTTGTCTTTTCCAAAACCATATAACAGCACAAAGATGATGTCTTAGCTGTCACCCAAAGATGCATTGACCATGGTATTATACTCGGTAAGAACAAGTACATATATGCTAAATAAGAAATTAAGTTCTTAGGCTTAGAGATAAAAGCCGAACAAATCATCCTACAAAAGTATATTTTGGAAAAAATACAGAATTTTCCTGAAAAAAATTGAAGATAGGAAGCAACTACAAATATTTCTTAGATGCCTTACCTATGCTTCATATTTCACTAAAGATTTAGCTAAACTAAGAAAGCCATTGCAGTAGAAACTCAAGAAAGAAATAGGTTAGACATGAACCCCTAGTGATTCGAAGATTGTTCAAAACTTCAAAAAAATGTGTAAAAATCTTCATGTTCTTAATTAGCCTAATAAAGGAGATGATTTAATTATTGAAACAGATGCCAACAACAAGTACTAAAGTGCGGTACTCAAAATCAAAGAAAGAGAAAAACTCTGCAAATATTGCAGTGGAAGTTCTAATAAGGCAGAATGTAACTATCCCACAATAGAAAAAAATTCTTGTAGTCATAATGGGAATTGAAAAGTTCTTAATCTTTTTAGCCCCCAAAATCTTTTCTTATTCAAACTGATTACAAAGGAATACTTGGCTTTGTGAAAAAGAAATTATCAAATATGCAAGCCCAAGAGAGACTCCTATATTAGCAATTATGGCTTAACCAGTTTTTCTTTTCTATTGAACATATACAGGGGTCGAAGAACTTTCTGACAGATAGTTGAACTTGAGAACTTGCTAATGGTGATCATCAGAGCAGAACTCCTACCAGAAAATGAGAAAATCCATAATGAAATGTCATTGTTACTAGAACGGGTTTCTCCTTCTAGTAAAGTCCTTATTGATAATTCAGAATTCATTAAATCATGTTTTCCCTTCTAGAATTATAAGTTAATTATCTAAGGTGTCCTTATGCTATCCAATAAAAAATAAGTTCTTATGTCTAGGAAAAATAGTTCAATGAGTGGTATGTAGCCTGTATTGACTATTATCACCATTATTCCCATGATATTTGGAAGTCTTGGAGTACAAAAATATACTTTCCCGATAGGTTTGCAATTGGTGGTGTTAGTTTTCCAGCAAACTCAATCTATCCAAATGACCCTATCATTAAAGCTTGGGAGCATGGGGTGGTAGTTTACTTTATGAAATTTCTAAATCCAAAGTTTTCATTTTTCTCAACACTAGTAAATTTCAGCAATGTATGCTCCGAAGGATCCATTGGATTCTCATATCTCCTGATGGTCCAACAAAAACCTCAAATAATAGATGCCTATATATGGAGGTACATTGTGCACTAATCGAGTATGAAAATGGAAAAGTCAAACCGGCTTATTATCTTGTACAGATAGTTGATTTCGACGACCCCAAAGATCGATGACAAGAATGGAATCCAAAACGACGAGAATTACTTACTCATCCTGCTTTAGCAAGAGCTATTGGATTTTTCAACATTTATCAACAGAGTTAGAGATTAATTGAATAAGGAAAAACACTAATGCATTGCGAACATACTACTTTTGCTTATCATAATGAGTTTAACAAATATGCGAAGGTAGAAGGAACTACCTCAGAAGATGTTTTTGATTATCTTCTGATGTTGGAGCTGAAAAATTCTTATCAGAAAAAGGAAAGAAATATCTTTTTGAATTATTTGAGAAATAGGATCCAGAGCATCTTCAATTTGATGAAGATTTTGATGATTATCCAGATAATGATGAAGTGGAAGATATTATTAGAGATGAGGGCAAGTACAATTTCAGTAATGATGACTAGTCTTGTCATCATTAAAAGGCTCTGAAAAATTATTGCTCCATTATTATACTATTTTGACAAGTGTTAGGTCTGTAAAATAAAGCAGTCTACAACAGCCATGTGAACGTAACTGTAGCCATGTGTAAAGTCAATGTGTGATGTAGCCAATAGGTATCGTATATACCCACATCCCCTCTACAAAAGCAGATGTTGAGTAATGAGAAGGGACACGGTCATTTGAGCATTTTTGAGCAAAAGAGAAGTCGGAATTCTTCATTTCTCTATGAGAAAGTATCTTTAATGATCTTGGCTTAAGTCCCTCTTCAAGTTTTCCATTGTAATATTTCCAATTTCAAGCTTTTAATAAAAGAAGTGTCCCAGTATGGGACATTATTCAATTAAACCATATGTCTTAAATATTATAATTTCTTGATTAAGTCTCACTATCCTTTAAAATATATAAAAAACTTTATTAGTGACTATGGTCTGAGGTAGGAAACGAAATGGATTTGGGCTGTGCCTGATCCAAGGAAGGTGTGGCTGAGATTAACAATCTCTACAAACCGAAAGCTAGAGGAATGCTGGAGTCCAGCGTTGACAAAGTTCAGGTAATGGTCAAAACGCTCTAATTAAGGCTTAATTATTTTGCCAAGCATGGTGGGCCATTAATCACATAAAATATAATATTTACGATATAAGTAGTACACTGTGATAACTAGTACCAGTAGAGTAATCATAAGAAGTCCAAACAAAATTATAAGCCTAGTTTTGCTAAAAAGCCCCCAAAAATTGAGTGTTTGCACTTTGAACCTCATTTGGGCCAAAAATAGAAAATTCAGAAAGTTCAAGGACTAGGTTGCAAAGAAAAACTTCAGAAAGTAACTATTTCATAAAATAACGACCCATGCTAATAGTTTACCCAAAATAATAGGTACTTAGGAATACATTTTTAAAAAGTTGTCCCCTGAAAATTATTTCTATAGAATTTACGGTAACCTAGAGTCGCAAATTGCATAAATTCAATACATTTATGCTCCATGATCATCTTTTTAATAGGCCATTATTTGGTGAATTATGGATGAACCCATGGTCTCTTTCTCGTTTACTTTAAGAGTTAAATTCCGGTCTACTCTATAAATTGGACATCTCATGTGCGGGAGTTTATGTGGTGTTTTGGCATTCGGGAGTGCCTCTCGACACGTTCCTTTTCTATCCATTTTGATATAAGGCGTGTGTGAGCCGTTTTTCCTTTTCTATTCCACTATTTTTGTTTAGATCGAATAAGTGTTTTATGAGAGATTGTAATCCCCTTTTAGTCTTATTATACTCACTGTTATTGAGATCGTTGTTGTAATAATTCATATTATACTGGATTCTGCGTGGTCGTTGCCACCAGTGGTTTTCTCCTAATTTGGGTTTCCATGCGAAATCTTACGTGCAGCTTTAATACTCTCTAATATCTACATCCATTCACGCTTCTATTTATATTACACTTAATTTCAATTATTTAATTTTTCGTAATAAGTGATATTAGAGTTGTTTCTTCATCGGATTTGAATTTCGAGCGTTTGATCGAAGTATGTCTATTGTTTGCTATAGGGAAGGTTGGTTGCAAGATTGATTTTATCGGAATTGGTGCAAGAGGGAGTTTGCTATTTGTTAGGTTAATTTCTAAATTCCAATTTAGCCCAACTTATTTATACCAAGGATGAACTCATTTTGGTAGTTAGATGATTATTTTATTTACCCAAAAGGTGCTTGTTGGTCTATAGCACATCCATGTGACTTTGCTTTGCAATTGCTTTCCCATTTATGCCTTCCATTTAATTGGCCCAAATGTTAGGCACTTAGGCCCGTCTTTGATCATGATATCCACAAATTCAACTTTTGCAATCAAAATTTGAGAGTCCGGGTAGCAAGCTCCACGGAGGGTCCTTTGAGCTGGCATGGTTATGAAGACGGTTTTTTGGCTGTTTGCTTGATCATTTAAATAAGGATTTTTATGTGAAAGTTTCAAGAGCATAAATTCAATAAACTTATGCACCATAGTCATCTTTTTTATGAGCCTTTATTTCGTGAATTATAGTTCAACCATTGGCCTCTTCCTCCTTTAATGTAAGAGTTACATTTCGATTTACTCTATAAATTCGGCATTTCTAGTGTCAGCATTTGTGTGACTGTAAACACCAATTTCGAGTCTAAAATAAATAAAGACAAGAAATTTAGAAACAAATTTAATTTTGTATTGATGTAGTGTATAGGTACAATCTCTGAATTTAATACAATAAAAATGATCCTCTGAT
>JACYFF010031958.1:16542169-16564610 GCA_017589665.1 Selenicereus undatus | reverse complement strand
CACTTAATTTTGACCAAGCAGGTCCACCAAAGTCAACATGACACGTGGCACTTTATGGTTGGTCCATTTTTTACACGTGGCATCATGTGATTGGTTGCAGAATTTTTTCCTTCTACAGTGACGTTTTGGCGTTTGGGAATGTCCCCCAGTATGCCCCTTTTCTGACCACTTTTTTTATGAGGCATTTGTGAGCTACCTTTGACTCTTCTATTCCACTATTTTTATTTAGATTAGGTGAGTATTTTATGAGAGATTGTAATATTCTTTTGGTCTCCTTAGACTTACCATTATTGAGATTGTTATTGTACTCATTGCTATTATAGTGGATTTTGTGTCGTCATTGTCACCTGTGGTTTTCTCTCGATTTTGGTTTCCCCGTAACATTTTGTGTGACCATTGTCATTTTGTTGATCCTGCTTTAATATTTTTGAATATTTACATCCATTCAAACTTTCGCTTATACTACATTTGATTTTAGTTATTTAATTTTTCCTAGTAATTTTATTAATCCATCATACTAATTTTATTAATCCATCATAATCTGCTCGAATCCAACTCAAACAATCCATTTTTCTAGGTCTGCCTAGAATTGTAAAAAGGTCGAGAGTAAGAACAAAGAGTTATACTAGAGTCAACAAAGATGCCAAAGAACCAACATGTGATTAACTAGGCTGCACAATGGTCGTTGATAACAAAAAAGAAAAAAGTTCATTTTTACACAAGGAAGGAGCCAATTGGGCCCATTTTTCCTTCATCTCGGGAGGGGGGTTGGGGAACTAGCCAATCAAGTGTGGCAATTCTCATTCTTTTTTCCCTTCAGCAGTGAAGCAAAGGTCATTTCAAGGGAGCTTGTGAAAAAGTTCGCAAAAATGTCTGACAGCAATATGCGGAAAGGTCCCAAGATGGGTTCCTTTTGTAATTATGAGGTTTGTATGGATATACAAATGACTTATGAATCTTATCTTTACCCATGTAATTTTTGTTGTAAGTCGTACATAACTTATCTACTCCAGGCCCCTCCTAGATTTGCTAGTTTTATATGTATTTGGCTTACAAGATGCTATATATGAAATGACTCGAGGATACTTTGTTAAGATTATATGTTACAAGTTGTTTGAAAATCTTAAATTTAACATTTTAGTTGTCATTTATCCTTTTAAACAACAAAATGCATCTCCAATGAGGTGGTCCAAATTAGTCTTCTTTTGAACCAATTAATTAACAAAAGTGTGTGGATGATGTGAAGCAAAAGGCACTATGATATTTTCACAATGAGGAATTGTATTTGAATCATGTGATTTTTGTTGTCAAATTAATTGAGATGGATGTATTGGATAAAAACTTACTGTGATCATCTATCCTTTTTTTGAAGAGAGAATTAAGTAATAATTAAAGCTGCAAATGCAATGAATGCATGTTTCTGTGTCTAAAGTGACATAAATAAATGTAAAAAATTACGTAACACTGAATGTGATTTATGTCTCGGAGAATCACATAGAGTTCAAGATCTAAAATAGCATTCAATTATCATTTATTTTCCCGAATTAGCACTAGTTTATATTTTTTGTCTTCAATAGCACAAACTTAAAATTCCCCCCCCCCCCAAAGTATGACGTTGTGACTTGGTAACTTGAAATAGCAAGTAAGTTTTGATTTTTTTCTTTAATAATAATTCTTATAAAATCTTCTAATAATAACAATAATCTTCTAATAACAATAATAATAATAATAATAATAATAATAATAATAATAATAATAACAACAACAACAACAACAACAACAACAACAACAATAATAATAATAATAATAGACCCAGAAAAACAACCCTTATATAGCTCCACACACCACTCCCAAAACCCAAACTTCAACCAAGCGAACCTTCCCCCCACTACGCCCACCATTTATGACAGTCCGCCACTAGATTGCCACCAACCAGCGGGTCAATTGTTCACTCCACCCCAATTCACCACTTACCCAACCTTTTTCTCTCTCTACCTAAATCAGTCATGGCTATGGGCCCCCTTCATGGTCTCTATTCCACTACTCTCTTTCCTCTGCCAAATCTATCTATGTCTTCTCCATTAGGACATATATTATTAGGCAATAATATAAATTATGTGATAGATTTTATTAGATTTGATTTTATCGCATTCTATCTCGTGTACCTTTCCCTCCGAGTTAGGAATCCGAGCATGACTAGTATTTGTAGGAAGTTGGCTCATGGTCTTTGTATAAAACCCCACATGAAGGGATTGAAAATCGATGAAGAACAAATTCACAACATATATGGCCAAAGCTTGAGCCGCTATTCACCTTCATCAAAATTTCATTCCTAAATTTTTCATGGTATTAGAGCCATGGGTGGTGATGAAAGAATTTGTCATTGAAAATCAATCACCCTACTATCTATATCCCTCCAAAGGACCCCATGTAGTTATCATTTCTGCGTATTTAAGAAAAATTACGCCTTATGGCAAAAGGCTGTAAGAACGACTTTAAGAGCAAAGAATGAGTTAGGGTTTATAAAAGGAACCATGACGAAGCCAAAATCCAAGGAGGGAGAAGATTTAAGGCAAAAATCAGTGCCAGGTACCCCACTTTGTGTGGAAATCATAATTAGGGGACCATGTTATTAGAATATATTTAAAAGTACACAATATTATGTGGAAACTATTTTAAGGGGATCATTCACTGTTTACATTTTCTTTTAAGGCCTTAAACTCTTCATATTTGCAAATCTATCCTCAATCCTTAAAAACTTACTTTCGAGAAATTGATAATTGTGTTTGTGATTTTTTGCTCACTAATATATCTCGACATTCTCTTTCATCTGGTATCAGAGCCACGTGCGCAAAAAATAATTGAGTTTATTAAGCTAGTTAATGACTAGTTAAGCTAATTAACTGTGATTAGCTACGATTAATGCTTGAATCATCATTTGCTTGTCCTGGTCCTTATTATTCGCACATTGTCCACTCACCTGAATGTAATACATCTTTAGCACCTTAATTAAACTATATCACTGATATAGTTTTAAAATTAAAAACTGAATTACCTAAAATTAAGACTGAACTAAAAGATCTTAAAAATCAGTTAACTATTGCCCATCTCTCTCTTATTAACGAAGTTAGACATAGCGAAAAAGCTACTCCTAGAATTAGTACTCCTTTTCAGCATAAATATCCTTTCCAAAATCCAAATAATAAAATTCCATTTCTTTTGCAAGAGATAAAAATCCAAAAAGAAGTAGGAGAACAGTCTGGTGAAAAATCGACTGAAAAGAAAGAAAAAGAAGATGGAGTATAAGAAACATTCACTTAAAGAACTACAAAAAAGGTTCGAGAATGAACAAAATCCGAAAGAATTAAACAAAATCAAGAGTAGCATTAGTGAAAAACATGACGCTTTATCTGATAGCATAGATGAAACAAATCATGTCCAATTAGAAGAAGAAATATATCAGCAGATGAATCTTCTTAAGCTTGATTATCTGAATCCATTACCTTTAGAAGAGGTTAGAAGAAAATTAGATAAAAAAAATATGGTAAAATGACTATTGAAGACGAGATTAATGAAATTGGAGAAGAGATCGACTTATATGAAACAGAGTCTAATTTCGTAAAAAATGTTGTTCCTAAGCCTAAAGAATTTGGTGAACCTTCTAGAAGAAATACTCATTTCTTAAGACCTAGGTACGTCCCCATAGGACGCACAAACAATTTTTTCTTTGGATTCATCCCAAGAAAAACTACATCTTTTGAAGAAATTGGCCTTACCCCAATTAGTCAAACAGGGTATATCTTAAACATCGATGGAGCCCGTAATAGAGAAGAAATATTTGAGCATTGGAAAAGAGAAATGAATAGTGTCCTAAACCTAAATACTACATAGACTGCGGTAAACTTCATAAACTATGTCGAGCATAGTTTCTCTGGCACGGTAGCTAACTGGTATGATTCGTTAAGTGAAGATGGTAAAAATACATTAAGAGCAATGGAAACAATAGCTTCCATGTTCAGAAGTTTGTGCAAAGAAATTGAAACTGAATTCATCGGAGCCAAACTTGAATCTGAAGAAAAAGCAAGAGAATGACAAAGAAAGATTAACAATATAGAACTGTGGGATATGAGATACTTAGAAAATTATATTGCCGAATTTAGTCAATACTATTATAAAATTGGGCATAATGAAACAAATCTTGGCATGTTCTATGACAAATTGCCATATCCTATAAATTCTGTAATTAATGAAAAATACATGGCATGGCTTGAACGAACAAATGTTGTTGATACCCTTGGTTCAAGAATTTTCTATTTATGAAAATGGGTCAATGAACAATGTCTTGATCTTCAAAAACAAAAGAAGATTAAGAAGTAGTTCTTAACTTGTTGGGACTCACCTCACCAATGGGGAAAAGAATCTGAGAAAAGACGAAAAAGAAAATTCTATAGGAAAAAGAGCTCTAACAAGCAAAGAAGCGAAAAGTATAAAAGAAAATATTACAACAAACCAAGTCCTCAAAAACGTAGATTTTTTAGAAAAACTGCTTATTGTCCTACAGGGAAAAACAATTGCAAATACTGGGCATGCGGAGAAGTAGGACATTATGCAAGTGGATGCAAAAATAGAAAGAATAACAAACTTATTGAAACTCTGGGAAGCCTATATTATGTTTAGCTTAGTGAAGATGAGGCATTAAACCTAGCCCTAGGTAACAACAAAGGAATTGTTGAAATTATAGAGGACAATGAATATGAAGAAAGTGATTACGAAGAAACAAGTCATATGATGGAAAGTAGTTCGGTTGGTCTTGGTGATCTTCAAGGAGAAGAGTTTGTGGTAGATAATGATCATGAAGAAGTCAAAGGAGATTGGGTTCTTCCCATAATCCAAAAAATTATGATTTATAAAAAAATATATTTTTCAATTAAAAAGCAAATATGTATGCGAAATGATGGGAGAAGATCTTGAGATAAAAGATTGTGAGTATGACGTTGGGGAAGTTAATCTTATTAATTGGGAGAATATTCTTAAGCATAACAAAGATAGAAAGTACATGTATATCCATGTCAGAAGTTTCCAAGTTCAAATCACTCCATTACAACATTATGGTAACGATATAGATCTTTACACTTTACTCTATGATATTAGGCATACCAAATTTAATAATCAGATAATCACAAGGATAAAAACCAATTTATGTAACGGGTCAGTAGGTTTCAACTGTCGACCTGGATATTACGTGAGTCTAAAAGATGAATTCGCTAAAAACTTCCTATCCCTTAAGATAAAAACAGTTGGGATGGACATGAAAAGATGAGGATATCCTTTAAGGATATTTTGAAAAATTATCTACAAGCTATATAATACGATAGACCCTAAGACTAAGGTAAAAATGATAGAGGCAGAAAAATTTTAAAGTCCTACCCCCATGCAAAAGATACAGAGGATCAAGTCCAATCCACAGGAGATAAAAATCGATCGATCTTGGATATCTAGCTTTGCCAATCCTACAAAGATTAATAAGAAAAATATAATAAAAATTGATGAGGAAGGTAAAATCACCATTAAACCTCAACTATTAAGAAGCATGAGTACAAGATCAGATTGGGGAGAAGGATCTTTATCCGCTAAAAAAGAGCTTAAAGAAGATGATACAATTAGTCTAACCAGTAAAATGAGTAGAATGAGTTTTGAGGCTGCAAGACCCAGTCTAGATCGGTTGACAAGTCTAGATAGAAAAGTCATTGGGTACAAAACTAGAACTGTCAGTAAACCTATCTATGACAATGAATTAATCAAAAATATGACTATGAAAATATCCTACGAATCTACCAACACAAACCCTAATAGCATCTATATACCAATAAAATTATGCTTAGAAGGATATAATAAATGTGAATTGTGTGCTTACATAGATAGTGGTTGTTCTGTATGCTTTGGAAAAAGATCATTATTTCCTGAATTTATGTGGAAAAGAGCTAAGAATCATTTACAAGTAAGGATAGCTGATAATAGTTTTATGAGCCACAATGAAGCCATAGAAAGATTATCCATAGAATTAAGAGGAGTTCAATGTACTATACTAGTTCTATGGGCTGCTAATCAACCCTCTAATGATATGATTATTGGAAATCATTTTCAAAGATTATATTCTCCTTGCACTCAGACCTCAAACCAAATAATATTTATAATTAATGGTCACTCAGTTCCTATTGAAAAATTACGTAAGGTCTACACTCATCAGAAAATTGAATTTACACGCAGCCAGCGTGGTGAGAAGGTAATGCCTGCACAACGAGAAGTAGCACTAACAATCTCATTACTTGAGTTATCTGTTAAAGAGCAGATTGTTGAACAACAAGAAAAATTATGTAAAGAACTCTACCCTGACAACCCTCTAAAATTTAGGGATAAAGACAAAACATTTGCTGAAATCACTTTACTAAATCCCAACACTATCATTCGACTCAAACAAATGGTGTATACCAACCAGGATATCCAAGAATTTGATAAACAAATTAAAGAACTTCATGACAAAGGATTAATTAGAAATAGCAAGAGTCCTCATACTAGTCCTGCCTTCATGGTAAGAAATCATGAAGAAGAAAAAAGAGGAAAAGCTAGAATGGTAATCAATTACAAAAAACTTAATGATAATACTGCCTTTGATGGTTATTATATTCCTAACAAAACAGTCCTTTTCAACAGAATTCAAGGAGCCTCTTGGTTCTCGAAAATGAATTGCAAAAGTGGCTATTGGCAGATAAAAATGGAAGAGAAAAGTATTCCTTTAACTGCATTTAGTGTCCCACATGGACATTATGAATGGATAGTAATATCATTTGGTCTTAAAAATGCACCTCAAATATTCCAGAAAAGAATGGATAACATCTTCAAAGACCTTAATCATTGTTGTCTAGTTTACATTGATGATATCCTTATCTTTTCTAAAACCATAGAGCAACATAAAAGTGATGTTCTAGCTGTCACCCAAAGATGCATTGATCACGGTATTATACTTGGAAAAAACAAGTGCATTTATACTGAACAAGAAATTGAGTTTTTAGATCTAGAAATAAAAGCTGGACAAATCATCATACAAAAGCATATTCTAGAAAAAATAGAAAAATTTCCTAAAAAGATTGAAGATAGAAAACAACTAGAAAGGTTTCTTGGATGCCTTACCTATGCTTCAGATTTTATTAAAGATTTAGCCAAATTAAGAAAGCCATTGCAGCAAAAGCTCAAAAAAGAAGCAAGTTGGACATGGACTATTAACGATACAAAGATTGTTCAAAATTTCAAGAAGATGTGTAAAAATCTTCCTGTCCTTAATTTGCCTAACAAAGAAGATGATTTAGTTCTTAAAACAAATGCCAGCAATGAACACTAGAGTGCAGTACTCAAAATCAAAGAAGGAGAAAAACTCTGCAAATATTGCAGTGGAAACTTTAATAAAGCAGAATGCAACTATCCCACGATGGAAAAAGAAATCCTTGCAGTCATAAGGGGCATTGAAAAATTCTTAATCTTTTTATCCCCTAAACCTTTTCTCATTCGAACTGATTGCAAAGGAATACTTGGTTTTGTGAAAAAGAGTTTATCAAACATGCAAGCGTAAGGACGACTCCTGCATTGGCAATTATAGCTTAACTAGTTTTTTTTTCTCTATTGAACATATACAAGGATCGCAGAACTTTCTAGCAAACAGTCTAACGCGAGAACTCACCAATGGTGATCATCAAAGCCGACCTCCTGTCAGAAAAGGAGGAAATTCTTAATGAAATGCCAGTCATACTAGAACGGGTTATGCCTTCTAGTAAAGTCTTTATTGACAACCTAGAATTCCATACAAAAAGTAGATCACGCTTTGGTATACTTTCTACTGCCTACCTAATAGCTCAAAGATTTTCCCTTTTAGAATTACAAATTAGCTACCTTCGATGTCCTTATGATATCCAAGAAAAAATATGTTCTCATGTTAAAGAGAAATGGTTCAATGAGTGGTATGCAACTTGCATTGACTTTTATCATCATTATTCCTATGATATTTGAGAGTCTTGGAGTACAACGATCTATTTTCCCAACAGATCTGGAGTTGGAGGCATTTGTTTCCCAACCACTTCATTATCTCCTAATGATCCTGTCTTTAAAGCCTAGAAATACGGGATGGTACTTTACTTCTCATAAGTCCCAGATCCAAATTTTCCATTTTTCTCAACCTTAACTAAGTTCCAGCAATATATGTTCAAAAGGTTCCATCGGATACTTAAATCTCATGAGGGACCAACAAAAATTCCAGTTCGCAGATACCTAACTTTGGAGGTTTATAGCGCCCTGAATGAATATGAAAATGAAAAAGCCAAATCAGCCCATTATCTTGTTCAGATCGTTGATTGCGACGATCCCAATGATCAACGACACAATTGGATTCATGGAGATCCAGTGAATCTAGTTATTGATCCTGCATTAGCAAGGGCCATTGGATTTTTTAACATTTATCATCAATGTTGGGCATTCATCGGAAAAGGAAAAATGTTAATACATTGTGGAAACACTACTTTCGCTTATAGTAATGAGTTCAAAGATTACATGAAAATGAATGGCATAGAATCAGAAGATATCTTTGATTATCTATTTGATGTTGGAGTTGGAAATTTCTTATTAGAAAACGGGAAAAAACATTTCCTTGAGTTATTTGAAGAATATGATCCAGAGCACCTTAAGCAAATTAGTGAAGATTTTGATGATTACCCAGATAATGATGGTTTGGAAGACATAATTGGAGATGAAGGCATGCAGAATCTCAATAATGATGACTAGTCTTGTCATCATTAAAAGCTCTGAAAAAGTTGCCCTATTATTGTACTATTTTAACAAGTGTCTACTCTGTAAAATAAAGTGTATATTATAGTCATCAGAGTACTATAACCATGTGAAAAATCTTTATGTACTGTAGCCTTTAGGGCATCCTATGCACAACCATCCCCTCTCTAAATAGAGAGGTCTAGAGCTGAGAAAGACACGGTCATTTGAGCATTCTTGAGCAAGAGAGAAGTTGGGATTCTCCATTTCTCTATGAGCAAGCATCTCTAATGATCTTAACTTAGGTTTCTCTTGAAAGCATTCCATTGTAATATAACTGGTGCCCCCACGCATATTCTGTCAGTGAACCTATCTATGAGGATGAATTAGTCAAAAACCACATAATATTGTGGCTCTGAAACCAGATGAAAGAGAACGTCGAGATCTATTAGTGAGCAAAAAACCGCAAACACAATTATCAATTTTTCGAAAGTAAGTTTTTAAGGATTGAGGGTAGATTTGCAAATATGAAGAGTTTCAAGCCTTAAAAGAAAATGTAAACAGTGAATGATCCCCTTAAAATAGTTTCCACAGAATATTGTGTAGTTTTAAATATATTTTAACAACATAATCCCCTAGTTATGATTTCCACACAAAGTGGGGTACCTGGCAGTGATTTTTCCGAGTATTGAGTGTCTATTTAAATGTCAATTGCAACTTTTTTTAGTTATATTGTATTTGGTGACAACTTATGAATTGGGATGAAAATTAATCATCTCATTGTGGATTAGGGGTGTTTATCGGTCCAAACCGGATTGGACCGGACCGATTTGGACCGAGGACCGAACAAGGGAGAAGTTATGGACCGTAGACCGAACTGAATAAGTCATGGATCGGAATGGGATCGAACTGAAAGAAACAGACCGAATCGGACCGGACCGAATTGTTATACTAGCAAAATTGAGAATTTGGATGACATCAAAAGAAGATGTTTTTATGACATGAACATCTTACATTTGTTTCGATTTGAACAATTTCAACATATTTGCACTATGAAAAAAAAATCAATATTCTTGAACATATGAATAATTACAAGTTGCAAAACAAAATTGAAATTGAACAAGGAAAAAGCTGGTTTTCCAATTTTTTTAATTCAGTCCTCGGTCCGAACTAGTGGACCAATGGACCGGATCGGACTAGACGAAGACCGAATAAAAAAAAACTGTGGACTATGGACCGGACCGAATGAATTCGTTATGATCCGGTCCGGTCTGGTCCAAGCTGATCTTCGATCCGAATCACGTTTGGACCAAATAATGAACAGCCGTATTGTGGATACTGTAAGGTTAAACAATTAGGACATGCAAGAGTTTTACATGATGCAGTGTCCCTTGAGTAAGTTGCACCATGGATTTAGGAGGGTAGTTTAATTGGGCCCCTCGTCACCAACTTAATGAAAGTGTTTTGTATCTCCATTTTATTTGAACAACTTATGTTAGTTGTTAATCTGTCCATTCACTTTGACAAAGCGTTTCTTTTTCTTCCATCGGTATTCTCTTGGAAAATAAGACTATACGATGATGATAGGAGTAGATAGGATTTAGGAGACACTTTCTATGAAGTCTTGAATTAGAGTTTGTCAGGAATGCCTCCCTTGTTTGGAGAGGAAAGTGTGGGATCATTTTCACTTCAAGAAATACCTAGATATGCTTTCATCCCATATTTAATATTCGATAATTCATTTTAGATAACCTTACATATACTCAAAAAGATTAATGTGTTTTCCTTAATTAATTTTACAAACTTTACCATTTAAATATTATATTATATTTCAATTCAATTTTTATCACTCCACCATTCAACTAGTGGTGTTAAGTTTCTAGCAACCTTTTCCTGTTTCTTCCTCTCCTAGCAGTAGTTTTGACTCTACCTCCTCCCCACAACGACAAATATAGGGAGAGGGGACCATATATCTCAACGAATTATACTAGATTTGGCAACATTGTATGAATTGAAATGAAAATTATTCCTCCTATTGATTCTCTAAGCTAAACTATAGGACATAGAAGAGCTTTACATGATGCAGCGTTGGCTAAGTAAGTGTGCATTTAAATTTAGAAGGGTAAGTTAATTGGGCCCCTACTCACCTAATTAATCCAAGTGCTTTATATGTCCATTTTATTGGTTGACTTGTGTCAGTTGTTAACGCATGGTGTTTCTTTTTCTTTCATTTGTATTCTCTCATAAAATAAGATTGGATAATGATGATAGGAATAGATACGAATTTTTGTGAGTTAAATATTTAGATTGTGTTCGGCAACAGTATTTTGGGTAGCATTTAGTGTTTTAATTAGGTCAATATACTAATTAGTTCATTTCTAGTATTCAGTAAACTAGTGTTTTGACTAGTATTTCAAGTAACGTTTAGTGTTTTAAATAACGTTTTTGAAAAACTAATAGTATTAACGTTTGACATTTAAAAGCAGTGTTTTATATTTTTTAGCCTAAAAATATCCTTTAAATATTTTATCTTTGGAAACTATCTATATCCTTTTATGTCAATTTACATTAATCAGCTAGCTTAACAGCTAAATTTTTCGAACACATTAGTTTCAACCGCTAATCTAAACAGTTGTCCGCTAACAGCTAAATTAGAAATGATATCCGCTATTTAAACAGCTATCCGCTACCTGAATCACTATCCGTTACCTAAACAGCTAATTTTACCGAACATGACCTTAATCACTACATGAGCTTATTTCAAACAAGGTTGGAGATACTTTTTTGAAGTTTTGAATTAGAGTTTGCGAGGAGTACCTCAGTTGTTGGGAGGCAGAAGTGCGGGACTATTTTCACCTCAAGAAGTCCCAAGATTTACTTTCATCCCATATTTAGTTTGGTGCAATTCATTCTAGATAAGCCTACATATCTATACTATATATAAAAGCAATGTTGTGATGATGTGGAATTTTCTTGCATTCTCATTAATTAGATATTTCGAACCCTTGGATTCATTCTCTCTCCTCATCACAACTATCCGATTGTTGAAAATAATTAATTTATAATTTTCAAATCTCTCACATAGTAGTAAGGGAAAAAAATCATTAATAAGGAAATGATCGTAAAAAAGTATAATCTTATGAAGTATAATTCCACAATTGTCGAAACGAGGATTATGGAGTATTTTTTTCTAAAAGGAATGATTATACAGTATTTAGTGATTATGAAAATTATAAAAAAAATATCCTTCTTAAACCTTTTGAATTCATTCTGTCTCCTTATCACCACTAGATTGTAGAAAAAGATTAATCTCAGGAAGTATAATTTCGTAATGGTGGAAAAAAATCATTAACAATTAAGGAAACGATCCTAGGAAAGCATAATCTCAGGAAGTATAATTCTGTAATGGTTGAAATAAAGATTATGCATTGGTTATACCTTTAGTATTATTTTAAATAATAAAGTCAAATCCCAATAAACAATAACCCCATAATTATGGAAATATGAATTATGAAATAGTTAGTAATAAATAACTATGAAAATTATAGATAAAAAAGATATCATTCTTGAACCTTCAATATTAGTGTAAATAGTCAAGTAGTTCTTACTCATAGTTGAAATTATACATTAGAATACTTCTCATAGTTAAAATCAAATATGTCGTCTTGTTCATTGCTCATGTGTGTCAAAGTGATATTTTTTACCTCACTTCTGGATATAAAATAATTATCGTTCCCTTCCTCATATATTTATTTGTATTAATTTATTAATTCCTTAGCAAGTGACCTCCTCTTTTGTAATTAGTAGTGTCAAAATGCTTGATCATATTTGATTTAAATTTTTGTACTTTTTTGTTGTAATTTCCTCCTACATATGGCTTAATTTTCTTTTCTTGACATTTAATCTTTAACTAATTGACACCATCATTGATTTATTGCTACAATTCGTAATCTCACTTTTTTAGGTGTAGTTTTTGTCAAGCTTGATTAATAGTGGCGGTGTTTGGTTTGATTCGTTTATATTCTTAATTATTTCCATCCGATTTATGACTTAGGTTAAATTTTTTTTGCTTATATTATATTATATTTTATTAGTAACTTCATTGTGTTTAGATTCTTTCATGTTTTATTTATGTTGTTTATTTATGGATTTTTGTTTTTTTATAAGAAAAACTCTAATAATTTAATCCTCTTCCTTGGCATTTCAAATTTTCAATGGAAACAACAATGCAAACTATTTCACATGTATCTAAATTATTTGGTGACCTATTTATTTACATTAATTTAAAAAGTTCAAATATGTATACTACAAATTATAGTATGATTTTTATAATTTGCAAAAGTTATTGTTAAGATATATAAAAGAAACCACAAAAGTTTAACTTCCTTTTTTAAATACGTAGATAAGAGTATAGTTCTCTATATCTTCAAAAATTTTGTTATTTTGGAAATTGAGTGAGGTGGTCAGGTTGGGGTTTAGAACAATATAGAGGGGTGTTGGGGGATTTCATTGGGTTAGGAACCCTAGCAGTAGGATCAAACTGCATTAATGGACATATGGGATAAGTTTAATATTAAAAAGTTAATCGTAATTTATAAAGTCTTTCGAACAATTTTGATTAACTTATTCACCTTCAAAATATGCCTCCAACATTAACAAATGTAATTTTTCAGCTTTTTTTTTAAATCATCGCATACATTCAATACTACATGCATGTTTGAATCGATGTAATTTTCTGTTTTCATTGTTCAGTTAGAAACTATAATGCACGCTTGCCATTGTTTAGTTTGAAATTACGATGCATACTTGAATACTATTTCTATATATTATTTATCATGGCATACATTCAATACTGTAATGGATGCTTGAATCAATGTAACAGTTTTTGTTTTTTAGTAAAATATTATAATGTATTCTTGAATACTATTTGTAGGTTTTTTTCATAAATCATGACAAATGTTCAAAATGATTGATCATGTCATATAGTTAACTGTTGTTTAACAGTTTGGTATATGTTAATGTAAGCATTTATTATAGGAAACCTTGATGATTAGAATATAAGTGATTTTCTATTAAATTGAAATATATAGGTCAAATTGATAATTGTTAGATTCATATCTCCTAGGTTTCAAACCAAGGGGTTGTAGCGTAGTGGTAGCTCACTTCGTCCCTTAATCAATTGGTTAGATATTTGATCCTTGATATTTGAGAATAGAGAGCAATTATTGGTCAACCTTTTACCCTTAAGTGGAGCTCGCAGGGCGAGGTGATTAGTCACTACGATCAGTGGTGGATACCTTTAGTTAAACCAAATATATATATATATATATATATATATATATATATATATATATATATATATATCTCTCCTAGGTTTTAGCTTAATTTGAAAGTTTTTAATGAGCTTGTCCGCTTAATTTTAAAGCTGGTGGATTAATTGTTATATTGTATCTTAATATTATTTGTTTAATTAATGTACTATTTTGTACAATGAAATATTGTCTTTGAATTTGAAGAAATATGTTGTACAACCTACAAGACCTGAATTCAAATTAACCTTACACAATAATTTATAGAGCTTATTGACTAAATTTTGATACTTCGATACATTTTATGATTTGGTGGCTACAATAATGCATTGTAGTATATAATAAAGGTAATGTAATCTGAAAACGACCAAGCTTTGCATTCTTCGATTTCCTTTATAAAATTCTCAACATTATTGTCCCTGAGGATAGGGAATGAGTAGCAAGCTATAATTTAACTGGACCTTTGTCTTCCCTAGCTCACCCACTTCCTCAACCCCATTTCCAACCTCTCTCTCTCTCTCTCTCTCTCTCTCTCTCTCTCTCTCTCTGCTAAGTTAGGTGAATGCAGCTCACCTTCTTGGCTCAGTAGTGGGGTTTACACCCTCCACATCATCCCATGAGCCAATATCTTGATTCTTGAACTTTCCTCCCCACAATGCAAGGCTCATATCTTTGACTCGTCAAATAAAATAATACTTATGGACTCACTTTACAATACACATCTTTATTTTTTAAATAAAAAGTTCAGTTAAAATTAAAAAAATAAGGAAAATTTACTTATTGTTGTTGGTTAAAATAACACTTTTCATTTCATTGCTTTTCTTGCTTCCAAGTGTTATTTGTGTCTCATTAACTTTTGAGTTGGCAATATCTAGTCCTAGCATAATTACTCCTCTACCATCCTCTTTATTAGCTGCAGAAGACAAAAAGAAAGGGAGCTTTGAATTTTTTTCACAATGAATTCTCCATCTCTAATTTCATGGCTCTCTCTCCTCCTCATTCCGAGCATCCTCCTTTTTCAATCCTCTGCTTCTTTCTTTTATACCCATCCAATTCTCCTCTCTTTCTTTATATGAACCTATAAGTCCTTCTCTCTTCAAATAGCTATTTTATCTCCCTTATACTTCAAAATTCCATCTCTCATATTTATTCTACCTAAATCTACTTTTTCCTTATGAAAAATTAAGACAACAATGATGATTTTTGTGTAGATTTTGGGAGGAGATTGAAGGGGGTGTTAGGGCTTAATTTGGCTTTCACATTAGCGACATTGGTGGCGGGTGATATTGGCATTGCCGGTCAGGCTATAAAGGACTTTTCCATCACGGGTGAAGTTGTCAGTTTGATTGCTAGCATGAGACAGAGAAGTATAGAGAGAGAAAGGAGGTGAAGAGAGAGAAGAAAAAGCAAAGGGAGAGGTTGAAGTAGGAGGTCAGGGCTGAACATTTTTCAAGGTTGGGCAATGCAAGTTAAAAATGAGGATGCGAATTGAATTTGGGGTTTGGTGGGAGGAGAGGGGAAGAAGAAGAAGAAGAAGAAGACAAGGATGCAAAGGTTAGGTTGGGTGCGCAATCAATTTTTTGCTCAAGAAAAATTATCTTGTAAAATTGAAAAGGTTATGTGTGAATATATCCAATTAGAAGATAATTTACAAAAATTTAATATAATTGCTCAAAATCACTTTCAAAAGGCAAATATTTGAAAACATCTTTAATTAGAAGATAACTCTTTAAAACTAATTTGAAAAGGCAAGTACTTGGAAAAATCTTTAATTAGAAGATAGGTTATAAAAGTTGTTAGAATAATGGCAACAAGATAAACTTTTCTTCCCCCCTCTCTCTCTTTCACACTTGTCCCACATGGAACTTTTGGGTGGTAATTTGAGAGATTCATATATCCCATTCTCCTTACCCATGTTGACTAACTTGAGACCAAGCTCTATGGGGTTGAGGGTGTCTGAGGCCAACATGCGTGCACCGCCGCCGCCCGCCCGTGCGGCCCAGGCATATCTTTTGCCTCATTCCTTGCTCTTAATGGCCAGATCTTTTGCCTCAACTCATGTCATTTTAATGGCTGTGTAACAGCTTCTTTTCCCCTATAAATAGAGGCTTCACCAGCAGGGCTAAACACATAAGCTCTCACATTTATCTCCTCTCTTCTTCTTCTTCTCTGCATTCTGGGTTTTGTGTGCTGCATACTCTAAACTCTTGCCCACGAAGTGCACGCATTCAAGAGTATGTTGGGTTAACCTTGGGGAGCAACCGGCTAAATCGATTTGCATCGTAGTCGAGCCGTAATTGCTTTCAAGGCAGTGGTTTATCCACGACTCAGTTTATTCTATTTATCTTCCAGCCATTGTTCTTCTTATTCTTCTAACAATTTGAAAGCAGTTATTTACAATGGCTGCATCATTCCCAAAAAATCTCCCCGACCTATACAAAATCGAGCCTCTCGATGGAACTAACTACAAACGTTGGTCCCAGAAACTACTTTTATGTTTTGAACAACTCAAGATTGATTATGTTCTATTTTCAGAACATCTTGACAAAGACAACACTTATTAGTTTACTAATACTGAGATCTCCACTCCTACTGCCCGAAGATGCCTGTCATCCCACTAGATGAGGCTGCTAAGAAGAAACTGGAAAAAGACAATAAACTAGCTCGAAGCTACTTGCTGAACAACATGTCAAACCCTCTATTTGATCTATTTGTCAACTTCAAATCTGCAAAGATCATATGGACCAAACTGGAGGCGAAATATGGTTCAGACGATGCTGAAAAAAGGACATACGTCGTTAGCAAATGGCTGCAGTTCCAAATCACAGATGACAAATTGATTATGGAACAAGTTCATGCATACGAGAACCTGTGTGCTGAGGTTCTGAACGAAGGCGTGAAGATGTGTGACATCTTACAAGCAAATGTACTGATCGAGAAATTTCCCCAATCTTGGAGTGACTACAGAAATCACCTGAAGCACAAAAAGAAGGACCTAACCTTGAAAGAGTTGATAAGCCATATAAGGACTGAAGAGGCGAACCGGCTAAAAGATAAGATGTCTTCCCTATCCCTAAATTCATCTAAAGCTAACCTTGTTGAATCTTTTGTGCCTTTAAACAGAGACAGGTTCAAAGGGAAAATTAAGAGGGATCAGAAGCAATCAAAACCCCAAAGTCAGTTGAAAAGAACAAACAGCAAGATCCAGAAGCAGAAGGTTGTCTGTTATGTTTGTGGCAAACCAGGCCACAAGGCATATCAGTGCAACCTTCACAAAGGAGGATCCATTCATACAAACCAGAAGCCTATCGGACAGAGTACTGCACAAACAAATCTAACCGAAGACACTGAGATCTTCTGTGCAGTAACACTGGAGGTCAACTTGGTGTCAAATTTTAGGGATTGGATTCTGGATACTGGTGCAACAAGACATTTTTACGCCAACAAGGATCTGATGCATGACTTCGAAGATGCTCCTGATGGGGAACATGTCTACATGGGCAATGCTGCCACCGCTAGAGTCATGGGTAAAGGGAAAGTACTTATTAAATTTACTTCTGGAAAATCTCTATGCTTGAACAATGTGCTATATGTACCTTCCCTTCGTAGAAACTTAGTTTCTAGTAGTCTTCTTGATATTGCTGGTTTTGAGGTGAACCAGAAAGCTGGAAAAATTATTATTCTTCGCAATGGGGTTTTTATTGGGAAAGGATATCGTAGTGGGGGGCTTTTGTTCCGAATGTTGCTTCTGATGCTGTTAATGGAAATACTTCTTCTTCTGTCTATATTGCTGAGTTTATGGACTTGTGGCATGGTAGACTTGTTCATGTTAACTATGCTTCGATAAATAAGCTAAAGAACTTGAGGTTAATTCCTAACATCATCATAGAAAAATGTCTAAAATGTGACATTTATGTTGAAGCAAAATTTGCTAAAAAAGCCATTCAAGTCCATAACAACTAGAAAGACTGAGTTGCTTGAACTTGTGTATTCGGACTTAGCGGACTTTTAGAACACAGTCAGTTAGGGAGGAAAAAAATGGTATATTAATTTTGTAGATGACTACTCTAGATATACCAAAGTTTACCTCCTCAAGTTTAAAGATGAGGCTGAGGAAATGTTTCTGAAATACAAGGTTGAGGTGAAAAATCAATTAGATCGGAAAATAAAGAGACTTAGGTCTGATAGAGGTGGGGAATATGATACCAACTTTCTAGTTATTTTTTGTGAGAAAAATGGTATTATACATGAGACTAGTGCCCCTTATACCCCTCAACAAAACCGTATAGCAGAACGGGAAAACCGTACCCTTAAAGAAATTATGAATGCTATGCTTATTAGCTCTGGGTTGCCGAATAATATGTGGGGGGAAGTTGTACTAACTGCTTGCTTTATCCTCAATAGAGTTCCTCACAAAAAACTAGATCAGACCCCATATGAATTGTGGAAAGGGTATGCTCCGAATCTGAATTATTTGAAAGTGTGGGGGTGTCTGACGAAGGTTGCCTTACCTAGTCATAAACGTACCAACATAGGCCCTAAGACCTTTGATGTTGTTTTTATTGGCTATGCTCAAAATAGTGCTACTTATAGATTCCTGTCATTGAGTGACTATTCTATTTCTGAATATAGAGATGCAGAATTCTTTGAGCATGTTTTTCCTTTGAAAAAGAAAGCGCCTAATGTGGTACCTGATGTTGTGCTTGAAAATGTGAACTTGCCTACTTCTAGTTCTGATGCTAGAGTCGTAGTGACTGAACCTAGAAGGAGCAAGAGACTCAGAACTGAAACCAACTTTGGACCCGACTTTGTCACTGCATTCCTAGTAGAAACCTTTGATAACTTGGACATAGATGTCATAATTGAAGAATTGGTGTCCATTTTCCTGATTGAGGAAGATCCCAAAACCTATCAAGAGGCTGTAAGGTCCATAGATGCTACCTTCTGGAGAGAAGCTATTAAAAGTGAAATATATTCTCTCGAGTCAAACAAAACATGGGAATTGACTGACCTACCTAAGGTTTGTAGACCCATTAGCAGTAAGTGGATCTTCAAAAAGAAGTTGAGGTCTGATGGGTCAATTGACAAATATAAGGCCAGATTGGTTATTAGGGGCTTTGACCAGAAAAAGGGCATAGATTATTTTGACACCTACTCGCCTGTGACCAAAATAGCCACCATTAGATCTCTAATCTCTTTCACTGCAATTTTTGATCTTGTTGTACATCAAATGGATGTCAAAACAACGTTTCTTAATGGTGACTTAGAGAAAGAAATCTACATGACCCAACCTGAGGGTTGTGAGGTACTTGGTCAGGAGGACAAAGTGTGTAGACTGAGAAAGTCTCTTTAAGGTCTAAAGCAGGCTCCCAAACAATGGTATAAAAAGTTTGATAGCTCTTTAGTGCAAAATGGCTTTGTTGTGAATTTGTCTGATTCATGTGTGTATTCACAATTGGTTGGATCAGATTGTGTACTTATATGTCTCTATGTTGATGATATGCTAATTTTTTATACGAATCTGCATGTTGTTAAGGAGACTAAAAAGCTATAGTCTTCTCTTTTTGAAATGAAAGACATGGGAGAAGCAGATGTGATCTTAAGGGTTAAGATTTGAAAAACCAACACTGGTTTTTCATTATGTCAGTCACATTACATTGAAAAAGTGTTAAAGAAATTTGATTGTTTTGATGTAACACCCGTGAGAACGCCTTATGATCCTAGCATACATCTGAAAAAGAACAAAGGACCTAGTGTGTCTCAAACTGAGTATGCCAAAATTATAGGAAGTGTAATGTTTCTCATGAACTTTACTTGTCCTGACATTGCCTATGCCGTCAGTAGGTTAAGTCGCTATACACATAACCCTAGCCGAGAACACTGGGATGCACTTCTTCGTTTGCTTAAGTATCTCAGAGGTACTATTGATTGGTGTTTGTACTTTAACAAATTTCCTGCTGTATTGGAAGGATATTGTGATGCAAACTGGGTTTCCGATAACGATGAAGTTAGTTCTACTAGCGGTTATGTATTTACTCTAGGTGGAGGGACTATTTCATGGAAGTCTGCCAAACATACTTGTATAGCCCGCTTTACCATGGAATCTGAATTCATTGCTCTTGAGTTGGCAGGTCAGGAAGCATAATGGCTTAAAGGTCTATTAGCAGACGTGCCACTCTGGGGAAAACAGGAAACACCTATTTTCCTACATTGTGACTCGCAGACAGCAATAGGAGTGGTGCACAACAGTGTCTATAATGGAAAGAGGAGACACATCCGTATTAGACACTGTACGGTGAAACAATTGCTGAAACATGGTGTCATATCCCTACAATATGTGAGATCCGAGAAAAATCTGGCGGATCCTCTTACTAAAGGGTTGATAAGGTGAGTGGTGCTGGAAACGTCGAGGGGGATGGGACTTAAGCCTATGGCTTGAAGTGGTATGGTGGATACCCACTAGTGGTCAAATGAAACCATATTAATCTTCAAGGTGCACTACATTCCTATCCATATGGCGTGTGGTAGTGCTTAGAGAATGAGCTTACGCTCTTAATGGATTCATGCCCATTGTGGGGGTGCTAGTGAGAAGCACTTGATGAATTCACCGATTGATGACTGTAAGGTTGAGCTATATTATGCTCTTAATAATCCCATAGCCATAGTTATGGTGGTCTATGCTGAGATAAACTTGATGGGATTACCTACGTAAGTGTGAAGGTTTGGCCGCCTTCTATGAGAGACCTAGGCTGTCTCTCTAGAGCACTTATGAGACCCAAGGTGTGCGGATGGCCATAAAAGCGCCAGTGTGTCTATCGTGGAGTATGCAGTATCTTAAGGGTTTATATGTGTTGTAGGGGTCTCAATCAAAGTCTTTCTAGTTCAAGACTTAGTTCACTAGTTAGACTATTGGTTGTTGCCTCACACCACTAATGTGTCAATTCAAATCGAAAGATATTGACGCTTAAGTATCTGACCCAATTTTGCCCAGAATGTCTTACTTAAATCATCTTGCCTTGTATGCCATTAGTGAGGGACTGTTAGAATAATGGCAACAAGATAAACTTTTCTTCCCCCCTCTCTCTCTTTCACACTTGTCCCACATGGAACTTTTGGGTGGTAATTTGAGGGGTTCATATATCCCATTCTCCTTGCCCATGTTGAATAACTTGAGACCAAGCTCTATGGGGTTGAGGGTGTTTAAGGCCAATGCACGCGCGCGCGCGCCGCCGCCGCCCGTCCGTCCGGTCCGGGCTGGGCACGGCGCGGGCCGCGGGTTGTGGGCCTAATCTATCTTTTTGGGAGGAATCTGCTAGACATTTTCGTAGCAGACTGCGCTAAATCCCCCATGAATCGCTCCCAACCGTTATAGACTTCCTGATTTTCCTCCCTGCCTTGAATGCTGCCAGATCTTCTGCCTCATTCCTTGCTCTTAATGGCCAGATCTTTTGCCTCAACTCACACCATTTTAATGGCTGTGTAACAGCTTCTTTTCCCCTATAAATAGACGCTTCATCAGCAGGGCTAAACACATAAGCTTTCACATTTCTCTCCTCTCTTCTTCTTCTTCTTCTCTACATTCTGGGTTTCGTGTGCTGCATACTCGAAACTCTTGCCCGTGAAGTGCACGCATTCAAGAGTGTGCTGGGTTAACCTTGGGGAGCAACCGACTGAATTGATTTGCACCGTAGTCGAGCCGTAATTGCTTTCAAGGCAGTGGTTTATCCACAACTTAGTTTATTCTGTTTATCTTCCAGCCATTGTTCTTCTTATTCTTCTAACAAAAGTCACTTACAATTAACTTTAAAATGAAAGTATTTCATAATATAATTAATTAGAAGATAGTTAACAAAAATCATGCACATTAGAATATTTTATATGAATGGCAATAATAACAATTGAATTACAGTAGCATATTTAGATGGAAATGAGACAAATTAATATAAGTAAAAAATTGCATATAAATAAGATTTTTTTGCTTTTATATGTTAACATGAGAATATGATACAAAAACATGGGTTAACGAAAGTAGATGTTCAAAATATTATAAATATGTATATATATGTATATATATACCTAAATATATAAATATGTATATATATGTATGTACATATGTATTTGTATGTATATATACATATATATATGTATATATATATACATATGTGTATATATGTATACACATTTATGTATGTATGTATATATGCATATATATGTATATACATATATATATACATATACACGCGCGCGTGCGCGCGCGCACACACACACACACACACATATATATATACACACACATACATACATACATATATATATATATATAT